>QANY01003708.1:1016617-1218379 GCA_003255025.1 Datisca glomerata
GGGGGGGGGGGGGATGACAATGGTACATTAAATTGTAACAATTTAACATATAATCACAGCATCTACACAATTAAAAAATTGACTAGAGTGATCCTCAAAGGAGGCTTTGTAATTTAACCATTCTTTCCCAAGTTCAATCAATTTCGACTTGTTCATTGATCAGCTACCAGAGAAAATGAACAAAAAAAGTGATCATAAATCTGTACAAGAAAATGGTGATAAAGAGAAAGTTGGCCTTACAAGAAAATGGGAGTTACACTTTTAAGCCTAAAAGCAATAACAGCTCTTTAGACAGCTTAACCATTTGGGCAAGGATCTATAAGCTACAACATCTCAGCCAAACTGAATGTTAACAACCAGTAGAAGGGTAAGCTCTCTTCCCTACAATGTTAAACGAAAAATTAGACATAGTAAAAGAAAACTGGAAGCAGAAATAGCATCTTAGTAATATTAACTGAAATTTAAACAAAGTATCAGTTATACTATTCTGATGAGAAAGTGAAACTTAGTAATACTATTCTGCTGTAAATAGTATTCAGACGTCTCAGTAAACTGTCTTCAAGCTCGTAAAGACTCAAAAACCAGCAGTCACGCAAGAGAAAATACTGGCTGGTGCTTAGGCTATGTTTGGATCTTGGAAATATGAAGGAAAGAAAAATAGTGTTTTTCCACTATTCGGTAATATTGGATGAGGATAGGAAAATAGAATAAACATTTTGTAACTTAATCAATTTCTTTCATTTTCCTTCTTATTCTCTTACTTTTCCTCTCCTTTTATCTTTTCTACCTAGCTTCCATGATGCAAACAAGGCCTTAAGGTGATGAGAATTTCAAAGAGCTTTCATTTTACATTATCAAAAAGCTTTTGGCTAGCATGTGTTGGATTGAATAACAAAAAAACACATATTTTTCTGGGGGGTAAGGACTGATAGATCTTTGATGCAGAGCCAAGTACTCACCAGATTAAATTCATCAGCAACAAATCTCATGTAACTGAAGCGACGACATCTAAATTATTCATAATGATCCATTTCTTTGGATAGACCAGATTCGATGATATAATATGAAGGCTCCAAACCATTACTTCTGAGCAATCTTGCAGTAAACCTTCCATTTGACTTTCATCTTCCACAATTTGTTCGATAAAGGTACTAGCCTGTAAATGCAAATGTAATGTGATTCAATTGTTTATGCTAATCCATCCTAGCTTATTGGTCAAGTCATCTATATTTTTAGGATTGGTGGAGTATGGATAATATGATAGTAGACAAACGATTGCCACCGTGCGGCTTTATTCATACTTTTTACAATTAAGACTTATTAAAACTCAAGCCATCATATATGTCATGCTTCTTTTCAAGAACCCGCTCATTCTCTCTTCTCAAAATATGAATAAAATATTAAATTATAAGCTACGTGACAGCAGAGTATAGGAAGTAGTACCATGTTTTCGGTACTCCAAGAGAACTAGAAAATTTTTCCATGGACAGAGATGTTAACTAACTGTTTCTCTTTGATAGTCTTTTTTAGAAATCGCAACATTGATATCATAACACTATTTCATAAGGGTTACACACCCATCCATTTACATGTATCTCTTAAATTTTCATAAATATATAAACAAACTTCCCCTTCTCCCCCTACTTCTTCACCCGCCAAACAAAGTGACATACCCCTTTTTGTTCATCTGAAAGAAAACACCCCCACCCCCATTTTTCATGACATTATCTTTGAAGCAACTTAGCAACCTACCGTAGAATATCACCTAATTCAGGTTTGATCCTAAGAGGAATTGAACCATGACCCATGAGTCTACGCATAATCAGGTCATCCTAACAACTAGCATTAGATTCAATCATGGGAAAATAATATGATAAGAAGGACTTACTTGGAAGCCATCCTTGATTGTGTCTACTAGCCTAATAGGTTCAAGCGTAGGTCGTTGCCATCTCTTGGGAACCCAAAGTATGGTACTATTGAAAGCAAATCCTGACAATTCGGCATGGAATCGTCGGAATCTCATGCGTGAATCACTTATTTTCCACCCAACTACTTGACTGCCATTACAAATAGGCCCCTCTAGCATAGTTCTTCTATTCTCTTCACTCAGTTTAGCCACTTTCCAAGTCCCAAACCTCCTGGAAGTATAATAAATCACTAATTCCATCAAATGTACATAGAAAATGCCATAGTACAACAAAATGAAATTACCTGATCTGCCTCATTTGCTGAAAAAGATCAGCCAAGTAAATGTTACTCTCATCTGCAAAGTAGGTAATGCCATCTAGGCGATGAGTTTCGATATGTGACAATGCAAGGTTTCTTTGGTAAACTCTTTCATCAATTAAATCGGTAACGTTTTTATCACACACGAGATGCCTGTACATAATACCAGTTCGCCTCAAGACATCAGCTGTCTCAACAGATTGGGAATTCATCTCCACAACTATCCACAAAAGCGGAGGAGTGACCAGTTTCAATGTATGAGCCAAACGATTAAGATAATAGGCTTGAAGTGGCTGAGAAGATGTTGGGGTCACAATTATCAAAAGCTTTTGAGACTCTAAATTTGGTTCTTGAGTGACAGACTGATTTTTATCCTCAGATATGAGATGTACAGGTATTGTTTCAATGGCTTCTGTCAAATTAGTAGTCATATTGTTTCCCCCTTCTAAACTAAGAAAATTCCCAGTTTCATTGTGATTCAACTGAAAATTCTCGACTGTTGATATCTCTTGAAAATGGAAGGCTTGGTGCTTAGACATGAGATTTGCGGATAAGTTCATTGATGCAAAAGGGGTAAATCCAATCAAAACTCCAACTACGAAACAAATAAAGAAATTGAAAAGCATCCTTCTCCAAATTTGCCCCCTTGGTTTTGATTTCTCAGTGGACCTGGAAGATCTTGGCGAGAAAACGCTAAGGACCAAAGCTTGATTGTCCAATGAAGTGAAGAGAGAAGATAATAGCCCACTTGATGATGAATGGTTTTGAGGAGTAGATGATGATTTGGATAAAGGAGAAGCAACTGAACACACTTCTCCATTCAGTAAAGTTCCAGGCCGAGGAACTGGAGATAGGGTTCTTCTAATGGAAGCCATTTGAAGGGAGAGACAAAATTCAAACTAACCCAAGTCAATATCTACCTCTTTATGTCAGATATTGCAACAAACATGAAAAAAGCATCCAAATTGATCAAATTCATCTTCCTCTCCTTAGAAGACAGTAAACATAAGTTCCCAGATACAAATACATGCTTTCATTCACTCCCAGTATAACGTCACCAGTAACTCCATTGTTGCATCTAAAGCTCTGGCAATATCACCAAGCTCAAGCTTCAACCAGATCCAAACACACCAAAAAGTTCGTCCAAATTTACCCCGAGTCTTAACAATGTGCTAAAAATCTCTGAAGTCACAAGGCTCTTCAACAACAATCAACTTCTAGAAGTACTAAATTAGAGAATGGATAAAGAAAACTCGTTTCGCGATTTCAAGGAAATAAAATAATAAGAATATCAAAAGCCAGCTTAAAAATGCTCAAATCTCAGTTCCAGTACATGGAACGATGAAATTTACAAGACCCAAAATACAAATAGCATTATGTTCGCATTACATGAAACGGGTGACCATGTTACCGTACAATCAGTCACCATTCTCGAAGCTTCATTCAAAAGGGTACCGAGAGCAGAATTTACCACTCTCGGGTCAGCTCAAACTTTCCAAAAAAACACCCTCCTAGGACTCCTTTGGAAACACTTCAACCAAATAGCAATTTACCATGCCGAGGCTCAAATAGTGACTATAAATCTCTCTCTCTCTCCCCGTGTGCCCCCAAACACCAAGATTCAGACAGGAGGAAAGCTGCTCTTCAAATTTTTAACTATTTCTTGCGGAAATCTATGCCTACGTCACCGACGGGCTGGTCTGGTTTGGTCTAGTCAGTGGAGTTCAAAATTGGACGAAAAGAGAGTCAGATAGAACCGTGCAAGTCATATATTATCACACAGGGTAAATAAGAAAGTCAAATCCATTTCTAGTTAAGACAACGTTAATTTATTTCTAGTTTTGTCATAATCACATAGACAATTGAGATTACTTGTCACAAATGTCAGCAGTGAAATCTAATTAATATTTTTAATTTCTCTAATTGGACTTTGGATTTTTTTTCCCTTTTTCTCACATATTTTATACAAAGTTACAAATTTTAGGAGATTTTCATTTTGTTTTTCTTATGTAATTTATTAGTTTTTTTAAGGAGTCATGTTTCATGTGGGAATTTAGACGTCAATATCATACGACATCATCAAACAGTTTAATATTGACAGAAAAATGAGACTTTTGTTGCGAATAGAGTTGGTCCGATGTTTGCGAAATTCGTTTACATCATATACTTATATTTTTTGTCAAGATTTTTGGGCTTTTCTCTTAAAAAGTAAAAAAAAATGTTCTTTTGGCATGTCAATTACGTTGGGCAGTTAATTTAATGGTGGTAGAGTTTCTTTAGTTCCATGGTTACTTAGAGGAATACAATCTGAACTTCCTCTATCTTATATTATCTGTAACTGTGAGCAAGACCACAGACTTTGAATCAGGATTCTCTTTAGAAGCAGTTCAGTGAGTGTGGACTGTTTGATCTAATATGGACTGTGATCTCCATCATCGATTTGTGAAAAAATATTTTTTTTTTGTTTTTTTTTTTGTTTTTTAGGAGTCGATTTAAACAATTCAGATCTCATCCACATTAAATATTATATTTGTCATTGCTAGAGAGTTTGCATCTCATGATTTTATTTTACGTGATGCATGATTTTATTATTGTAAACTTTTCATTCTGGTATGTTAAAGAAAAATGAATGTGATCAAAGTCACTTTTTTCTGCTTAGATGTAAAGTATAATCCTGCCTCTGAGATTTTGATGATTTATACTCTTGAACTTTAGGATGAGTTACTTCTGTCTTTCAACTTTCCTCCAAAAATCTTGTTCGTCCAATACCTAACACCCAATTAACAAAAAGATTTTTTTCACTCTATGATCGTGTAATATAGAATGACCATTACAATTAATTATTGACAATTTAATTACTGACAAAATAAAATTATCATATCTAGTTGTGCATTGTGATCTATGAAATGATGGTGGCAATTTATGATCGTCATGTTTAGTAAAAGTTAAATTTTATTGTAAATTTGTGTACATAACAAAAAGTTACTTACATGCCCTTTCACATACATTATGAAAAAAATATTTTAATGTGTAATTTTAACATTAATTTTAATTATATTTTATTAATATTTAAAATTTAATAATGGTAGACTAAAATGAGAGAGATTATGAAAGAAAGAATTGAAATGTGTTTTATTTCATATGAAGGTACAAAAATATTTGTGACTAATATTAGAATTGATTTTGCATTGTAAATTAGGAGTGCTACCATTTTCTTCTGCAATTCAATTGTCTCAAAAGATTGTAAACTAATATTGCATTCAAACTAGGATTTCATCTTAATTTAAGAATTACTCTAGACAAACGTTGTAGTTCAACTACTAGAGGATTACAATCAGATAACAAAATGTTGACCCTAGTAAAGTTGTTAATTTTTATGATGACAAATAATTGTTGGACTAATATTTTATTGCGTGCATAGAAAAATTATCAAGTGTAAATTAAATACAAGAAAGTACGAAGAATTGATTTGGTGCTTCAAGAAAAATATTACATACCAAACAAGGATTGAGTTTGAGAAGTCATTTGAACCCAATATATCACAAGAAGTCAACTAATAGTCAAGAACAAGAAGAGAATCAAACCAGGTGAGAAAAGGAAGCAAAATACAGTAAACCAGGACGTTTTGGGTACAAATCTGGTCAAATTAGTGAGAAATTAGACTGACCAGTTTGAGATCGGTCAGACCGGTTCCCTAACCAGTGCTGCCAATTTTGCAATTAAACTAGTTACTTGCCTAATTGCTAATCTGATCTAACTGATGGGGAAACGATGCACCGGTTTGTCACAAAAGGAATTTCTTCCTTAAATGACAAATCGATCCATTTAGTTTTTAAACCAGTCCGACCGGGTTATTCATCTTATAAATACCCACGGCATTTTCAACTCCAACACACCTCTTCACATCTCTTTACCTAACTCTTTACCCATCGGTAGAGTTTTATACTTTTATAGAACCTTATTTTGAGCGAAAAATTGAGAAATATTCTAGAGAGAAGCTAGAAAATATTGTCAAAGAAAATTTGAGAGATCTACTATTTAAGAGAGTGAATGATTACGTAAGAGATTTGAAGATCTCAACCGAATTGCATTGTCAATGTTTGATTGACACCATAAGCCAATAGAGTTTCTTTCCAAGGGGGATCTTTAGAGCATGGACGTAGGAATAGATTTTCTGGTACAACGTAAAAATATTGTATGTCGAATCTCTCTCTCCCTACTCTTTTTACATTTATGCACTTTTATTTCTTGCACATTTACATTAGCTATTTAGTATTTAGTTCAATATTCATGAGTGTAAACTTTTTAAGTTGTACACACTCATCCAGTTCACCCTTCCTCCCTCCCGCCCCTCTTGGTTGGTCATTCTGATCCTTCAATTGGTGTCAGAGTTTGGTGCTAAAAAATCTAAGACTCAATCATCTTGAATGATGGCGTCACCTTTTGATTTTCAGTAAGAGTAATCAATTTCAAAACCTCCATTTTTTTATTGAATAGATTTTAATTTTTGGAAAATCAGAATGAGAGTATTTATTCTATCCCTTGATTATGATTTATGAGAAATTATCAAAAATGATTTGTACGTGCCAAAATCACGAGATTTGACCAGGAACGATAAAATTAAATTATTTAAATGCCCAAGCTATAAATATTTTATATTGTGCCTTAAGTGTAAATGAATATAGTCGTATTTGTATGTGTGAATCTGTAAAAGAAATTTGACATATATTAGACATCACGCATGAAGACATAAATAAGGTTAAAACTCTAAGATTAATATTCTCATGCATGAATAAAAAAATATTTAAGATGCGTGAAATTAAAAGGACTGAAAACATGTTTGCAAGTTTCAATAACATTGTATATTCTCTTAAAAATCTTGGTCAGACCTTTACTATAGTAATTTGGTGAGTAAAGTTCTTAGGTCGTTATCAACGTCAAGGGAGAAAAAGGTAATTATTATTCAAGAAGTGAAAGATCTTAAAACGCTTTCACTAAAAGAACTCATAGTATCATTGATGGCTCACGAATGGGGTACGTGGAAGAGGATGTGGATTATGTAAAACGAGAAAATTTATTATTCAAAATCACAATTGATAGCGAAAGTGAGGAAGAAGAAGATGAAGATCTAATCCACTTCACAAAGAAGCTTCAAAAACTACTCACTAAAAGATGGTGTACTTCAAAGAAGAAATTAAAGAAAAGAGAAGTTCGATTGACAATGAACATAAAAAGGAACATATGTGCATAATGACACTCGTAAACAAGGTTAGTAAGCCCATCATTCATAATAATATTTATTTTCGATAAATCACATGAATTTTTTTTATATGTATGCATTTTGAAAAATAAAATGTTTTTACTAAAAAAAATACAATGAGGGGGAGAACGTTTTTACTAATCGCAAAAGGGAGAGAATTTTAAAAAATTTAATTTTAGAAATACTATTGCATAGTTTGCTTAAGGAAGTTAAATAGTTAATATTTTTATATGCAATGTCTGTTATCCTAAAAAAGGAAGAGATTGTTTACCTTTCAAATTTTTAATTTTGATGATGACAAATAATTGTTTGACTAATATTTTATTGAGTGTGTAGAAAATTTATCAAGTGTAAATTAAACATAAGAAAGTACGAATAATTGATCTGGTGTTTTAAGAAGAATATTATACACCGAGTAAGGATCAAATTTGAGAAGCCATTTAGATCCAATTATCACAAGAAGTCACTAACAATCAAGACTGAGAAGAGAATCAGACCAGGCAAGAAAAAAGAAGCAAAATACAATGAGTCGGGATGTTTTGGGTGTAAATCTGGTCAAACTGGTGGGGAATTGAACAAACTGATTTGGGACTAGTCAGACCAATACCTAACGGGTGCTACCGATTTTGCAATTACACAGTTACTTGCCTAATTTCGAAACTAGTTTAACTGATGGTGAAACCGGTGCATTAGTTTGTCACAAAAGGAACTTCTTCCTTAAATAACAAACTGGTCTATCCAATTTTCAAACGGCCCAACCAGTTTATATGGTGTTCGGCATTCCTATAAATACCCATGACATTTTAAACTCCAACACACCTCTCCACAACTCTCCACTCCTCTCCGACGAAGTCCTGTCAAGTTTTATACTTTGAGATGGTTGTATTTTGAGCAAGAATTTGAGAAATGTTCTATAAAGAAGCTAGAAAATATTGTGAGTGAAAAATTAAGAGATCTACTCTTTGAGAGAATGGGTGATTCTATAAGAGATTCAAATATCTCGATCGATCTGCATTGTCAAGGTTTGATTGGCGTCATAACCCAATAAGGTTTGTAAAGGTTTGGTCTTGTTAAAGGTAATAATCATGCTGACAAAGATAGTGACTTAGCCAGCTTAGTAACGTAGTCGAACATGCAGCTCATGCAAACCAGTTGTTAATCACGTACTTAATCCGTTAGTCGAGAAGTTAGTAGACTGTTATGACAGTTTGTTCAGTTATGTTAACATTTGTCTATATATAGTTGTATCTCAGCTCTTTGTTAATTAATGAGAAAATCAGTATTCTCTCCTCTCTCTCTCTCTCTCTCTTTCCGCTTCATCTTATCCTCTGTTTGCCCATATTCTATATATCATCTTGGTATCAGAGCTCAGAAGTGAATTCCTGAAGTTATGGTTGTTGAATCTAGTGTGAGTACTGAAGGTAACACAAGCGACGATAGCTTCTTCTTAAAATCTCTTAGTTCAACACTTAATTTATCTCTTTTGATTAAAGTTTGATAGAGATAATTTCATGTTCTGGAAGTCGTAAAATTTTCCCAGCAGTGATAGGAAATGGTCTAGATTCTTTTCTCTTCAGTAATGAAGAAAAACATCAGCAAAGATTAGCAAATGGAAATGACAATCCAAAGAATGTTACTTAGATTAGGAAAGATCAGCTGCTTTTGAGCTGGCTCCAATCGTCTATGACCAAAAGAGTTCTTGGAACAATTCTTTAGTACTGTCATTCAAGAGATCTGTGAAAATTATTGGAAAGTATTAGAAATAAACTTCTTTAACCAGTCCAGAGGAAGAATGCTCCAATTAAAAAATTTACTACAAACAAGCGAGAAGGAAATCAAAGCATCGCAGATTATTATGACAAAATGAAGAACTTAGGTGATGCACTTGCTGCTACGGGGAATCCAGTAAGTTCTCAAGACCTAATGTTTCATCTATTGAATGGTCTAGGAGTATAATACGACTCAGTAGTAGTTAATGTTACTTCAAGAAGTGATGATATTATCTTTGAGGAGGTTCAGGCTCTTTTGATGAGTCACGAGTGTAGAATTGAGAGAATGGATTCTGAATCAACTTTGGATGTTAAGTATTCGATGTCAGCAAATTTTGCTGGAAGTAATTTTTGTTGAAAGAATACATTAATGGCCAAGGAATTTTTTACCACGGGAATGGTAAATTTGGCCAAAGGAAATTTTGACAGGGGAAGAGATGGCAACTTCAATAGCTAAGAATGAAATCGTGGCAACTTTAATGGTGGTAAAAGAGATAGAGGTGGCAGGTTAACCTGTCATGTTTGTGGCAGAATAGGTCATGTAACATCGACTTGCTATTACAGGTATGATAGAAATTATCAACTACAGTAGAATCAACCTGTTGGGTCCTCCTCACAACAGGCTCAGAATAACAACTTCTCACCTACTGCAATGGTGGAAAACTTAGATGGCCTCTTTAATGACATAAACTAGTATCTGGACAGTGCAGCCAGGGACCATTTCTCATCAGACCTAAACAACTTCCATCTCTCATAGGAATACAATGGCAAAGATAAATTGGTAGTAAATGATGGTAAGGCTCTCTTTATTTCCCATATAGGCTCAACTTCTCTCCTTATACCTAAAGCTTATATTGTCTTAAAACTTAAATCAATGTTTAGGGTGTCTAGTTTCCAAAAAAAATCTTATTAGTATTTCTCAACTAACAAAAGATAACTCTTTGTTTATCGAGTTCCATGCCTCTTATTGTCTTGTTAAGGACGAGGTAACTAGGAGAGTTCTTCTCAGAGGGAAGCTTAAGGAAGGCCTTTATGAGCTCTTACTACTAAGCAACAAGGAATTTGGTGCACTAATATGCCATATCCCTGATGTTGAACCTGTTAACAAATTCTGTGTCAAAAGCTGCATAAATAATCCCTCTAGTACACCTAGCAATAGTTACACTTCTAGTTCTTTTCTTTCTCCTACTTTTGCTTGTAAGTCTACTAATTTAATGTCAAATAGGTAGAATTCAGATCAAAATACTCTCAGTCATTCTGTAAGGTCACTCATTTCCAATAAATGTAATCATTTTGCATTCTCTGCAACTTGTAATGAAATGAGTAGCATTGATACTGATATGAATTATCTATTTGATTTTCAACTGTGGCATATTAATCTTGGACATCCAAGTGCCAAGATTGTCTCACAAGTACTTAATCAATGTGGTGTTAATGCCCCTAATTCAAATTATATGTTATGCACTGTCTGTCCTAAGGGAAAAATCCATACTCTACATCACCCTTTGTCTGATTCTAATGCTTCAAAACCATTAGACTTAATACGCACAGACCTTTAGGACCCTGCTCCAATTGCTTCTAAAGATGGGTATAGATACTACATACTTTTTCTTGATAATTTTAGTAAATACTCCTAGATATATCATCTCAAATTGAAGTCTGACGCACTTAAATTTTTTCAACAATTCAAAGTTCTAGTTGAAAACCAATTCTCCACAACAAAACAGTTCAATCTTATTGGGGAAGGGAATTTCGATTCTTTGAGCACTATCTTAACACAAAATGAGATCCTTTTTTAACACTCTTGTCCTCATTCCCATAACCAAAATGGCAAGGCAGAACGCAAGCACATGCACTTGGTAGATACTGGCTTAACACTGATTGCTCAAGCCAATATGCCCACATCTTTCTGGTGGCATGTTTTTCCCACTGCATCATATATGAACAACAGACTCCCAACACCTACCCTTTCTGGCATGTTACCATTTCAGGTTCTCTTTAACTAGACTCCAGATTACAGGTTTTTGAAGTCATTTGGATATGAGTGTTTCCTCCATCTACGTCCATATAATAAACAGAAAACTTTAACTTAGGAGTGAACTCTGTGTTTTCATAGGATATTCTCAATCTCATAAGGGATATATGTGTCTTCACCCCTCTGGAAGAATCTATATTGCAGTAAATGTTAACTTTAATGAATGTTCCTTTCCTTTCTCTAAAGGATTTCCAAAGTTATCTCATCACCTTTCCACTGCTAACCCTCAATTAAGTGTAAGTTTTTAATTCAGCACAGTGACTCCTTTACAGACAACATCTTCACTTATTAATACACAACAAGCTTAAAGATCTTCTTCAACTGTCCCTGAGAATCAAGCTACTTCTGCTAATATCTCTCTCCCTACTCCTGTATTAAATTCAGAACTCATATTTTCCTACATCTACGTATACTGAATTTTTGGAACAACCTATCACTAGTCACGACATTGTTCCCTTAATATAAGTACCCTTTAGTAGTTCAACCACTACATCCCAATCTGATAATCCGTCTTACTTATCCTTAGAACTAAATGACATCTTACCTAAATAGATTCAACCAACTCATCATATGGTCACTCGATCAAAAATAGGATCTTTAAAACCAAAAACCTTTCTCACAATAAACCACCCTCTCACTGTCAACTCGAGCTTGTCACCACCTACTTCAATTTCTCAAGCTTTGGCATGTGCACCTTGGAGACAAGCCTTGGATATGGAGTATAAAGCTTTTCTTCACAACAAAACATGGGATCTTGTGCTTTATAACTCTTCTATGAATTTAGTAGGCAACAAATGAGTCTTCAAATTAAAGTTTAGTGCATATGCGCTATACAAAGACACAAGGCACGACTTGTAGTCAAGGGGTTCCATCAAACCCCGAGAGTAGACTACACTGAAACCTTCTCACCAGTGGTCAAACCAATAATAATTAGAGTTGTTCTCACCTAGATGCATCTTTCAATTGGCTTGTCCACCAGCTTGAGGTCAACAATGCTTTCTCAAATGGAAAGCTTAGGAAGTTAGTCTACATGGTTCAACCTCAGGGGTATGTTAACTCTCTCTATCTAGACCATGTTGACAAAGTTAGAAAAGCTCTTTATGGCCTTAAACAGGCACCAAGAGCATGGTATGAGCGACTCAAATCTTCCTTACTCGCTTGGGGTTTCAACAACACTCTTTCTGATAAATCAATTTTTGTTTATCAACAAAATGAAAGTAAGATCATACTTCTAGTACATGTCATATGTCAAGGATCGGTGCCGAGAGAGTAAAGATAGAACCGACTTGAACAAACTTGGGCCAGGCATCCCATGGTTGACCAAAAACCAATCAGCTCGTTATCAATCGAGATTAAGTTCAGAGATCCCAACTTGGTAACACCCTAGTTGGACTCTCCCCTAATACAGCAGCAGCATCACACTGTAGGGAATCTTCTAAGTTGCTATCGATCAATGTACCCGAAAAAGTCTTGCCACCAATCATTACTTGCCAGCGTCACTCCACTTTACATCAGGCAGCCAAATCACATGTAATGTGTGATTATACACTCAATCAATAAGATACAAGACTCTTTTCCACTACTTACATCAAAGCCTTTATCAAGATTAGTTCCCCAGTATAAATAAAGCATCCAACACCATTTTGAGATAAGTTCAGTTACCTTAGTTAACTTCTACCAACATACATCATCTAGTTAACACGAGCATCAAACTATTCAACCAGGACCTACCCCTAGTGCTACTCGACTTTGAGTTTCTTGTTTGTTTGTGAATGAAGGAGATCAACTCATTAAAGTAGGGCACGCTCTCTAAATTTTAGGTTTTCCGAATTGAGTTACATTAATTGGTGTCGTCAATGGAGACGAATTGTAAAGGGATCAAGTTTTTAAGAGATACATGTTATGATGATGGAGCTTCTACCTCATCCAAGAAACACCCTAACTCCCCCCTAGCGTCCTAGAAAACCAAAAACAACATGATAAACTAAGATCCATGTCCTATAAAATGAAGTTAGAAGCAAGGGATTCAAATGGAGAGAAATCCTTGCCACGTCATCCATGAAGTAAACGAAAATAGGAGAAGGCCACCATGAGAAAGAAACTTGGGAGGAATGTTTAATTAATCAGACTTATAAGATGACTGACAGGTAGAAAGTATCATTCAAACGGCTGAGCCCTAGGCGTAGATAAGATAATGGGGAGAATTTAACAAAAAAAAAATAGACAAAAGGGAAGCATCATTGATGCATTGCTAGAGTAGAAAAAAATCTCCATTTTGGGGGAAAATCATCACAATTGAGCACCATTTACTTATGATCGTATTAAGAAAAGCTTATAGATAAACGCAGGACCAAATATTTTAAGGGCCTACGTTGCGAATAGTACCCTTTTAAGCATATGATGAAAAACTTTTTTGTTAATTAATGAATAAAGTTACTTTTCATTTAATGTTTGCATGCATATATGATTCTTTATAAATATCATAAATTTTTCATGATTACCATATGTGACCTTATACATAGTATATGAGAGTTATATAAAAGAGGATAATGCTAAGGATCATAATAAAAAAATATTTGTAATTAATAATTTAAAGTTAGAATCTTCAGTTTATCAATAACTATAAGTACAGCTCATTTTCATTAAAAACATAACAGTCTTATCTAAATTGTTGATGTAAAGATATTAGTGTGAGAATATTTTATATAATGAGATTATATAGGACTAAGACACGATTTTAAATCTCCAATAATGCTACTAGCATATAGAGTATTCAAATTTTATCATACTAATAATCATGTATAGAATGTTCTTAATCATGAATAACTATTAGACTCTTGTTTATAACGTTATGCTTTTTTATTTACTCGGTAACGTTCATACATCTAATCAAACTTAATTTCTTGTATTTTAAAAATATAAGAAAGTAAATAGCTTGGTATCTTAATTTACAAAATTAAATCATTCATTCATTATGAAATCAGATAAATATGTTCTCTTGAGTATTGATTCAGGTTTTGAACGATGTGAGATCTCAATTCATAATGAGGTGATAAATTTATCATTCACTAGAGAATCAACGAAACTTAAGGAGAAACAAGTAATTAGATAGGTCGATGGATTATTTACCTAGCTCTAATTATGAGCTACTTATCTAGGATTGATTTATATGTAGTGATTTTTGGCAAGAGTGAGGCTCTCTAAGAAATAGAGAAAAGATTTCATTTTCCTCTCTCAACTTTGTCATGTGTTGAGATTATGATGGCATAAAAAAAGTTAGTGTGTGATCTATCTCATTTGATTAAGTACCCACGTGCTTCCATAAAGTACTGAAGAGTAGTCGTGGAAGATCTAAGGATTCAAATAACTAGGTCGTTCTTGAAGAGTTCAAAGAATTCGATCATTCTTGAAGAGTTTCAAGAATCAATCTCGTCATCACCCAAAAGAAAAATTTAACTCCTTAAGTATTTAAAACTAATATGTAAATAGATTAAATTGGCAAAAACATTTTATGAGAATTGTTTTGTCTCTAACGATCCGATCGTTGAGCGCAACGCTTCTATTCTGAGAGTCGATTCTTGGTTTATTAAACAAACAATTGGTATCAGAACCGGTTAGTTCATAGATTAATTGTGATTATGTGATAATCACAGTTAAATATAATTTGCCTTTATGAATGTGTGATGAGCGGGTACTAGGCATGAGATGTATTTTTTTAGGTACTTATAATTCTTGTAATTATAATTTATTTTTTATTAGAACAAATATTGTAAACCATAAGATTGGACATAGGATTTACATGTAAATTATGTTTTGGGATCACTATTGTTCTGTTGGAGATCGGGAATCCAAAGCTTAGATTTAGCATCCGTTCTATGCCACGCCGGCCACTCACACGCCGGGGACGTGCAGTATTGAACTTGTTAGCGCGCCACGCGGTGCGCGAACTGGCCGCATCTTGCACCTTGCAGGTTAGGTGTTGTCCCCAATGCCCAACGCCGCCAACAATCACAGACTGGGCCGCAGACAAGAATGAGTGATGGGCCTTTGAGCCCAACGGATTCTTAGCCCAGTAGCGTACAATTCACTTTTTGACAACATCACGAGCCCAATCTGGCTCGAGCCGATTATGATAAAGCTATAAGAATGCAAAATTATAGTTTGATAAATTTTGTCATTCTTGTAATTTTGATAACTCAATGAGACTAAAGTAATAAATTAAGCAATTTGAATTGTAAATCTGTGTAAAGAAATATGAATATAAAATTAATCATTAGTTTTCTAGACTTCACATTTATATTAACTTTGTAACTTTAAATTATTTAAAATTTTGGACAAAATATAAATTAAATTTTTGATAGTTTATAAAGTCTAGTTTTAACATAGTAATTTAAAATGTTTTATTTTAGTAAGGTTTTATAAAGCATGAGGTTTTATAAATAAAATACATGCATCGTGAAATGTGAGCGGGGTATATGACTATATTGACCCATTGTTCTCCCTTGTTAGTACATCACTGTGAGAATCGATATGATATCTCGAGATGAGTTAGCTTTCGTCCTCCTTAATGAGGATATCCATTTGATTTAGCACCAATGTTTCTTCAGATTTTGAGATGTACCTCTAAATTGACCTATCATATGACGGCACTTCAGAATGTATCTATTCAATTAGTAAATAACATGACATACCCTACATTGCTTGAGATTTTTTAATATAGAAAATATGAGATATTTTGAATATTATTTATTGATTGAGAATGTATCTATTCAATTAGTAAATAACATGACTTACCCTACATTGCATGAGATTTTTGTAGAGATTGAATAATTGTTGACTTTAATAGTAAACATGCTTTTGTGTATTTCTATGTGCATCATGCCTTCTATTTTTGTTGTGCATTCTTGTGATATTTATGCATGTAAATTGAATAATTTTTATTTATTTCTACAATATGTCATTCTTGCTAATGAGAAATTTACTAGATGAGCTGTGAAAACTATAAGTTTGTTCTGACATAAGAATGTCTTCTAAGCCCGCCTCCGATGCACCTCAAACTATTTAAAATGAATACACTAATTGGTTCCAAGCTAATGATATGGCTTGTTGCTACTTACTTGCAGGATTGATCGATATGCTTAGGATAAGCACGAGAAGTTGAGAGTGCTTATGAGATAATAGAGTCACTCTAACAAATGTTTAGTTGTCTATCTAAATATTCTTGTCATGAGGCTATGAACGCGAAGATGAAAATGGACTTCTCAGTCTGTGAACATGTTATCACGATGATCATTCATATCAATGAGGCTGAGATAAATAAGGCAGTGATTGACAAGGCTACCTAAATAGGGATGATCTTGGAGACTCTAACCCTAATTTTCTTTTATTTCAAAGAAACTACTTCATGAACAAGCTAAAGTATGATTTGATTGAGTTACTAAATGAGCTGTGAACCTTCGAATTCATTAATAAAGGAAAAGAAGATGCGACAAATGTTGTTGAAATTTAACCATATTCTAGTAAGACTAAGAGGAAGAACAAGAGCGAAGGAAAGGCCAAGGGGAAGGAACATGATAGCAAAGAAGAACAAAAATAACAAACGTAAGAACGTTGACCAGAAGGCAAAAGAAAAATGTTTCCAATGCGATCAAGGTCACTGGAAGAAAAATTGTAAAAGGTATCTTGAGGAGCTCAAGCTAAAGAAACGAAAGATAAATGTAATTTACTTGTTATTATTAGTAGGGAATGATTTTTCAAAATCTGGATAACTGATTCAGGAGTGAGTAACCATATTATGTTCTTCATTGCAGATAATTATCTATTTGAGGAAGCTTGATGGCAGGACTTCACAATGCAAGTAGAACGGGGCAAGGTTTTCAGCATAAGCAATTAGAGTAGGTAAACTACTTTTTTTATTTACTGAACAATAAATTTCCTATTTTTTAACATGTTATTATTATCCTAATATCTGGAGAAATTTGATTTATGTTTTTGATAGTTTGAAAAATTGTTTAATTTTTTCTTATGAATTAGTTATTATTTTTCAAATGATTTAAATATTATTTTGGATGGTCTTTATTTCGAAGCACCAATGTCGAATGCACTGCTAAATAATGAAATGTCCATTAATGTCAAGCCATTAACCAAGCATAAAAGATTTCTCAAGATGATCACACATACCTATGACATCTTAGACTTGGTCATTTTAACCTAAATAGTATTATAAGACTTATAAATGATGGTCCTTTAATAGAGCGAAGAGTTGGCACTCAATTAGTCCAAGAGCCAAGACACCTTTTAAGTTTGTACATTTTGAAAGAACAAGCTAAATGAGGTTTTTAAATACTTCATCATTTTTTATTGACAATTATCTTAGATATGGTTATTTTACCTATTGGAAAGGAAATATGAGACTTTCATAAAGTTTTAAGATTTCAAAACTAATGCTGAAAAGTAATTAGTTAAGTTAATTAAGACTTTTAGATCGAATGAAGGAGGTGAATACATGGATTATGAATGCACATATCACTTAATTGATCATGGTATCTTATCACAATTTATAGAACCTGTAACACTATAGTGAAATGGTGTTGAGAGGAGAAGCAGAACTTTGCTTGACATGATGATATCAATGTTAAGTTACTTGTCTTTACCCACTTCATTTTGGGGATATGTACTTCAAACTGCCACATACATTCTAAACTTAGTATCATCTAATTCTATACCTAAACACCTATAGAGTTGTGGAACGCTCATAAACCTAGTATCGAGACACATTCGCATGTAGGGGTGCCCAACATATGTACTAAAAGGTAAGACTGGTAAATTAGAACTTTATTTCGAAGTATGCCTGTTTGTAGGATATAAAAAGGAGTGAAGATGAGGTTAATTTTATAGTGAAAGAAAAATAGAGTTTGTGTCGACAAATGTAATTTTTTTTCTTAAGAATGACAATATGGCTGGCTTCAAAACCACATAGCAAAGTTATGCTAGAGGAAGTACTTTTTTATTAGATCAAACCATCATTAAAAGTTATGTCCAATGATAAAGTGAGAAGATCGCGACTCAGCATCAGAATTCTTTACCACCATGACTTAGTAAATGGGTAATTGGATTACCTAATTGTTGGATATGAAAGGCACAAGTTGTCACCAGTAATGAGGGTAAATAAAATCCATTCACGTATCAAGATGCAATGGACAATTATGATAGTGAGAAATGACAAGAGAAAATGAACCTCAAGATGGAGTTCATGAACTTTAACTCTATCTAGGATCTTATTGATCTTCCTGAAAGGATAAACACATGTGGAGTACTTAGATGTCAAGAATGTTATTTTTTAACGACCATCTTGATGATAGCATCTATATATAATGTAAGAAGATGGGTTGATAGCACAAAGCTAAAAATCAAAAATCATACAAATTGCAAAAGTCTATTTATAGACTTTAGTATACTTTTAGATCATGAAACATCATATTTGATAATGCTATGTAGTCTTATGAATTTGATCGAAATCTTGATGAACCATGTGCCTACAAGTGGATCAAAAGGCAAGAAGATAGTTTTCTTAATTTCTTTTATGTTAATGATAATTCTAGCCATTGAGGGAGACAAGCTATGTTCTTGGAAGACAACTCATACGAGATCATATTAACCAATTGTTAGTGTTGTATTGGTCAAACACATTATCAAGAATCTTAGATGAACAAGAAAATTGATATACTCCAACGGAAAATTTGATTCCTAATGGCTAACAATTCTAACTTTTAGTCGAACATAGATTCTTGAAAGTCAACGAGATGATCAGTGTTCACTTATGATGAAGGATCTATAGTATAGAGAAGCATCAAACATGGCTTAAATTGCTAATCTTACGATGGAGGCTGAAAATATAGCCGTTTATGACGCAGTTAACGAAGCAGTCGTGCTTCGCAAGTTCTTAACCTATCTGGAACTTGTTCCATATATGAATGAACCAATTAAGTTTTATTGTAGCAATAATGGTGCATCGATGGATTCAAAAGAACCGAGAAACCATCTTTAGGGTTTAGGAATAAGGGATATGCTCATTTGCTTTAGGTAAAGTTAGAAATTATTGAGAATATTATGGTTAAAGTCACCTAGTCATAAATGGGCACTTACCATATAAGATTTTTCTGATGAGGGTTATCTGATAATTAAAAGTGAAATCACTTATCATATAAGAGTTATGTGATAATTTAAATTATGGATAATCTTATTAGGAAAATCTGATAATTCTAATGTTGAATTAAAGTAATCTCCTCCTCTGGTAGAATGAGATCATGTCACAAAAAATTCCTGTGTGGGATGATGGTCGACCATTTCTTCTAGAGTGAGGTTGTCACTTATCAGATAAAAATTATCTGGCCAGTTTTTAATTTCTGAAATTTAAAAAGATCCACGCACATGATCAGTGTGTTCCACACTCATATTTTAGATCTCAACTTTAATTTTATTCGTTTTTTGAGTTTTATCTTTTGATTTATGTTTGTTTTTATTTTTGTTTTTGTTTTATATACAAGATATTATAGTGCATTTGAATTGATTTGGAAGGAAAAAATGTGGATAAAAAAAAGAACGGACTTGGATCAAAGGGACGCTGGCTTCCCAACGTCGTGACACTTGCAGGCAGTAGTCTAGCTTAGCGGTGCTGGCTTCCCAGCACCGCGATGCTGGACGATGAACAGATTGTACAATGAGCCAGCACCGTGGCGCTGGCTTCCAATGCTGCAATGCTGGCGCATCATCAATAGATCCAGAACGCCAACTCTATCACGCTGGCTTTCAGCCCCAACGCTGGCGCGATAATGATTTTGTTATTTCCAATTTTACTCCAATTTTATCCTTTTCAAACCATAGTATATAAATAGAATATTGGAGGATTTTTAGAAGCACTTTTGGGATGTGAGAGGCAGAGGAGAAAGCTTTTGGGAGAGTAAACAAAAACGGATCCAATCGGGAGACGGATTTCAACTTCAATTCATACTCAAATCTAGTTTTTTTTTCTCTTTTTCTCTATGTTCATGAATATTATTAGGCTGTTTTCTCATTCTAGTATGTTCTAAATTTCTTATTTAGAATTACGACGTAGCCAAACCATAATTGTTCATATATTTTGATTTTTAATTCAATCGATGTTTATTCAGTATTATTGAGTATTATAATCCGTTCTTAATGCTTGTGATCATTTGGCCAACTATTGCATGATTTTGGATTTAATTCTGAGACTGAGAAGTGATGATTAAATTTACTCTTTTTATAACACCATTAGATATGGATCTAGTGTAGCAATTGTAATTTCTTATGCTTCGTGAGTCGCAATTTATTTAATCTTAACAGAGATGTGGGATTAGTATTTTTGATTCATTGTTATCATACTTGAGAAATATTGATAATTATATAAGAGAAATCTACTATTAATAATTTGATAATCATTGATTGAATGAGTTTTGGAATTTAGAGCATGTTTGGTTTGGTGAAATAAAAAACCCTAAAGTTTTTAACTAATCATATTTGAATTATTTCTCCTTATCAAGTATTAATCTTTTTACTTCAATTTTTCATTCAAAAATCTTAACATTTCATCGTTCTCAATTAGAATTAAGGTATACTTATTTTTAATATTTTAATATCAATCAATCCTGTGAATGATACTCTATTTTCATAAAAATTTTATTACTTGACGACGATAGTGTACACTTGCACTTTAGAAAATTCATAATAAGTTTTTGGTACCGTTGCCGGGGATTGATTTTTTATTAATATTGGAGTTACGTATCCTTAATTTTACTTCGACTTTTAATTTTTTTTATTTATGGTTGTTTACTATTTTAAAATTTTAGATATTTTCTAAGGTGTATGAGAAAATTTGGAAGCAAAAATTTGACTCCTCTAAATTTGAAAATTGAGCGAACTTGTCATCGTAATAGAAAAGTGAGGAGAAATGCTTCTAAGAAACCTCAAGAAACCATGGAAGATGCTAGAGAAAATCCTGAAATTGTGAATAACCAAAATAATCGGGTAATTCAGGATTATGCTATGCCAATGGTCAATGAGGCCGTGTCTGCCATTCAACGCCCTGTTATTACTGTCAATATTTTGAGATTAAGCCGTCTATCATTCACATGGTGTAAGCAAGTCAGTTTAGTGGCATGCCTAATGATGATCCAAATATTCACATAGTCACTTTACTCAAAATTTGATAAACATTCAAGCACAACAATGTCTCAACTGATGCAATTCGATTGAGATTATTCCAATTTTCACTTCGAGATAAGGTTAAAAGTTGGTTGAACTCTTTACTCGCTAGATCAATCACCACATAGAATAGACTTTCTGAGAAATATTTGGCTAAATTCTTATCACCAGCTAAAATAACCAAGATGAGGAATGAGATCACTACTTTTATCCAATATGATATGGAGTCTCTTTATAAAGCTTAGGAAATGTTTAAAGATGTGTTGAGAGGATGCCTACATCATAGACTCCCTAGATGGCTACAAGTCCAAACTTTCTACAATGGTCAAGAAAATTCAACGAGGACACTAGTAGACGCAGTAACAGGATGAGCTTGAATAGGTAAAACACATGAGCGGGCTTATATGCTTTGCTTGAAGAAATGGGTACTAATACCTATCAATGGCCAATTGAGCGTAAAGTACCAAGAAAGATTCATGGAGTTCATGAAGTTGATGTTCTTACTGCTCAACTAGCTACACTGTTCAAGCAATTGAGCTCATTCACCACCAATGCTAGTGCTATTCATGCTTCACGGGAAGTTTGTAATTTGTCCAATGGACCTCATCTTAGTACTGAATGTCAAGCCGATAATCCTTTCGCTCCTTCGCAGTCAGAATATGTTAATTTTGTTGAGAATTATAGCAGACTAAATAACCAATTATTCAAGACTTATAACTAAGGGTGGCGAAATCACCCAAATTTCTCTTGGAATAATAGTCAGAATGTCATGAATACACCAGTTGCTACTCAGCCACAACAGCCTAAATTTTCTTTAGAAGATGCTCTTTCCCAGCTCACAGTCAATACTGCTCAATTTATGGCAAGAACAGATGCTACACTTCAGAGGCAAGAAATACTCACTCCAAGACCACAAGGTTCTCTATTGAGCAACACCAAGAGGAATCCAAAAGAATAAGTAAATGCTGAGACAATGGGTGATGATCTTGCCAATAGCTCAAAAAAGAATGAATGCAAGCATAAGTCAAAGCTCTTTCCTGATAATCCCCCACCATATGTTTTACCTATTCCATACCTTCAGTGGTTCCAAGAGCAGAAATTAAACAAGTAGTTTTCTAAGTTTTTTATGAGTTTAGGAAACTACATACACATATCTCTTTTGTTGATGCTTTGGAATAAATGCCGAGCTATGTCAAATTCATGAAGGATATTCTCTCAAATAAAAGAACGCTAGAGGAGTATGAGACAATTGCACTTATTAAGGAGTGTAGTGCTATCTTGCAGAATAAATTGCCTCTGAAGTTAAAGGACACTGGGAGTTTTACTATTCCTTGCACCATTGGGAATTCATATTTTGAAAAGGCTTTATGTGATCTTGGGGCTGGTATCAATTTGATGCCGTATTCAGTTTACAAGAAACTAGGTCGTGGAGAAGCTAAGCCCACGATGATATATTTACAATTAGCTGATTGGCCTATTAGATATCCATTAAGTATTATTGAAGATGTTGGTAAATGTGGATAAATTTATCTTCCCAACTAATTTTATTGTTCTTGACATGAAGGAAAACCATGAAATTCCAATTATTCTTGGTTGACCATTTTTAGTTACGGGAAGAACTCTCATTGATGTGCAAAAAGGAGAAGTTATTTGAGAGTGCAATATGATAAGATAATTTTTAATGTCTTCAAAGTAATCAAACACCCAAATGATATGAATAGTTGTTTACGGGTGGATTGTGCAGAACTTGGAGAAGGTAAACCTAGACACCTATCATTTATTGAAAAATCATCGGTGTTAGACCTCCACCTTCAGTACACCTTAATGGGAGAAGCATCCACTCAGCCTGTCATTATTTCTACTTTGTTAAATGGTGAACACGAAGACATGCTGCTGAGGGTGTTGAGAGAGCAACAAACGATCTTAAGTTGGTCGATTTCTGACACAAAGAGAATTCTAAATTCAGTGGACAACGGGTGATGCCTGGATGATCATTATGTCTAGCTGATGACATTAAAGTAAGTGTTACCGGGAGACAACCCGATTTTATTTATGTTATTTCATTTTTTTTAGTTTTTTTTTATATTTTTTTCTTTTGCTTATTTTATTTTATTTTTCTTTAGGTTTTTATATTAAAAACAATTATGGAAAATTTTGGCTCATGCACAGCTTTCCTTCCAGTTGGAGACAGAGAATGACGAGGATGATAGCTCATCATTGTTCAGGGAAGTCTTCTTTACTTACTCCTTTTACATATTTTATTTTCATTGAGGACAATAAAAGTTTTTAGTTTGAGGGTGGTGGCTTTAATTACAATTTCATTTTTTTTTGCATTCTGTAGTAGAGAACACTAACACCTATGATGAGATTAGTTTTGAATTATTAATAGCTTTAAAACAATGATGAATTTATTTATCGGTGTGTGTCTGAACCAATTATTGATTTATATTTCACTAGAGAATCTTGGAATATTGAGGATCTAGTATTGAACATTCTTTTTTTTTTCTTAGAGAAGGTTTATCTGATTTAAGAAATCATTATAATCTCATAAGAACTCTAGAACCAATTTGATTGTTGTTCGAGGTGTAATTCTAGGCTACGCTTCACTTAGGATATGATTTAGGCCATCTTTGGACCGTTTGAGCTTTTCAAGCCAATTGATGCGTAATTATTTTCCTAATCATCCTTGTTTAGCCTAAATAGCAATTTTTTTATCATCCATGACAATTTCACAATCTTATAAAAAGATTTTTCTAGTAATCCTTTTTACTCATAGTATTTGGATGTTGTGAAAAAAAATGCTTGGAGCTCTGACAATCTGGATGGATGAGAGGAATTTCGATATAAAAATTGTGAATAAGTTTTATTTTGTAGCCTCTTGGACTTGAGTGACTAAGCTTGTAAGGGTGTCTTAAAACCTAACACCCTAAGACCAACAAATTTTGGAGCTATTAGCTGAAAGCTCGTTAAGGAAAATAGAAGCTTAAGGAAATCAAATTAAAAAAATGAATGAGCATGGTTGATAATTCAAAAGGTGTAATTACAAGTTTGGGGGTATTACAAGTTAAGTTGAGTTAAGCTCATTGATTCTTAGAATGCATGTGTGACTATGGGTAAAGATTGAGCTGAAATAATATCATTTATCCTACCCTAAACCCTAGTCATACATTATAAGCCTACGAAAGTCCTAATGATCCGAAGTGTTGTGGTTTACCTACATTAGTCGAGAGTGACATGAAAAATTGGCCTATAAAGTTCTAATCTATTTATAGATTAATGGATCTGTTTTTGCGAGACTTGATTGCATAAACTCATTTGAGATAAAAGAGTTGGATGATCACACACGCACTCGGGATTTTTCAAGGTGTAATGTAAGTTGGTAGTTGTGTTGAAACTATACACGATCACAATTCAGAAGCTTTTCTTGAGTTATCACTATTTTAAAATCTCTGAGGCATGTTTAGTTAGTCAAAATATTCATCTTTTGATTCGTAATTTTGCTTAATTAGTGTTTAATATTTTCTTGTTTCATTTTTTATTTTAGTTTCGCTCGAGAACTAGTAAAAAGTTAAGTTTTGAGGTATTTGATGAGTGTGTTTCACACTCATATTTTAGATAATCTTAACTTTAATTTTATTGGTTATTTGAGTTTTATCTTTTGATTTATGTTTATTTTTGTTTTTATTTTCTAGGTAAGATATTTTAGTGCATTTGGATTGATTTGAAAAGATTTGGAAGGCAAAAATGTGGATAATTGAAAAAAGAGCGGACTTGGATAAAAGGGCCAGCGTCGTGATGCTGGCTTCCCAGCGCCGCGACGCTGGATGAGGAACAAATTGTACAGTAAGTTAGCACTGTGACGCTGGCGCAACATCAATAGATCTAGAACGCCAATGTCGTGACGTTAGATTTCAGCGCCGCGGCGTGGCGCGATAATGATTTTGTTCTTTTTTATTTACTCCAATTTTATCCTGTTCAAATCCTAGTATATAAATAGAATATTGGAGGGTTTTTAGAAGCACTCTTGGGACGTGAAAGGCAGAGGAGAAGGCTTTTGGGAGAGGAAAGAAAGACGGATCCAATCAGGACACAAATCTTAACTTCAATTCATCCTCAAATCTAATTTATTTTTCTCTTTTCCTCTATGTTCATGAATATTATTAGGATGTTTTCACATTCTAGCATGTTCTAAATTTTTTATCTAGGGCTACAACGTAGCCAAACCATGATTGTTCATATATTTTAATTTTTAATTCAATCGATGTTTATTTATTATTATTGAGTTCTATAATCCGTTCTTAATGCTTGTCATCATTTGATAAATTATTGCATGATTTTGGATTTAATTCTGAGACTGAGAAATGATGATTAAATTTATTCTTTGTTTATAACACCATTAGAATTTCATAAGTTAGAGATAATTATGGTTCTAATATAGCAATTGTAATTATGCTCATGAATTTAAATTTATTTAATCTTAATAGAGATGTGGAATTAGTATTTTTGATTCATTGTTATCGATGATTGAGAAAGATTGATAATTATACGAGTGAAATTTACTGTTAATAATTTGATAAACATTGATTAATTTTTGGAATTTAGAGCATGTTTAGTTTAGTGAAATAGAAAACCCTAGAGTTTTTAACTAATCATATTTGAATTATTTCTCCTTATCAAGTATTAATCTTTTTACGTCAATTTTTCATTCAAAAATCCCAACTTTTTGTCATTCTCAATTAAAATTAAGGTATACTTATTTTCAATATTTTAATATCAATAAATCATGTTGACGATATTCTATTTTCATAAAAAATTTATTACTTGACGATGATAGTGCATACTTGCACTCTAAAAAATTTGTAACATCACACACATGCGTGTGCATGCGCACGCATATGTATGTTTGTTTATTTATTTACTTTTATCTACATAGAGACTCATATGCAGATGTTCGGACATTTCTTAACATTTGGACATTTTGATCAAGTTGTTGGGTACACATCCAACGGCTTCAAAATATCTTAAAATCCTTGTATATAGGTAGACATGGTAAGTGACTAGTTTGGCTCGCGAAACCAACTAAACTGGTGCGTTAAAGCTCGAATCAATCTGGCCCGACCTAGTGATGAACAAGGCCGGATAAGGCCCTCGGGCCAATCCCAGGCTTTCATTGGCTGGATATTTTGGCTATGTAGCCCGACTCGACCGAGTATATGGCCCGGCCCGGTCTGACCCGCGGGCTAAACCGGCCCGACGCGTGAACCAATCATTCTTTTATCTCAAAAAATTATTCATTGTGTATACATTGAAAATTGAACATTTGACCTCTCCCTTACTAAATAAACTCCTTACCACTAAACCAAGATAATTTTTGTGAAAAGATTATTTATATTATGTTTTTATTGTCTTCAATACATTTTGTCAAATTCTTTATAAAATATATTTTTGGGATAAATGTATTTAATTAAATAAATAGATAATATTTTTTATTTAAATGAATATTTTATTCAATCAAATAAAAATACATTAAAGGTCCATCATAAGGGCATACCCTAACACCAATTAACAAGATATAAAAGCAAAAAAATACAAACATAACAAGCTATAATTCAACATAATGTAGTGTTATAACTTATAGTACACTATCAACACTTGGCCTTTGCATTTTTTAGGTTTTGGAACTGGTGGTCGTTGAACTATCTTCACTATCCATATATAAAAAATGATTATGGAGAAAAGAGATTTAGAGAAAGAGTTAGAAATAATTGAGTAAAAAATGAGTGTTGAAAGAATTATACGAGACGAGGGTATGATTTATGGAGTGCACGTAATGCGTTGGGATACATTGTTGTTACCTCACATTTTATTGATCATAACTGAGAGTTAAATAAAAGAATATTAAGTTTTCGACACTATGATTACCCTCACACAAGTAATGTAACTTTTTCAATATATTATGACTATATTGCGTGAATATAGTATTTCTAATAGAATTTTCAGTACCACTCTTGATAATGCTAGTGTAAATGATAGTGCTATTAAATTATTTAGAGATAATTGTATGATTAATGTTGGTCCAAATTCTTTATTACACATGCGATGTGTTTGTCATGTACTTAATTTAGTTGTTAAAGTTAAAATGGAACAAATATCATCCTATTTACAAGAAATATGCACTGCTATTTCATATATTATAGCCTCAAATACTAGACAACAAGAATATTTAAAATATTACAAAGATTATGTGGTTTAAAACCAAGAAAACTACAGTCGGATGTAGAAAATAAGTGAAACTCTACATATTTAATGTTAATGACAGCAAAACCTTATTGGAGTGTAATTTATAATTATGTAAATGAAAAATAAGGTAAAACTATAGTAAATACTAGTAGTTGTGAAATACCTAATTATTTTCTTGAGTTTTTAAAACATTTTTATGTTTCTACTAATATTTGCTCCGGTGTTTACTATGCAATTGCACATCTTGTTCTTAGACAATTTATAGAAAATACTAGTATGTTTGAACGTTATAAGACACATGATTCGTTTCGACCCATTGTTGAGAAAATGAAAGAAAAAACTTTTGACACGGATGGAACCTCAGGCCCTGTATCAGGCCCTGTAAGATATCAAATTGAAGCTTTTTCAAGGATCTACAGGTACGACCTGCTTAACCCGTCAGAGCCTAGTTTTGTTCCAAAAAATACAGACCGCGCAGGTTTAGAATTGCTGTAACAAATGAATCGTAACACGCGTATGTCCAATTCCATAGGGCATAATTTTGACACGGGTGGAACCACGGGCCTAGTAAGATATGAAATTGAAATTTATTCAGAGCCCTAATGGTGTGAAAGGGTTTTCCCGTTGGAGCCTAGTTTTGTGTCCATAATACATGGACTGTGCAGCTTTAGAATTGTTGTAACAGTCAGGTTGAAGCACTCACATGTCCACTTTCGTAGGGCATAACTTTTAACACGGGTGGAAGCACGAGCTCTATAAGATATCAAATTGAAGCTTATTCAGAGACCTAATGGTGTGACAGGGTTTACCCGTCGGATCCTAGTTTTGTGTCCATAATACATGGACTGTGCAGTTTTAGAATTATTGTAACAGACAGATCGTAGCACGCACATGTCCACTTTCATAGGGCATAACTTTTGACACGGGTAGAACCACTGGCCCTGTAAGATATCAAATTGAAGCTTATTTAGAGACCTACAATTACGACAGGGTTTAGCCGTCGGAGCCTAGTTTTGTGTGCAAAAAATACGGACTGTGCAGCTTTAGAATTGCTGTCACAGACGGATCGTAGCACGCGCATGTTCACTTCCGTAGGGCATAACTTTTGACACGGATGGAACCACGGGCCCTGTAAGATATGAAATTGAAGATTTTTCAAGGACCTACAGGTACGACATGCTTGACCCGTCAGAGCCTAGTTTTGTGTCCAAAAAACACAGACTGCGCAGATTTAGAATGTTTTGCTACTACTATGAACCCTAGGATAAAATTAGTTGGAGTTGAAATTTTTATTGAAATAATTTCTGAAAATCTAGGAGTCCCTCCTATTGTAGATATTAAAGATTTAACACCACAATTAAATTCATTTTATTCACTAAATGAACCAAAATATAAAAATGATGATAGCTAACAATATTATTGATGGTAATAGTTTATCAAAACTATAATATATTTTTGAGATAAATATATTTAATTAAAAAAAATATTTTTATTTGAATGAATATTTTATTCAATAAAAAATAGGATTCAAGAAAACTTTAAAAAATATTGACAAAGAGGCTTAAACCTCCTTAACTCTTTTTTATTTTTTTTTCTTATACTATAATTCTTCTGGTTTTGTCCAAAAAAATTATCTTAAAATCCATGAATACATAATGACACTAGCTTTTCAATATCCAACAATCTCACAAAGGAAAAAACTACTTGTTTAGCCCGTTACCTATACAAGGTAGCATAGCGTTTTTTTTTAAGCAACGAAGATTTTAATTTTTCGGAGGTTTTGTTGGATGTTAAAAAGCTTGTCTCTTTGTGTATCTAAGGATTTTAGGATGCTTTTAGAGTCGTTGGAGTATATACAACGGCTCGTTCAAGAGGTTCAGATTGAAAAACGTCCGGATGTCTGCACCTGAGTCTCTCTCATTTTATATATATATTTGCATCAAAAGAGCTAATAGAAGAATACAGAGGTTTTCTTAAGCCTTAAAATATGCTTTACTCTTTATTTTAATCTAATTTAAAATTGAAGTTTATGCCTTTTAAGTTTCAAAAAATAACCTTTTTCTTGAAACTTAAAACTTAGTTTATTGATTTATGTTCATTTTATCTTTTGATTATTTTTTACAACTATAAAAAACGTGTTGGGAGCGTGTCTGGCATTCTGATACGTGTTTAAAAATAAAATAAATAAAAAATAATAATCTTTGACATGATTTTATCGTGTTGGACAGGTATCGTAAAAGCGGGTCGGTGATGTGTTAGTGTTCAACATGGACACTCTCTCCATTTGAGAGTGTCATTGCTTCATAACATTTCACAGTAGCATTGCATTCTGCCAAACTAATAGCCTCTAAATTTGGTTCTTAATAGAATTAAGAAACCAAAACCTTTGACCAAAAACACCATTTTCATGAATTAGGGAAGCCTATGACATAGCATAACTCTTAGGAAACCAAATTTCATTAGGAATTTGAGACATCAAATTGTAAAAATTTCCATCTTGATTCAAAACATTTTCAGTCCAAACAACGAAGCCAATTTAATCTCTCAAAATACAAACACATAATCTCTCAAAAAATCAGAATTCTTTACTCAAAACACCACCAGCACTTTTGTTTGTTATTGCACTGAACGTAACCATCACAAGTTTTCATCTTAACTCAAAATCGGCACCTTCAAAGACTACGGGGAAAATCAACCTACCAAACCCATAGACAAAACAAACCAGAAATATTGTCGCAAAATACCTCTACTATCAAGACTACATCTTGTGAACCATGTTGATATACTCTCGAACAATTTTAAGAGACAGCCTGACTCTATCATGCAACAGAGCCACAAAACCTTTTGTATAACTACATATTTATAATTGTACCTCTCAAAACTCTAATCCACTTAGACTTAGAAGAGATATATTATTCTTTTGCAATTTTTGATTGGGGGCTTTCTTTAGGCTAGATTTGTTTCGATTTCACCCCAATCACGCTATGTGCAGTGGGCATTGGGATGTGGCTGCAACCTGCAACCATGACTCGACCCGAGGAACTCCAAACGGTCATTTTCACGCCGTTGATGGGATTCTTATTTTCTCCGTCTCAAAAAAGTTAAAAAAAAGAATCTAAAAACAAAAGTGAAATGTGTATTTTCAGTTTTGTTTATTTTCTTTTTCAAGTTTCATCTTTTTTTATGCACAAAAAAAAGTTTCATCTTTTTTTAAAGGGAAAAAAATAGACAAAAGAATTCTTAAAAAATTTGACCCATTCACTGTAATTTCCCAAAAAAATAAGGCTGCCTGTCCTCATAATTAGAAATATTTTCTCTAGAAATAGCAACAAAAATTCTTCCCAATTGTACAAGTAAAACTTCCCATGTATATTTCTTTATGTACAATTCAAGTAATTAAATTTTCTCTCACTAGAAATCCCTTCAAAGCATTGCCTTATTTCTCTCTCAAAACACAACAAAAACCAACCCAGAACAACACAATCTGATTGTAAAACGAAACCCCCCAAAAATGAAACCCCTCCACTCTCTCCTCCACCTCCTCATCACCGGCTCAACCTTTCTCACCACCCAAGCCATACTCCCCCAACCACCGGTCCAATGCAACCAAACCGGCTGCATTCTCTACAATTCCTACGGCGTTTGGGGAGACCGAAAAGACTGTTATGTCCCTAATGTCACCTACCCCACATCAGAAAAAGAGCTTCTTACAGCTATCTCTTATGCAAATCAAAACAAACTCAAGGTCAAAGTTGTAAGCAAATTCTCACACACAATACCCAAACTAGCCTGCCCTTCAACGCCAACAGATTCTAAAATTTCAATGCTGATTAGCACAGAGAGGTACAATTCAAGCATTGAAATTGATGAAGTGAATTTGTCTGTTTTGGTTGATTCAGGTGTGGGATTGAGGGATTTGATTGATAGGATTGAAGGGTTAGGATTGAGTTTGGTGGGGTCACCTTATTGGGAAGGAGTGAGTATTGGAGGGATAATAAGTACTGGGGCCCATGGTAGTTCATGGTGGGGAAAGGGTGGATCTGTTCATGATCATGTTATTGGAATTAGTTTGATTGTTGCTGCTAAAAGAGAAGAGGGCTATGCTAAAATTATGCGGATTGGACCTAATGATCCTCTCCTTAATGCTGCCAGTGTTTCACTGGGGACTTTAGGTGTCATCTCTAAGGTAAGATTTATCATATCACTTTATTATTGTTGCATTTAATTATTCGAGAATATATATTTCTTAAACACACATCTTTTACTTTTAATGATCGTATTTAATTATTTTAATTATTTTAAAATATATATTTTTTGAACACATCTTTTATTCTTAATGACTGTATCTAATTATTCGAGAATATATATTTCTTGAACACATCTTCTATTCCTAACGATTGCATTTAAGTATTCGAGAATACATACTTCTTGAACACATTTTCTAGAATACATACTTCTCGAACACATCTTCTATTCCTAACGACTGTATTTAATTATTCGAGAATGCATACTTCTTGAACGCATCTTCTATTCCTAACGACTGCATTTAATTATTCGAGACTACATACTTCTTGAACACATCTTCTATTCATAACGACTGTATTTAATAAAACACATCTTCCACTCCTACGACTTCATTTAATTATTCGAGACTACATAATTCTTGAACACATTTTTTTAAAGAATCTTTATAAATATTTTGTGTTTTGTATAAGATGTGTCATTATTGTGAATATTCTTGTTAGTAGTAAATTAGTGTTTATTAAGAGGGATTTTAGTTACTCGTGAAGTTTCATTTTCTACCCGGACATGCAACCCAATTGTTCATTAAATGAGGATTTCATCCTCTAGATCTGAAGTTCAAATCTCAAATTCCATACTTCCCCATCCTCTATTAAAATCTCAAGTTCCTTACTCCCCTCCCATTGACAAAAAAATAATTTTTTTAATATTTTTGGATTATGAATTGATTTATTAATTTAGAGAGAGGTTCACTGCAGAGGATTAAATTGTGTTGATCTTGGCCATCATATATAGTTCTACAATAACCAAAAAAACCACTTTCGACTGCGTTTTGATCTTTCAAAGTTCTAACTCGAATTTTCAACGACATTCATTCATGCATTAATTTATCTATAAATGATATATTATTTTAATGAGTAATAAAATATATGAACCTATGAACGAATATTACATTATTTAGTCAATTGAATATTGGTTAATCTAGATTGTTGTCAGGCTATAATAGGTTAAAAAGTAGTATAACTAAGCTAATTAGCCGAAAGTAATTATTGGTATGGAATTTGTGTTAAAACAGGTGAAGTTATCAGTGGAGAAAAGGTTTAAAAGAAGCATAAGCTACAATTTTACAAAAGACAGTGAGATTGAGAGCGAGTTGATGGAACATGCAAAGAAGAATGAGTTTGGAGATATAACATGGTATCCATCAAAGCATAGTGCTGTCTACAGATATGATAATAGAGTTCCTTTGAATGTTTCTGGGGATGGAGTTTATGATTTCATTGGTTTTCAACCTAATTCTGTTCTCATTTCTGAATCAATTAGAGCTACAGGTAACTCTCTATCTCTCTCTCTCTCACTCTCTCTCTCTCTCTTTCAAAAAAACATTGTTGTTTCATATATTGTTGTTTCATTTTTTCAAGAAAAAACTCTATAAACATGACTGTTTGTTTAGGAGATTTGGTGTAGAAGGGTTTTTATATTGAGTAAAAAACATGTGATTTTCGTAATTTAATATAGCGTATGTATTTAAGTTTGAATCATTTTTCTGCGAATGGCATAAATATTTCTTTACATATTTTGAAGCTTTTTCAATAAATATTTTTTACAAACTCACCCTCAAAAGCATTAAAAAACTGTGTTATTTTTCTTTGTTAAAAATGCTTCTCTAGGTATAAAGAACTATAATATTTTGATCAATGTATACATAAAAGTGTTTCAAATTAAAACTTACCAAACAAGTACTAGCTAAATCAAAACCTATATATGCAGAGAAAGCATTAGAGAAAGCGATGAATGTGGATGGAAAATGCAAGCTAGCAGCATCATTCATAGGCTACAAGAAATTAACAGCCAATGGATTGAAAAACAATGGCCTAATTTTCACAGGCTACCCAGTAATAGGTTACCAAGGCAAAATTCAAGCCTCAGGCTCATGTCTATATTCAACAAGAATAGACACCACATGTGCTTGGGACCCCAGATTTAAAGGCCTTTTTTTCTATGAGACAACAGCAATTTTCCCATCTTCAATCTTTCCCAATTTCATCAAAGATGTCAAAAAATTAAGAGACCTTAACCCCCAAAACTTCTGTGGAGTTGACATCTATAATGGCTTCTTAATCCGTTTCATTAAGGCCTCTAAAGCTTATTTAGGCCAAATTGAAGATTCTGTGGTGGTTGATTTCAACTATTATAGAGCTAATGACCCTTCTAATCCAAGATTAAATCAAGATGTTTGGGAAGAGATTGAGCAAATTGCATTTTTCAAATATGGGGCTAAGCCACATTGGGCTAAGAATAGGGATTTAGCTTTTATTAATGTTACACGTAAGTATGCCAATTTTGGTAAGTTTGTTGAGGTTAAAAGACAATTGGACCCTTATGGTATGTTCTCTAGTGAATGGTCAGATAAGGTTCTGTTTGGGAAAGTAGGAGAAAAGGGTGATGGGTGTGCTTTGGAAGGACAGTGCATATGTTCTGAAGACAAACATTGTAGCCCAGCTAATGGGTATTTTTGTCAACAAGGTCTTGTTTATAAGGAAGCTAGAGTTTGTAGGTATTCACCTTTGTCCCTTGCATGATATTTTGTTTTGTAAGTTTGTTTTAATTTTATCAATTTTCTACTTCTGATGTGTTGATTAATTTTAATTGTTGATTAAATATTCCACCTTTGTACAACACAATAAATAATTGAAGCTTTTTTCAGTTGATTCTGCTTTAGAGTATTTCTTGTCTTTTAAAAAAAAGTTCATTGTTAGTTAGGGTTTTCAAGAGATAGGTGTAGATTTTATCGCGTGCGATATAGATGTAACGTATCTGAAAAGAAATGAACATTGAATCATTAATTACGTCCGTCTCATACGATCTAACTATATAACTATTGAAGTTAATATATTAAATAAATCTGAGCTTCCTAGTTAATTACTGGCATTCCAACCTCATAAATTAAGCTCAATATAACTGTTTAATCCTCATCACATATCACATGTTGTAAATATTATGTGTGTGATTGTGCGCGCGACCAAGCCGCCAACACATTGTCATCCGTCAAGTCATCATCATGCCACCCAGAACACCGACGATGCCCAGAAGCCATTGATTAACACCTCCATTGAAATAGAAAAAACAATGGATTATTGACAGTGAAGTAAAGCTTCCGGTTATTCTCTGAGGGTTTGCCATTATATTTTCCTTTTAACTAAAACATTTTGGTGTTGTGTAAATGCACGCTATTATATATGAACATTAGAAGCTTTCTTGATATAAAGCAGTTCATAATTATTAGCACTTTCTTGATATAAAAGCAATAAGTGAAACGCTTTTTATTTAGAGGTTTGATCAATTCTACATCTTAGGTTCGCATTCTCTTAGTTACATAACTCGTGTTGGAAGATTTATGAGGCTCTAATATACGAGGAGCCCGTGTGATTAGTGGGGTACATAAGTTTCAGACACTTACCATTATAAAAAAATGCTTGATGTTTGGTAGAAGAAAATTGATCCAAAAGCATTATCTACGTTTTGTTATAACTATAGGATTATTATCTTTAACTTTTCCTATTTAATAAACCAATTATTTTTTCATAATCAGATAACCTCCTGTTTGTGGTGAGTTAAAGATTGATTACTTCCAAGATCTAAACTGTGGAATGTAAAAGCAGCTGTCCATATCTAGAATCCATGAGAACGAGAAAAACAATATAACATATTATTTTTTTTTAATTTTATTTTGAGTCAGATATGAAACATTTAAATTAAAAGAAACGGTTCATAAATAATATTATCATTATCTTCTCTTGTTTGAAAAAGTAGGAGAAGATCGATCCTATCTTTTCTTGGTACAGGTACTTCTATGCTACTTAATTTGTCATGCTAAGATTTTCTTAACCACAAAAAGAAAATAACAAATTAATAAACAGCAAAGCTCATTCATCAAGTTTGGACATCATATAGCTAGATCCTTGTTGTATGACCATATCATGGTAGAGTTTAATATGGAAACTTTATATTACGTTAACTGTTACATAATAGGTAGTAGAAAAGAGAGAGAGAGAGAGAGAGAGGAGAGAAAAAATGTTTAATATTATCTGGATCTTTAAAGTATGTGTTGCTGGTAATTTGGTTATGTCTGGAGTTCATTACTAGTTGGATGAAAATTGACATCGTTCTGCATATTAGTAAACCATGTGCAAGTCAAGATGGATAATACAGACAGTTAATGAACTTTGACAAGTGGCAAAATTAACTGTTAATGATTTGTAATGTCAAGGACCAACAAAGTTGAAAATTGAAAATTTAGGGTGCGTTTGGTATGAGAGTATATATGCCCAAATACCTGGAATGTAAAGAAAAGTGAGAAACGCCTTTGTTTGGTTTGAAAAATTGTGAGAAATTTTGGATATCCCAAATTTGAGCCTCAAGAATTGAAGGGTATCTTGATGTTTGGCATTCTCAAATAATTTTTTCTTTTATTCGTAACATTCTTTTACACATTTCATCAAAACAAATAAAGTAATTTAGCATTCTCGTCATTATATCATCACATTATCAATTTTTACCAAATAAATGAATCTTAACTTTCTGGACATTTACTCTCCCACAATCATATTCTCATGATCTTATTCAAAAAATCATTTATTCTCAATCTCATACCAAATGATCCCTTAGAGATCCAATCCCATTGAAGACAAATTTTAGTGGTCAAAAAACACTACAAAAAAATTGATCTTATTGTAACGGTTATATCTCAACGGTTACACCAACCGTCACAAAATATGAACATAAGAGATCTATTACAACAGTTTGCGAAACCGTAGCTATATATTTATCTATGTGAAAAACAGATTAAGTGGAACCATTGTGACGTTTTATTAGAACCGTCCCGATAGAGAGGTTTTGCCCCACCAAAAAAAAATCCTTCAATTTCTTTTCATTTCTTCCTCATAGAAAAAATGTTATTCAACAAGAAGAACAAGATCGGATTTGCATCATAAATGGAGTCTAATGATTTATAGTCAATGTCATTTGCTAATAAAACTGAGCTCAAACACAAGCTTCTGTCATCTTTGAAAATTAAGGAAAATTTTAAAGCAGAAAGCAAAAGAATCTCAATAGAAGAAATTGAAACGATGATAACAATATTTTACCACAAATAGAACACCCTGAAAATATGTTTGTTTATTAGTCTCACTCACATCACAGCAACAAAGTATGCCCTACAAGGTATCCATTGCAGACTTAATAAGTTACAGCTTAATTAAGTACATCAACAACAACAAACTTATTATTTCACCCATAAGGGTATTTCTAAATACAGATTTTTCAAGCACTATACTAAATAATTAAAGCCAGATTATTTTTTCCCTATCAGTATCATAAGCATCCCTCCCAGTGACCAGAAGGCAGTATTCCGGGCTTCTAAACAACCTCGTGAGTATTGCATCATACAACACAAATCTGAAACAACATATACATATTTTGTGGTCCAAACTTCAGGATTTCTTAGGTATATATGTACAGAGAGACATCCTTAACATGCACTACGCGTGGCTTACGTTATGCAGCTTGGATTTTGGAGAATGCAGAAGTTGATTAAGATTGAAGCAGTTCAGATTTCCAAGTCGAAGACGAGCTTGTCTGCGAACCATGATTTACGAAGTATGATCATATTCTGATCTTGAGGCAGAACCAGAAGAGGACAGTTCGCTTTTTCACCTAATGAAAAGTATGAAATTAAAAACAAACTTTATAAATCAAATAAGGAAAAAAGGATCCTATAAAAGGCAGTGATAAAAATACCTACGAGCGTGGATTGCAGAAATTTTTACCATGAGATATTGTGTTCTACATGTTCCTTTGGAATAACGCACTTCATATTCCTAGGTTGGTTGCACTTATCCAAATTAACAGAGCCAGACCAGTTCTCAGGAGGAATTCTTTTCCCAGGTTTTAGGTCTTCAGATCCAATCATATACGCATTTCCCGCTTCTGGAATGCTAAAATCAGCAGGATTTTTGTTAAAGCTGCAGACTCCAGTCTCGGAAGTTCTTTTCAGACTCAGCATTTCTTTTGTATCATGGCCTTCAAACTTTCGCTGTGTGAAGTTCTCTGTGTGATATCCCAATCTCAGCACTGTAGCATCAGTTGAATCAAAGAAGGCGTTATGCGAATTTTGAACAGGAAACACACGGTCTTTCATGCCGCCATTTGCAAGAATACATTTTTGTGTCTTTTGATCTTCACTGTTCCATGTAGATGAAACTGAGCGTTTTGTCTTCTCCTTCTTTCGAGGCTTGGAGGCAACTTGACCTGTCGGATTAGCGGAATTCTGAAAACCTTCCTTATAGTGGAAAGGAGAAGAAGACTCAGTAAGAGCTGGAGTGACAGGAAAACAATCCTGAGGTTTCTCTGACATGTGGTGCATGCGACTGTAACTATCAGTCGGTGAAAATCTGACGGTGTCAATGTTCTTGCTCAAAATGATATCCATCCCAGGAAATTGCTTAGCTTTTAGATTGTGATGAAAGGGAGGTTTCTCTGGAAACCTCGATAATCCATTTGAAGTGAAGGGTGTCTTCGATTGCATGCCTGCATCCATGAGGCTTAGCAAATGCATCGCTGGTATGGTTTCATTTGAGCACAAATCCAGCGAGCCAATCTGGTTTTGATGAATTTCAATCGCTTTAGTATCGGAAGAAAATGGGTGCACAGCGTTTTTCCTGCTGAAAGCTTCAGAATGACAAGTACTTGTGTGCCTTCTGAGATTGGTATCATTTTGATTTGATAACTTCGGATCATGGTCAACGCTCATATTGCCCTTATGCATTGAGCCCGGTCGATATGAAAATCCATTAACATCGTTAACTTGAGCTTCACCCTTTTGAGGAACGTTATATCCAAAGGATAAGTGATTCAGTATCATTTGCGGGTTTACAGAAGCTGGTCTTCCATGCTCTTGTGGAACAGGAAGATGCTCATCCCATCCTCCAAAGACTTGTCCTCTGGAACGGGACGATCCCGGACTCTCCAACACACCGCAATTGAAACTTTGAGCACTACCATGTTTTCTGGAGCCAGTAGCTGAAAATTGGAATCCGCTTGATGGTTTCTTTTGAGACTGAACAAAAGCACTATAGCCAGCTGGGTTATGAGTCTGTGGCAAGTGGTTCATATCGAAATGGCTCCCACGGATATGAGAGAAGTAATCAACTGAATTTTGATTGCTGGATTCCACAAACTTTCTTTGGTTCTTAGCTTTAGGTTTTTGTTTGCAACTCTCTTGCTTCTGTAATAATCTCAAATCCCCGTTGCTATAGAAACTATTACAGTAAGGTACTTGAGCATTTTTTGTGCTATTGTTTGTATCTCTCAAGCGTTTGCTATTCTCAGCATCAGGAGCACACCTTTCATACTGATTCTTTGCCATAAGTTCGACGATTTCCATGGGAATGTCGTCTAAAGCTCCTTTCTCTTGCTCACGCACCTTGTCTGCCATCTGGTGTTTGTGTATCTTTTTACCTGACAAACATTCTGGAACTTCAGTAGTTTCCTGAGAGCCGGCCACATTAGTAATACCCTGCAAAATATTGAGGCAGAGATGAAACAGAAATATCATGTAGTAGGACGCATCCATTCGTATAACTAGACCTAACTGCAAACGTACTTAAAGATACAAAACACATTGGTGTACTGGAATGATCAAAACATAAAACATATCATTTAACCTTGTTCGTGGACTATACTCTGGTGTATCAGTACTAGAGTGAACAATGGAGAGTCTCTGAACCACTTTCTTTACACGTTAGGCACATGAGTGATCCCGTTAAGTACAGAACTAAAATGCCCAATAAGTTAATTTAACCACAAATCTCCCATTAAGAAGCTTTCAAGGATGAAAAATTTCCAGATACAGATCAGAGCAAAATTATCTAGAAGTACTAAGCTGTGAATGACTCTATAAATGAATAAACGACAGAATTGCTGCATCTCCAGAAGAACAGCCGATAAAGAAGCTAAGAAAGACACGGATGTTGTACATCTCTTGACACTTTTGGCATGACATTATCAATTAAATCATTTGTCTGTTACGACAACCATGTGAAAGAAAAAGGCATACCATTTGCTGCAACCGAGACCAACGACCATCTTCAACTTGAACAGTTAAGTTTTGTTTCTCGTTCAGAAAAGGCATTTCATGGGTAGTCATCTTACTGCTACGTTCATGACATAATCCTTGTCCAAACAAGGAATCTGGAGATTTAAAAGGGGTAATGGACTCTCTGGGGTGTTTCTCGATGTTTCTCCTTGTAACTTGAGCTGATTTGGCACTGCATCCTTGCTGAGGCAATATGGAGAATTGCCCATCTTCTGCTTGTGGAACACTTTCTCTTTCATACCTCTGTGCAGCTAAATAGGTGTTAAAAGAAAAAGGTAATCCCCTTGTACCAGATTCAGCTTGTGCTGATTGGAAAGGCATAGCTATAGGTGCACATACATCTTTTCGTTTAACTGAAGCATGCTTTAGCATGCCCTTGTCCCAAGAAAATGGGGTAAGCAGCCTTTCATCAACTTCCGGCGCCTTGCTTTTCTTCTCACACATATTAGGTTTTGGCTCCATTTTTGCATCAGCCAAAGAAATAGGATCCAACCATCTACCTAAAGATGCCCTCTGCACTTTTTTGGGAGAAACATTATCAGAAGCATTTCCATCACTTGAATCACCAAGTTTCTCCGGGGTTCCTTGTGAAAATGTTTCTCTTGGGTGTAGTATGGACAAACATGGATCAACAACTTGGGACTTCTTACTTTTCTTCCTACCAATAGTATGGCTTCCTTCACTCCAGTTTCTCTTCTTAGCTTTTAAACCAGTGCCAGAGAATGGATCTTCAAATTTATTACTCACATTGGAACCAGTGGTTTCTGCATCTTCCATCAATGCCTGAACATCTTTATTCACTTTGTACAAAGAGGAAGTCTCTCGAGGTCTCCACTCTTCATCTTGAGGCAACTTCCTTTTCCGGTTCTGATATGGACTCCTAACAATTCCTTGGACACTAACCTGACATGGGGGAAGAGAGTTCATATCTAGCTCGGCAGATTTATCATGACTACCATTGGATGGAGAGTTTTCTATCTCTGCAAGTTTATTTTTCATACTTCCATTTTCACCAAGCAACTCAGTTAGTAGCCGCACCTTGCGAGTCTTTCTACGATGTAAACCACTTGATTTATCTGAATAATGATCATGAAGATCATTTCCGACTGCAATTTCATCAATTACAGATGCTGCAAAATTTATGTCATCCAATTCTACAGAAGGATTTCCATTACTATGACTTCTAACAGTAGAAGTATTGTGTGCTTTCTCGACCACAAGGTCAGTATCTGATGCCTGACCAGTTAACCCCGTGTGCTGAGTATCTATAGAGGCTTGTTTTGCTGTCCCAAAATGCTCAATGGGATCTTCATTAGTTACTTCGAGATTCGCATTAGCAGCCTCAACTTCAGCAATTTCATGGCTTTCGTTGCCTGGCTGACAAGATTCTTTGGAAATTTTCCTTCGTGATTTAGGAGCTACTGTTCCAAAAACAAGAAAGTAATCATACTAGGACAAAATAGAAGTACACAGAAGTAATACATAAAGTCATTTAAAAGTCAGCAAAAACGAATAGCCATTTAGCAATAGCAATGATTAATATTATTTGGTGCCAGTATCAGGCTTGCTAGCAACACCAGTCCACCTGGAAATTTCCAAATCACTCACCATCTTCTGAACTAATCATGTTTCCAAGAAAAACATAGAAAATCAATCTAAAAACTCGTAATTGTATATGCAGGAAACTGAAATCGAAGAAGTTGGAAACTAATGTACCAACTATGCTGTCTGCAACTTTAGTTTTCTTTTCTCTCTCATTGCTACATGAAGGACAACTGTTATTGCTCAAATTAGTAGAATTACTGTGATCCACTATTCTTCCCTCAGCCATAACTGAATTTGGAGCTTGATGCGAACCTATCAGAACAATTGCATAGAAAAAGAATGACATATTAGAATATTAATATATAGAACACAAAATACTTGTATATGAACTTGTATATGAAGGAAACTGAATCATTTGCAGCAGCAGCACCTTTAGCAGAAATCTCCCGCCGACAATTTTGGCATTGCCACCAATTGAAATGTGGAACATCTAAAGGTGGAAGCAAGGATTTTTGCTCATTTGACTCATCATTACCATCTAATGAAAATGGCCAACACATCTTCCAATCTTTTTTCCGCATTTCCGAAACAAATCCACTGTCACATGGGATATCATTTATAAGGAAAATCAATCCATTTATCAGAAAACAAAATGCTACCTAATTCTTGGCAACACCATTCGTAATTGACATATTTTAAGTAAACATTTACCCCATTGTATTTTTCAAACTTCAGTCTACATGATTCAGTAAATGGGGTATCTATTATTTGAGATTGTGAACTATAACAGAATGTTTATTAAATAACTTGCTAAAATGTCAAGACAGTAATCCAAAGAATTTAACAAAGGATTTTCACTAGATACCGATGTAGAAAAGAAAACACACACGCCCAACAAATGTCATAAAAGTTTCCATGCACACATGCAGACATAGACGACACTGAAATGAACCACGGACAAAATAATAGACATGTACGAATATAAGTAATTAACTATACCGTGACTACAATCATAACAGCTTACCGTATAGAGAAATGATCACATTTTGCAGGATCAACAATTTTATCATCGGAACATACTAGATCGATGCAAATAGAGTCAATCTGAATGAACGGTTTCGTGGACTTGGAGATAACATTGGAATTACTTCTACTACAGCTCGCTTCCGTCATGATTTTCTGCATGTTAGTTATAACATTAATTTCTTTATAATCAGGTATCGACGAGGTAACTATCATATGCAAAGTCATAGATAAATCGAAGCAAGATGCATATTTACGAAAGAGATCTGAAAACTTCAAGTTTCCTCACAAATTTCTATTCCAACTACTTCACTAGTGAAAACAGTACATAACTAAGTCAATGAGATTGTTATTCAATGGATTAGAAACTAAGAAACACAATATCGAACACTTTCCTCACATAAAATAACAACATGTAATAACATGTAATTACATAAAATTTCATTGTTAACCATCCACAAACCCTAATTTCGGATAAACACAAAAGAGAAAACCTTCACAGTAACTGATTCCATTAATTAGACATTCAAATTATTAGATCAATGGAAACCAATTCGACATACAGCGCAGCCCTAGGGTTTCTCTCCACAAGAATAACATCTGGCTAAAACTAAAACAGATTAAATAAAAACAAAGAAAACCCACCTGAAATTCTCATCTAAGGGCTCCAAATCAGATGATAAATTAAACAAATCAATCAATCCCACTTACAAGATTCCTAGGGTTTATTGGCTTAGCAATTGACCACAAATAAACACTCAAAATTGCTTGTATACCCTAAAATACAATCAAAATTTTTCATAAAATATCACAATATTAATTAAATTAATTGATAAAAGAACACCCAGATGAGAAAAAAACGAAATTAATACCAAATTTCTTGAGCTTAACACAGTGAAATGAGCTGTACATCTGCAAAAAAAACAGCTCAAACGGAGCTGAAAAACACAAACCTCCAAAACGGCGGTGTTTCGGGATATCTAAAACCGCACTGAGAGAGAATAATTAGAGTCGGGAGACGGACGTAAGCTTAGACGAGGATCAACCGATCGAAACGGCGTCGTACGACCTGACCTTCCGATTCACTACATCAAAAGCTGGAGAACCCGGACTGAAAGAGGGAGAATTCGGAGTCGGAGCTGATGACCCGAATTGAGCAAGTGAGTGATTATTCGAAGCAGTTTCAGCGCAATCTGAGTGCGAAGTTTGGACGAAAAAAAATAAAATCCTAGAGAGAGAAAAGGTTTTCAGATTTTTTTGGAGAGAGAGTGAGTGATTTTATCTTTCTCTCTCTTTCCTTCTCTTTTGTTCTTTTTTTTGTCCCAAAAAAAGTAGGTTTTGCCGTTTAAAAATGAACCATGCCTAAAACCATGTCATACATGTATACATACACATACCTTTTATCCACATAATTTTTTTACTGAACTAATCTCATGATACCGTCTATCTTTTGTAAGTTAATTATGAGATGAATATAAAATTGATTAATCAAATACATTTTTTTTATATAATTTTAAAATAATCATATTTTAATTAATTCAAGTATTAATTATTTAAAAATTAATTTATTAAATCATTTTATCAATAATCAATTAACTATTTCTTTTTTTATAAAATTGATTTTTTATTTGCTATAAAACTTGATTTCTATATTCATTGTTCAAAGAAAAGGTGAGGAGAGATAAACGGAATGGTGCGTTGGTCAAATGATCACAGGACACGTGGCAGGATTATGCGGTTCTTATCAACATCCATTATGTGTGAGTGAAGTCAGTGAAAAGGAAACCCTAGGAAAGATTGGTAAAACAAAGGGGGGAGGGGATAGGATTCGAGTTCACCACGCGTGATGACACGCTCTGTTTAGGTGGGGAGGGGAGGAGGATAATTTATTTGTGCCTGTCGTGTCAAGGAAGGCGAAAGATGCTTTTGCATATAAACCAAACTTGATTGGTACGTGTTATTCACGAAAATTGGAGTGAGTGAGTTCAAATTATGTTTTGAAAAAACCCTAGGTTTTTTTTTTTCTTGCCGATTAATGACTAATGAGTGAGAAATCTAACCCTAGACCTTTTTTCACTTCAGAAAATTTTGGAATATAAATTCTTTTAAGAATTTACCCAACCCCAAAAGATTGTCGGCTGTTCTTAAATATTTGATTATGTTCTTCTTCGCAAGTCTCATGTATCTTTTACTAGAATAATTATAAAATAATTAAATAATATATAATCATTCATTCATAGATCATTGTTTGATAAATCATTAAAATAATTTGATAAAATAATTTATTAATAATTATTACGTTACTTGCTTACTTAAAATATGATCAATTAACTTGATCGGTGCAGAATCATTATTTTTACTACAATACAAAATTCACCTAAATTAATTAATATAAATCAATTAATCAAAGAAAAGTAAAATAAACAACTTGAAATACTTTCACATTACGAATTAAAGTATACACTGATATAATAGACTAATAATACAATTGTACAAAAAATTTAATTTGTATTGAGATCAGCCCCGCATGAAAGTATAAGGAAATAATTTTTGAAATTACAATGAGTCATGTATACTATAAAGGCTTATTTTTTCATATTCATATGTGTGAAAAAATATATACGTACATTAGCATTTGGACATTTAATTTGCCATTAGACTTCTAGTCACAACCATATTTCATTTATTGTGAGATCAAGCGCTCGTAGGAACTTAAATGTGAACCACTTTTTATAGATATAAATTACGTAACTGTAATCAAAGAAAAACATGTTATATATATATAAGATCGATTATTTCAAGCCACACAAAAAGCATGCCAACAAAATCAGCAACCTATACTATGTAACTGTTGCATGACTCTCTGTCCTTTCCAGAAATGTGAAACAATATACAAATTAGCAAAACCAAAACATGGAATAGCTATGTGTGGCGTAGGTAGACGACCCATTTTTGGGTCTTGTTAAATTCTCTAGCAATCTGCACAGATGGGTATAAATAATTGTCATCCTTTGTTTTTTGCATATAAATATGACTAAGAGAGAAGAGGTTGATCCCATGTTCGATAATAAATATTGCGTTTATCCGTCACCGTATTAAAATACTACACAAACAACTCGATCTCTTGAACTTGACCAAAGAATTGGAAGCCCACCTTTGGGGTTTTCATCCCTAGTTTCCTTAAATTCACGATTTCAATATTTAGAAGACATAGCTTCTTGTTGATTTCTGATGATTTACGAATATTGGGTTTTATGATAATCTCTAATTTTGTATTTTTTGCTTTGATCATGTTTCATAATTTCCCGATAGGGATATTGATTTTTGTGGTCAAATCGTAGTTTCTGACCTTGTTTTTCTCTCACCTCTTTTATTAATCTTGTATCATTTTTAACGAATTTGTGAGGTTTTATAATTTATTCTCTAAATATTTTTCTAAGTTTGAAACAAATTATATTAGTACCGTACATGCATGCAGTTTGTTTTGGTATTTTGTAGATTTTGATTTTTCTTTTGTCATACATATCATTATCCTTAATATATAGTAATTTTTCCCAGAATGTCTTGCTTAGGAAAAGGACATTTCCTGTATTTAGTTCTTAATATATAGAACTATTAATGAAATTATTCAGTGTTTTTAAAGAGTTGTGATCAAATATATCAATTATACAGTCAAATATTTCTTTCTAAAAGATCTCTGATCAGCTTTTCCATATTAATATGCAGAGCGCTATGCTTTTCGTTGGATTATTTGGCATTTTCTGCTGAGATTAACATCCAATGGAATATGTATAAGAAATAGAAAAATGAGACAGAAGCGTTGGAAATTTTTCTTTTTATAACGAAAACAAAATTTACTAATTTGTGGTGTTTAATTTTTTACTAATTGGGTTTGTAATATAGTTATCATAATTAGATGGGTTATGGATTGTACAGATCAATTATGTGATCTAATTGGATATATAATAATCATCATTGGATTATGATTTCTGACTTATGAGATTTAATATCAACCGTTGATATCTAATTATCTATGATGAGAATATAAGATAATTAAGTATGTTTAATTGAAGAGAAGTAGTCCCATTGTGGCTAGGATATATGATATCAACATATTACAATTCTCCATCATAATATTATATAACCGTCAGATGGGGTAGAGCTCTGTACTATTTTCTGCAGAGAAGTTAAAATGTACTCATATCTAAACAGATTCTCTCAAAAGTTGAAGATATTTTTATTATGAATTTCAATTATCAGATACGCACGATAATTTAATTTAATTTAATTGTTCATGATTTCTATACATAGACAGATAGTTTTTATTAGTAAGCATGCTTTTAAATATGTGTTGTGTGTTGTTGATCACTCATTTTTTAGTGTATATTCTTTATCTTTTCCAACCGGTGTGGAGGTTGTTTTGGGCATTTTCCTATGTCCTTTCTATGTGTACTCTTCCTTTTTATTAAATGTCATTGGTCATCATGATGATACTTATTGATTTAGACTTATAAAAAAATAAAACATATTTATTTTTTCATTTAAAATACCTTAAGCTGTGCACGACAAAATAACTATTTTACAATAAACTATTTAAACATATATATGTGGATTTAAATTACAAATTCATAACCTAGATTTGATTTTATTCTCATAAAATCCTATCAACTTCCTGATAAGAGAAAAATACTACAGCAAACTGTATATATAAGAGATAGATTATGAATAAAGAGAAAGATTCAGATTAAAAAAATTCCTTTTTACCTAATTTTCATCGTTACACTCGTGTGATTTCCTTGAATCATAGCATCTTTTCTCCACGTGAGTTTCTTAAGGCACTTACTTTTGCCCTAATCTTGTTGGAGTAGGCCTTAATCCAATCTCTCACAAAAGTGAAGGATGCTCGTTGCCCATTCTTATTAAACTTTTTTAGTGCTGCTTTTATAAAATGTGAAAGACTAATGTGCCACTTTTAAAATCGAAGATCTTGAAATGCACTACAACTGGATCAAAAAATTATTTCACTTTTATTCAATGAAATAAAACAAAGTTTACTTATGACAAAGTTACACGAGGATTAGATTGATGATACTACTAGTTTAACCATTGTGTCAATTCATTTTATCGACGTACAGTAGAGATTATTCAAGAACTGAAAATATTGGTTCATCATAAAAATTTTGCATCTGAAATTGTATCTAATAATACAACTACAAGCTTTAAAATTCGACAGTTAAGTACGTAACTAGTAATTTATTCACATAACTGAAATTCCATGCAATAAAATAAACAACCAAATCACAAAAAAGAAGAAGAAAGAGATGGTGAGATCTCCAAGCCAGGGCCACGTGCCCCTGCCCTAGGGTGGCTCCGCTACTTCACAAATTATGTCATCGATAAAGATTGTCCGGTCGGCTCCATAGAGGGTAGGGTAGTTAGTTCAATTTGAAGAATCAGATTCATTGTTGCTATTCAAGTTATGTGGCAAATCATAGCATGCTAAAGCAGGGCCGGGGAACACATAAAAGGTTAAGGAATGGGTGCCCTGGCACGCCTGACCTTTGTGGTGTTCTTAATGTAGTTACTATTTTTAATAATTACTACCTCACACACATGTTGCACTAACTAAATATAAATACAAAATAATGTGTTGACAGCTAAACAAACAATCGCTACTTGTATATGTAAAATCATGCAATATAAGTGAATTTTGAACCTTATAATAATTGATCAACTACATTATATTTTAATTGAAGAGAGAAAGTTTTATTAATTATTAAAAATCATATACTAGTGCATTATAAAAAAAATCATATATAATCTCATTAACTAATTGTTTTTAATTATTTGAATTTATTTTGAGCGGGTTTAGGTATTACTATTTTTTTAACAAAACCAGAATATATATAAGATTAAAAGGAAAGTAATCCAGGATGTCTTAATCTACCCTTATAATGATCTTTTCAGCTTCAATCAAGCTATAAATTACTCTAGTTAGTTAAGTGAAAACTACTTAAATCAATCATATCCTGATCTAAGTTATAGTTAACAACAACATCAGCAAAAGTGTTACATTTCCTACTAATCTAAGTTAATGAAAAATTACTAGCTTCAATATATAACCTAGTTTGAAATATGTGCATTGCGCGTAAAAAGGTAAACAATATAATTTCCACCAAAAGGAAATATAAAAAATGAATAAGTCTAGAGTGATCAAGTAATTGATCAAGTTTTAAGTGATCAAGTAATGTGGTAATCATTGATAAGTTGATATTTGATGACTCATTAAAATGATTTGACAAAATAATATGACAAAATAATATGACAAAATAATATGACAAAATAATATATAAATATGTATCACGTCTATTGGTCACTTAAAACTTAATCAAACACTTGATCGACGTAAAATTACTCATAAAAATAAACAAAAAAATTTTACGTACAAAGAGAGCCGTATCATACTTTTTTTAATTGATGTCTTTTTAAATATTCAATTTTTGAAATAAATTTACATTCTCTTAATTAAATTGAAGCGTAGTCTGTGTGGATATCAAAAGTAATATATAACCCCGCAAGTAAACTTTAGTTTTAAAATCATCTACTAAGGAGATTTAGTTACGTTAAGCTTAAAATTTTAGGTCAAAATTTGAAATATAAAAAATATATGAGTAGAAGGGGAAATAAAAAGTTTCTCCCCTTATATTTTTATATAAAAAAATGATAGATCATAGATAAATAAAATGATTGGCTAAAATGAAAGGGTGTGACTATATATTGTGATATCATAGTCGGGTAAACATAGGAATCTAATTATTATTCTTCCATGTGATAATGGCAATTCGGGAATTAGATCTAAATTGTTTGGACAAAAAACTCACAAAAAGTTTGTCTCCTATACCCCATTTAAGTATACAATTAATGTATCGAGATATATATTGGCACCCTATGGAAATTGGGAATTTAATTGGAGCAGTTATTAGGATTTTGAGATAACTAGTAATGTTAATTTTTATGATTTTTTGTAAATATTTTTTAAAATATTCAGATTTATAGATTGGTATACCGTAAATGTCTCTTTTACATTGCCTTAATTACTTAAAAATAGGGAGTTTAAAATTCAAATGTCATAAACAATTTAATGAACCGAACGAGAAGCCACGGAAAACCACAAAACCCACGGCAACGGCAAACCACGAGAACCCACGGAAAACGAAAGAACCAACGAGAAGCCACGGCAAACCACAAGACCCACGACGAGCACCCTCGGCAAACCACTAGACCTAATCGCCTAATCGCCTCTCTATCAAAATTCTCTCTCATCGGCTGGCATTTACCAATAATTATAAAATTTACTTTTACTTTTAATCATTTTTATGTTGTTTCTTTTTATTTTGTTATTCCTTTTTTGTTTATTTTTTCTTTTCTTGATTGTTACTTTATATTATTGGATCTTTACTTCTTAATTTTGTAAGAGTGATTTTTTTTATTATTTCTGAATGTGATTAGTTATAAAACAGTTGAATTAGAAAATATAGTTTCGGCATTTATGTTCTAATTAAGGCATTAGAAAATACATTTCAGGTCTCTAGCTTTTGAATTAATATCAGTTTTCAACCTTGAGTAAATTTCAAAAAAAAAAATATCAATGCTTTTTTTCGAAGAGAAAATGGCTCCGAACGTGCCATACCTAACATTGAAACCTCAACTGAAGAACTACGTTCCTCTAAACCTCTAAGTATTGACTCCCCAAGACATCATAATGTGGAATAGTTAGAACGTGATTCTGGATTACGTTGTCAAATATGTGATTATCCTGTATCAATGAAGGAGATGAAACTCGACGAGCTTATATTGAAGCACGCCTGTATCAGTTTTTCCTCTCAAGATGTCCACGTTTAGGGCCAGAAAAACATCCTCGCAGGTTTCAATCTTCATGGTTTAAATATTTACTTGGCTAGAATATTCTCCAACCAAGGATGGCGCAATTTGTTTACCATGTTTTCATTTTGCAAAGAAACCAACTGCGAGACTTAGATCAAGTACATTCACAATAGAATTCTGAAATTGGAAAAAGGTTAATGATTTAATGAGTCGATCATATAATGTTGATATAAGGTGATTAATGTTGCCATAAGATGTTGGTTCACCTTGGTTCACCATATAATGTTGCCATAAGATCTTACAAAGATTTAATGAGTCGATCTTGTTGTATGTTGATATAAGGTGATTAATGCACGGGCTTCTGAACAAATTATAAGTAATTGAGAGCGTCTCTAGACTTCAATTGGTTATATACAATGGCTCACAGATCAAGCATGTGCTTTTAGAGGTCATGGAAAAACTAACGAGTCAAATATCAAGCAATTGCATTGAAATAGTGAGAGTTTTGGCAAAATACAATAGTGAGGTTGCTAAAGTTGTATTAGAAAATGCTCCCAAAGTTGCAAAGTATACCAATATCTCAAAAGAGATCTTACAAATTATTTCTAACAAAGTGAGGAATAAGATTCATGAAGAAATTGGAGATGCCAAATTTTGTATACTTGTTGATGAAGCTAAGAAGGAGAAAATGGCTCTTGTGCTAATTAAGATTTGTTGATAAAGATGGTTTATTAAGAGAACGGTTTTTGACCTTGTAAATGTCAAAGATACTACTGCGATGACTCTAAAAAGGGAATTATCTTTCGTTCTCTCTTGCTATACTCTCAACATTCAAAATATTCGAGGTCAAGATACGATGGTGCTAGTAATATGCATGATGAATGGAACAGGTTACAAGCATTATTTATGAACGAATTCCAATATGCATATTATATATATTGTTTGGCTTCACATACGACAACAAGCACTAGATGCAGCATCCAGAGAAGTAATTCATGTACATAAATTATTTTCAAAGTTGAGCTTTGTTGTCAATATCTTCAGCACCTCTTTTAAGTTACAATCTGTTCAAATTGATGAATTTTTCCACATGATAGCAAGAAATGAAGTTGAGACTAGTAGAGGGGCAAACCAGATAGGAACCTTGCAAAGAGTCGATGATACTCGTTGGAGTTCTCAGTTTCATTCATTTTGCAGTTTATTAAGACTATTTGATCCAATTTGTGTGCTTAAAATACCTCAAAAGATGGATCTAACTACGCTAACCATGGTGATGTTAATTCTGCTTATGAGATTTTGTGTTTATATTGTATTTAGTTAAAGAAATCATGAGAACCACTGATGTTCTTTGTCTATCTTTACAAGAAAAGTCTCAAGATATTTTGATGCAATGCGTGTCGTTTGGGCAATGAAAGAGCTTATTCAGAAAATGAGAAAGGTGGTCTGGATAATATGCTTTTGGCTGTGAAATTAATTTGTGTTAAGCACGAAATTCATGATATTCTATGAATGCTCAACTTAAAAATGGCTCGTGGTCGTTATTGTCATCGAAAGGATCATATTATATAGTTTCACTACTACACTTGACTCTCATTTACAAGAACTAAATAGTAGATTTAGCAAGCAATCAACGGAGCTACTTGATAAATTATAATCACTATATTCAGTGTATTAAATCTATAAAGATGAGAGTATATTTATAGGTTTGAATAACATGCAGTACAAGATACAAAGTGCAATGCAAAATGTAGTACAAGCTAATGTGATCAAACAATCAGTCTAGATACACATAAGTGTATATATATATATATATATGTGTGTGTGTGTGTGTGTGTGTGTGTGTGTGTGTTAACACCCACCCTCAAACTCAAGGTGGTAAAGCCAAAGCTAAACTTGAGTTCGCATATTAAATCTTTAAAACGTCTAGAAGGATGAGTCTTGATAAATATGACTGCAGTTTGATCACCTGAGATAACTGAAAGAAGTTGAATGGTGCATCGAGATACATATTGATGGATTAAGTGGCAATAATCTCCATATGTTTAGTGCTCTCTTGAAAGACATCATTGTGTGCAATTTGAATCATACTTTGATTATCACAATGAAGAATTGTAGTAGTAGAATGAACAACACCCATATCTTCAAGTAACCACGAAGCCAGAGAAGTTCTTGAGAAGTATCTGCCAAAGCGCGATATTCTGCCTCATTACTTGATCTAGTTCACTACTACAAAAATGGGATACAATGATAGCCACCTATTTAGTACCATGACAGTTTTGCAAAACCTGTCAAAGAAAAGAGGTGATAAATTTGATAATATGACAATTTTTTATCATATATGTGTTATTTACGATGACAGTGTAAAAATAAACTGTCATCGTTTTATAGTATAAAAAGCCAAAGTTCATTTTATTTTTGAAAATTCCATCTTATTTAAGCCACCATAATTTCAACTTTTACACTTCTTTTTCTCTCTCCACATCTCTCTCTCTCTCTCTCTCTCCCTCTCTCTCGCTCTCGATCTCGATCTCGATCTCGCTTGCTCTCGATCTCTCTCGAACACTCGTAAGAGAGGATAAACTCGTTGGGATCTTGAAGGAAAATGGTGTCTTTGGCGATGGGCTGAGCTTCGACCAAGGTGCCATGCCTTGGCTTTCATCACTTTGGCGCTGCCGATGAGTGTGAGTTCTTGTACGGTAACCCTAGCATGGATGGTTGGGAGAGATCTATCAAGGTGCGTTAATTTTTAGGCATTTTATCTTCTTAAATTTGTCTAATGTGCTTCTGGTACCGTAACCCTAGCATTGTGTAACCTCTGGGGTTAAGAATCAATTTGTCTAAGGCTGTTTTTTGGATGTCATAATTGGATTCTTGTGGATTTTGACTTAATCTAAGAAAAAAATCAGATGTTACACCCAATACCCAATCTTCATATCATGTTTCTTCAAAACTGTAATTTTTTATTGGAAAGTGAATTTAATCTCTAATTTCTAGTGATGGCATTGTCCCTTTTTATGAGAGTAATAGTTAAGCAGTAACTTTACACCATCTATAAATAATTCACTTACTTGTAGAAGGGTAAGAAAAATCTTGGTTTGCACATATTTTTCTAGTCTCCTAGGCTGCTGAGTTAATGGATTTAACATTTTGTATGGATCATTCGCTCATCCTTCGTTGGGAGAATAACCTAAAACCAAATGATGCATTTCTTTTGCCTCTCAAGCATAAAGCACATATTATGTCTATCATTTTCTACTCGGTTAAGTAAATTAGTTTTGATGCTCTTGTTGATGTAAAAGATCTTGGATGAAATTCATCAACAACCCAGATCACTTGCCAGTTCTCGTAATCCTACTCTGGCTGGTGCTTTAACTCGATTTCAAAGATGTGCTCTCAGTGGGAGCTGGGAGGTATTAGTTACCCCTTGATATGTGTCGTTCATAATTATGCGCTTATGCCCATTTTTGTATTAAACATGATTTTCTCTTCAGCTCTTGATGAAAGGTAGCAAACTACAACCTGTTCATTAAACAATTTCTAACTATGTCCTTGCAACTCTGGAAAACTAGAGGATTGGTTGATGTTATAGTAAGTAAGAGCCTCTTCTATTTTCATTTCCAGTCTATTGAAGAGATGAAGATCTTCCTTGATGATGGACCTTGGCACCTATTGGGCAAACCATTAGTTTTGAAACCATGGCAACTTAACCTAGTTTTTTCTAAAGAAAAACTTGACTCCTTGCCAATCTAAATCAAGCTTTGAAATGTGCCAGTGGAGTTATAGTCTGAAGAGGCACTTAGTCATATAGTTAGTGTAGTAAGGAAGCCCCTTTACATTGACCCCTCCATAGCCAAAGGAGTGAGAAATGACTATGCAAGAGTCTGTGTAGAGATTAGTGTCCAAACAAATATGGTTGAACACTTTGAAGTTAACTTGGGCATTGAGAATTGGGATCTCATTTTTGTAGAGGTGGAATATGAGGGGCTCTAGAAAAAATGTCTCAAGTGTTCTATCTTTGGCCATGATCGTGACTATGTTCCTCAAACCAAACATATATCCACCCCTTCATCCCCATCACTCTATCATCCTCATCCCCTTAACCTTAACCCTTCCTCCTCTCCTTCTGACCATTTACCCACACCCAAATATATCCTTAACTCTCCCACTCCCATTACTCCCCATCCACTACCCAACCCACATCCACCCTTGAGCTTCCTTGGACTGTGGTTACCTCTAAACAATTTAAGAGGAGAAGCCATGTACCTGAGAGTGGTAGCCTTTATCCCTCTCTTGAGTTGGCCCCTTTGCCTAACCCAGAAGAGGGAGAGATTATATCTCTACTACAAATTGAGCCTCCCCAGGCTGAGCATAGTAAACCTTCTTAGGTGGTTTTGAGCACTAATCCTATCAATGGAGTGGAGACAGATTTGAATCCCTGAAATTTAGAAACCTCTCCCTTCAATCCTATTAGCTCAGGCCAGAGGAAGAAAAAGAAGAAGTGGAAGAGAGAACTTACCCCTCATCCAGTCAAGTTGGGTAAGATGTTAGTGAAGCTTTGTGGGGACCCCCACACCTAACCATGTTTTGCAAGGACTTCAACTTATCTGTTTGCTCAGTGATTGAAACCAAGGTAATGGTAATTTTGTTGATATTGCTAATAATATATTTCCCAACTGAGACTTTGTAGCTAACGACTCCTCTGCTCTGGGGGGAAGAATCTGGATTGCTTGGGATAAAACACATCAACCTAGTAGTTCTGGACTCTACTAATCAAGCCGATTTCTGTAAGGTTACTATCTTGAGTAATAATTCTTCATGTTTTGTTACTTTCATTTATGCTTCAAATGCTAGAGTGTCTAGAAGAGATTTATGGGAATCCCTCGAAAATCACAAAGCATCTTGCTCATCCTCACCATCGCTCATGTTGGGTGATTTAAAGTCATTAGAAGCCCTTCTGAAAAAGTGGGTGGTATTGAGGGGTACACTGAAGGAATGAATGATCTGAATCAATGCATTTGCAACCTTGAAGTAGAGGATCTGGCCTATTCAGGGTGCCAATTTACTTGGACTAATAATCGTCAGGATGGAACTTTCATCATGCGTAAGCTGGATAGTGCTCTTAGAAATGTTCACTGTGTTGACTCGTTCCCTGATGTCAAATGTCATTTTTCCCCACCTGGCATCTCAGACGATAGTCCAATCATTCTCTAAATTGATTCAAATCAGCATAGGCCTAGGATAATCTTTCAATTCTTTAACTTTTGGTTTGAAAGATGGGGGTTTTGGCAAGTTGTGGAACTAGCATGAAACACTCAGGCCCTTGGAACATCAATGTTCCAAGTCGGTAAGAAGCTTAAAGCTGTTAAGACAGCCTTAAAGCAATTCAATCAGCAATTTTGTAGTGACATACCCTCAAGAACCAAGCTAGATAGAGCACATATTGAGCAATTACAGTGAAATTTGGTCATGGACCCTAAAAATGGCCTTCTCCTAGCACAATAAAGATTAGCTAGGAAGGAATGTATTGAGCTTAGGCAGGCTGAATAAAACTTCTATAAACAAAAATCGAGAGTCCAATGGCTCAACTTGCGGGACCAGAACTACTTATTCTTTTTTCAAAGTATGAAGAAAAACAGGTTCAAGGCAAGAATTGTTGGGAGTTATGCCCTCAAAACATGTGTATTGACATTTTGATATGAAATTTAAAGAGGATTACATTTTTATTATAATTGTTCTTTTAAATTATTGTTGAATAATTTGTATAATCTATAATCTCAAAGAGTGCAATTTCATATTTATATTGGAGTAACAATAGAATTAATAAATAAGATTATTTAATTAAAGAGTTTAATTAATAATATGGTTTATTGGAGTTTAGGATTATAGGTCCATGGTCTCCAAGTCACCTCTATACTAGCTGTTTAGGGTGTGAATATTTCAAGACATTAGAAAAGGACTGACTTGCAAAAAAAAATTCTTATTTTGGGGCAAGTACATAATTATGTGTGATTAATTAATTAAATTATTTATATATTTAAATAAAACTTTCAGAAATTATATATATATATAATTATCATTTTTTAATTATCGATAAGTGAGATAGAATATCTAATTTGTAAAATTAGATAATTAAATTATTAATATATAATAATTTAAATCAACTAAATTTGTTATTTGTTAAATACCAGATATGTTCGTTGATAGGGATAATCAGATATGTTAACTTTGAATTAATTGATATCTAGATAATTATCTGATTAATATGAAAATTTAATTCACAGTAATTGCCGCATGTCAATCATTGATAGAGTATCAGAAATTGACATGGTCTATTGTGATGCGACGTGGCACTACAGTAGTGAGTGTGCAACATTGTAGTGCCACATGGGGACTACAGTGGTGTCGTGAGGCACAGTGCTGGCTCACGGCACATTGCAGTGCCATGTGGCACTACAAATGTGCACAATTGCAGTGAGTTCCACTGTAATTTATAATTTTACAGTTAAATATTATTTCAGATTATCCCTAAAAATCTAATATGCAATTATCTAGAATATATACATATATTATTCTAATGGCCATTGTTGAAAGAATTTTAGCGAATTAGTTGATCAGATAATCAGCTCATCAATCAAGAATTGAATTGAGAACACGATTAGAGATTTTCTTCTATAATTAAATGTTAATCAAATCTCTAAAAGAACAAAGATCATGTTCTTTTAGAGAATTGTCTTTCAAAGTCATTCTCTGTAAATTTCTAGATCTTATGTGTTGAGAACATCTAGAGACAGAAAATGTGTCTTGTAATATTCTACGTTCCCATACACATCCTAGTGCGTTGAGGATTGACTTGAAAGATCTTGGTGTGGATCCTCAGAGTCTACTGATCGTTGAAATGATTTCGTGGGAACGGAGGATCGATCGGTTTTTGCAAGGACATTTGATATAGATCACAAGAGGTATATGGTTCTTAACCTTGTATGTTGTAGATTTAACTTATAATATATAATGGATCCTCACTGATTGAAAAATAATTTTGAATAAAAGTTTTTATTTGGTTACCGTGGCGTTGCGCAAATTTGTTTTATTAAAAGATTTGATTTTTATTAAAAGCTTAATTTTTTAAAGGTCATGTGCCTCCATGCTTCTGCCGCACATGCGCTACGACGACCAGTAAGTGGTATCAGAGTGGTCTTCATATATTTATATGTTAAATGTTGTGTGGGTTTTCTTGCATTATTCATATAATATGAGATATGTATGATGATTGATGGTTATGTTTTTTGAACGTATAGAAAATAATGGATTGTTAATTGTATGGTGATTATTAGGTTATGCTTTATTTTAGTTTTTCCTAGATCTTGTGAGAGCCTAATTGAGGCGCATGAATTTTTGTAATTTTATTTTGAATATAATTGTCATTATTCCAAACATGAGAAGACAAAGAACACACAATTCGAATGGCAGAAAATGTACTTTTCACGTGAAAACACTCTTCTTAGCGAAGCATTGTTCATCAGCGAAAACACTATTCATCTACCAAAATAGTTCACTCCAAAAATTTAGTGTTCCGTCGGAGGTGAACAGTGTCGGCGGTACTGTACTGGCAGTGAACAGTGGCTGCCGGTGTGACAGGCGACTGCCGGCAATGAGATGGGCAGCGGTGGTGATGGGCGGCGATCAGAGAGTCCTATCTTCGGTGACAAGTGTTGTCACGTTTTAGGAAAGTTTCCAACAAACTATGCAACCAACTCTATCATCTAAGTGTTTCACTAAAACCCAAACTCTTTTAATTATCTATTTAAATTTTAAAATTAATGTAATTTTTAAAATTAATTATTAATTTTTGATTTTATGAAAATTAAAAATTAATAGGTTGATTAAGTTTGATCTAAGTTTGACCAAATCAAATAAAGTATTTATTTGACTAAGTCAAAGTCAACTATATTAAAATTGATAATTATAGAAAATGTTTTAATTATGAAAAATAGTTTTTCTAATGAAAAAGGGTTTTGTTCAAAGCTTGGAGATTATGAGGATGGACATCAGGAGGAGAAGAAAAATTTGCGAAATATGTATTCTTGAAGTCCGTTTTGTAATTTTATTTCTTTATTTCTAGGGTTATAATTTAGAAATATCCAATAGTCACTTGGGCTATTATTATTTTATTCAATTGTTAAATAATTATTTAATTGTTATGTTTGATAATATGTCCATGCATTAGTTGATCACATGCCATATATGAAAATCCTATATAGTTTTATTTAATATAACATCTCATCTGTAGAAACATGATTTATTAGGATTGTCCTAATATGTTTATATGTATTGTTTTATAAAAATTAGTTACATGTAAGCTGCTAGGTTTTAACTAGTTAAAACTTCGTAATCACACCACACTAAAGACTATAGTAACCTTTAGATTAACCGATTGTAGTAAAGAGTTTTATTAAAGTTTGATGAATATAATTAATTGGTTAATCTAAGTTCACCTAATTATGACTTAGGCGCTTCAGAAAGTTAAATGAACTTAGACCAATGAGATTGGATTAACTGATAATTAAATATTCATATGGTTATTATTTTAACTAGTAATTAATTGATTAGTTAAAATATAACACATTATCCTAAAATATTGAGTAGGAGAATGTTGACATATCAATGTAATATGTAACATATAGTTTTCATCATTAGTATAACACCGTGAGGTGCAGTTAGGGCCTCGAGATGGCTTTGTTTTCATCCCTCTAAGGAAGGTTTCAAGATGTACCAATACCAAGGTTTAACTTCTTAAGAAAATATGAGGAAGTGATGTAGTTTAGTTTTGACCGACCTTAAGGCGGCATATTCTAAATGAAGTCATGAAATCTGAAATGATGGGTTATACTCAAAAAATCACAATTAAGCTTTCATGTGGATAGTTGTGACTTGACCAAACAAGCGATACCTTATTGTTAAAAGAAAAATATGAGATATTTTAAGTTTTAATTAATAAGGATGAGAATATCTCATAAATAATTTTAGGTTAATCTAACCGACCCTAAGGCGGCACATTAATCGTTGGGTTATTTTATCATGATTAGTAAATGTTAAATTTATGTGTTTATTATGATTGCATTCATGCATCACGTTTACTTTTCAAATTCTAGATATTTATCAATTATATTGAATCATGTATGTTTTAAATTTCAGTTATCAATATTATGTCTACCATGGGCAACCCTGTTACTTCTTTACTCGCTCTTGAGAAATTGAATGATGATAATTTTGTACGTTGAAAATCAAATACGAACTTAATGTTGATTTGTGAACCATAAGTTCGTTCGTACTGAGGAATATCCTGAGAAGCCCGCTGCTAACGCTCCTAAGAATGTTAGGGACAAATATGATGCTTGGACCATATCAAACAACAAGGGAAGTGTTATATGCTTGTGAGCATGAATGATGTTCTGAGAACCAAACATGAAAGCATGGAGACTGCTTATAAGATTATGAAATTTTTACAGGCAATGTTTGGACAGCAGTCCGATCAAAGTCACAATGAGTCCAGTAGGAGCTATATGACAACTAAGATGAGGAAGGGTACTTCTGTTTGAGAATATGTTTTGAACATGATCAACATAATATACGAGGCAGAAGTACATGGGGTGACCATTGATGAGCGGGCTCAAGTTATCATCATACTAGAGTCGCTCACTCAAGCTTTTTTTGCGTTCACGACCAACTATGTTATGAAAAAGTTACAATTCAACATGACCCAATTGTTGAATGAACTGTAGATTTTTTAGTCACTCAAACTTAGAATGACCAAAGAGGGAGAGGAAAATGTTGTCAAGAAAAGGCCTTCTTCCAATATTGTTAAGAATAAGAAAATGAAGAAGAACAATGGTAAGGACAAGAGTAAGAACAAAAGAGTAAAGAAAGCCAAGACATCTCCGAAAGCCAAGAAGAACAAGAAAGACAGCAAGTCCAAAAGAAAGTGTTTTCACTGTGGGGTTGAAAGTCATTTTGTAAGAGAAACTGTAACAAGTATCTCTCTGAGCTGAAAAAGAAAGATAAATATGATTTACTTGTACTTGAAGCTTGTTTAGTAGAATATGATTTACAAATGCTTGATTCGTCAAAGGAGCTAGCCAATGACGAGGTCATTTTTAGAGTTGGCAGTGGTGCACTCGTGTCAACTAAAGCATCATGGATAATTTGTTTAATTTTTGGATATAATTACTTAGTTTTGAATGATCTTTATTATATTCCTGATTTTTCGAGGAATTTGATTTCTCTTTCATTTTTGCAAGAATAGTTATTCAAAGTTTATTTCATTAAAAAGAGTTTATTATTTCTAAGAATGGATTCGATATATGTAATGATAAAATTATAAATGGATTGTATATGCTAAAACCGACTGAACGCGCGTTAATAATTCTAAATTATTTAAAGTACCAAAACCTAAAAATAACAAACGAAAAAGAATTTCTAATTATGATAACACATATTAATGGCATCTTAAGTTGGGACATATTAATCTAGATGGGTTCAATAGGTTAACAAAGTATGGTGCTTTGAGAGAGCTAAAAGTTGAAACTCTTCCTGTTTGTGAATCTTGTCTAGATGGTAAAATGACCAAGAGACCTTTCACAGGAAAGGGCCAAAGAGATAATGAACCACTTGAGTTAGTACATAGTAATGTCCGTGGACTGATCAATGTACAAGCTAGAGGTGTGTATGAGTATTTTGTCACTTTCATTGACGACTACTCAAGATATGGTTATAGTTACCTGATGCAACGAAGGCCTAAAAAATTTGAAAAGTTTAAAGATTTCAAGGCTGAAGCTGAAAAACAATTAGGTAAATTATTGAAAATCCTTAGATCCAATCGAGGTGGTAAATACTTGGATTTAGAATTCAAGGATTATTTGCTGAAGTGTGGAATCTTATCCTAACTCATAACACCTAGGACACCACAAAAAATGGTGTTGCAGAAAAGAAAAATCAAACCTTATTGGATATGGTTAGGTCGATGTTAAGTTACTCATCATTGTCACTTACATTTTGGGGATATGCACTACACACAGGAACTTACATTTTGAATGTAACGCCCTCTAAGTGTGTAACAAGACGCCTTTAGAGTTATAAAATGACTCCAAACCTAATTTACATCATTTCCATATATGAGGGGTATCCAGCTCACGTTCTTAGACCCAAGATCAGAAAGTTAGACTCAAGATCTGAGGTATGCATATTCGTTGGTTATTCTCTAGAGACTAAATGTGAGTACTTTTATAGTCACAATGATCAAAGGTGTTTATGTCGACAAATGCAATCTTTCTTGAGCATGACTATATGCAAAACTACAAACCTTGTAGCAAAGTAGTTCTCGAGGAATTAGCGACTGATGAGATCATACCACCTTCAATTTATACTGATAAATGACAAACTAGAGAAACCACAGTTCGTGCAAAGGAAACCCTGGTGCAACGTCGTAGTGGGAGGGTTGTGAGACAACTAGTTTGCTATGAACTAGAGGCACATGTCCTAGTATCAGACATTAATAAGGTCGATCCATTATCTTATGAAGAAGCAATTGATGATCCTGAAAAGGAAAAAATGGCAATATGCCAGGAACCAGGAAATGGAATCTATGTATTCCAATTCTGTCTGGGAACTTATAGATCCACCTGAAAATGTCAAGCCCATTGGATATAAATGGATCTTCAAGAAGAAAAAAGGTATAGATGATAAAGTAGAGACTTTCAAGACACGATTAGAAGCCAAGGGCTATACACAAATGGAGAGAGTCGATAATGAAGAGACATTCTCCCATGTGGCCATGCCAAAATCTATTCGCATCCTTTTATCCATAGCCGCTAGTTTTGACTATGAGATATGAAAAATGGACGATAAAGTAGAGACTTTCAAGACACGATTAGAAGCCAAGGGCTATACACAAATGGAGAGAGTCGATAATGAAGAGACATTCTCCCATGTGGCCATGCCAAAATCTATTCGCATCATTTTATCCATAGCCGCTAGTTTTGACTATGAGATATGAAAAATGGACGTCAAGATAGCATTTCTGAATGACTCTCTTGAAGAAAGCATCTATATGGTTCGTACAAAATGGGTAAGATCATAAAGTATGCAAGTTGCTTAAATCTATTTATGAATTAAAGCAAACATCTAGATTTTGGAATCTTACCTTTGATGAGATTATAAAGTCTTATGGCTTCGAGCAAAATGTTGACGAAGCCTGTGTTTATAAATACACAAAAGATAAGATAGTGGTTTTCTTAGTTCTTTATGTTGATGATATTTTACTCATTGAGAATGGTGTATAAACTTTGTCAAAGGTAAAGAAGTGATTAGCTGAGAAATTTCAAATGAAAGATTTGGGAGAAGCAAACTATGTTCTAGGCATCCAAATCCTAAGGGATAGAAAGAATAAGTTAGTGACACTTTCACAGGTATCTTATATTGATAAGGTACTGGAGATATTCTCTATGGAGAATTTCAAGTAAGGTCAACAACTGACCAGACTTGGAATTTTCCTCTCCAAGGAATATTGTCCTAAGACATCTAAGGAGGAAGAGGATATGAGAAAGGTTCCCTATGCTTCAGCAGTTGGAAGTCTCATGTATGTCATGTTGTGTATGAGACCGGAAATCTGTTATGCAGTGGGAATTGCCACTCGTTATCAATCGAATCCAGTTTTGGAACACTGAAATGCAATAAAGCACATTCTCAAGTATCTTAGGAGAACGAGAAACTATATGCTTGTTTATTCAGGTGGAGACCTAAACCTCACTGGATATACTGATTCTGATTTTTAATCACATAGAGACAGTCAAAAGACAACATCTAGATCAATATTCACCCCGGGCGGAGGAGTTGTAGTCTGGAGAAGTATTAAACAATCTAGCATTGTAGATCCACTATGGAAGCTGAATATATAATGGCTTGTGAAGCTACGAAAGAAGCAGTATAGCTCAGAAAGTTCTATTATGATCTAGAAGTAATTCCAGATATGGACAAGCCATTTATCATGCACAGTGATAACAGTGGAGCAGTGGAAAATTCCAAGGAACTGATGAGTCACAAGAGTGGCAAGCACATAGAGAGGAAATATCATCTTGTAAAAGAGATCGTGCATCAAGGGGATGTGACTGTTATGAAGATAGCATCAGACCAAAACCTGGCTGATCATTTTACAAATACACTTCCTACGAAGTCATTTGAGGGTCACGTGTGTAACATGAGATTAAGAGAGATACCACATTTGCTTTAGGGTAAATGGGTGATTGTTGGGGGTTGTGCACTCAAAGCATGTATATTGGCATTTTGATATGAAATTTAAAGATGATTAAATTTTTCTTATAATTGTTCTTTTAAATTATTGTTGAATAATTTATATAAATATCTAAAAATTTCATATTCATTAATGAGACTATGATCTTGTATTATTACGAGAGGATTAAAATCATAGATAATGAATAAAACTGTCAGCAATATATCAAGATCTATTAAACATGTATCAACGTCCAGAACTAAGTTTCATAATTTTTCATGATCGATACAATTTATAATGAATTTTCAAAACCAGACATCCAAACTGCTTTTCATTTGTTAGTGTTTCTAAACATCTAAGAACATAATCTTTCTCCTTTATTATTTCAGGATTTGAACTTTAGGAACTTACAGAGGTATATAAGGTAAGTGAAATGTTCGTATGTAATTGTTTGCATTGTATGGCTGAAAAATTATAATAGAACTATGTTTATGTTTTGTGATGTATAGTGTACTATGATGCTTCTTTCTTCATAACATTATTCAATTATGTTCGGTACCATTAGAGTCACGTACCTACCATTCTGCTCTGTTCACCTTGTCCTTCGGGAAAAGGTCTCTATTTGCCTAATCCTTAGGGAAAAGGTCTCTGTTATATGCTTTTGTTAGTTTTGTGGGAAGGCGTTAGCGCAACTGGTTCCACCTCTTCGAAGGTGTGGAGTAGTACTAGGGAGAAATGTCACCTGTACTTACCTCATAAATAACAATTACCGACAGGTAATCTCAGTTCTGGGTGTGGTGGCGAATTCTATTGGAAGTTGGCCAACGTAATCTCTAAGAAAGATCCGAAAAGTAGCCATGCGTTACGATTTGCATGTGACTGTGAACGTTGTTCTGTTTTGCATATGTGATATTTTACTAACTAAGTAAATTTCTATATACTCACTCCATTCAATTATAAATTTTCAGATGACGATTACATTGATGAGGAGTTTATTCTCGAAGAGGTCTAGACTCTCTGGCAACGGACGAGAGTCACCGAGTCGTATTTAAAAGCCTTAGTAATTGTTTATTTGATGTTGGGTTTTATTTAAGTTAAATCGTGAGACTTCAAAAATACGTATTCTTGGGTTCTTGAATGTTTTATTAAGTAAAATTTCTTTTTATGTAATTAAGAGTTTGATGAGGGATTTGATTTTCTATAATATATTATCGTATTTAATGTGAGTTTGTTTGTTTTTAAATTGACCTAGTTTCCGCTATGTTTTTAGTAAAAATTTAACTAAAACTTGGTAAATTTTTAAGGATGTTACAGTTGGTATCAAAGAAAATACGATTCTGTAGATAAAAGTATTTATTTAAAGTTTCTGGAAAGTTCAATTCTTGTGACGAAGTGATTTTGTGAAATGTTTTCTGGTGTTTAACAGTCCGTGCCAGATTCTAGGGTTGTGATGAGTCTGTGTCTAGGTAACAATGCTAAGTTTTTGTATTGTGATTCTGAATGAGTTTTATGATTGTCTTAATTATGAATGTTTCAAGTGACTCTGGATCATCCATTAGTGACAGAGAAATCTATGACGAGGGATCTAGTTTCCACCCACTTCCTACGAGATTTACCAAGAGAATGTTACTGGATCCGAATCGTAGAGGTCCAATTAGAGTATGAAATCGGACAATCTTAAGGAGGGGCAACTTAGATTAAGGAGACAAACTTGCCCTGTATTAAGACTTGTCCCTTATGAGGTGAGATCCTACCATTTTCCAGCTAGGTGCATTGACGACGGAGGGGAATCTGCTGGGTCTAATGAAGTGGAGGTTACCCAACGCATGCCTACAGCTCCCAAATGACCAAGAGCATGGGTTTCTGCAATTAAGGACTTTTTTCTTGGCTGCGGTCCCAATGTACCTTCTATTCCTAGAATCTATAATTTTGAATAAGAACCAGAAGAAGACCCTGAGGAAGAGCCTGAAAAAGACCGAGAAGAAGACTTTGATAATGCTTCTCACTAAGTTATTTTTTGGATTGCACTATCCAACAAAATATTTCCTGGGCAACTTTCATGCTGAAGAAAGATGCTCGTCAATGGTAGGCGATGATACAAAGGACCTGGGACCCTAATGGAAACCAGATGGCTTGGCCTCGTTTCAAGGAATTATTCTACGAAAAGTAGTTTCCTATCACCATAAGGGAATAGAAGGAGGCTAAATTCATACAGTTGACACAGGGCAACATGACTCTTATGCAATATGAGAGGAAATTTAAAGACTTGTCACGTTTCGCCCCATATCTCATTGATACTGATGAACATAAGACTCATCAGTTTGAGCGTGGTCTTAGGCCCGATGTACGTAAGCATGTTAGAGTGCTAAAGCTTAAGACTTATGCCGAAGTGCTTCAAGCTTCACAAGTTCTATCTGAAAACACTAGGACATCAAACCATACTGATCACCATAACTCAAACCCCCATAAAGCAAGTTTTAGGGGAGTTCTAGTGAGAGGAAGGATCAATTCAGAAAGTTTCAAGCCAAGAAGGAGGTTCATAGTTGTCGTACATGTGGGAAGGATCATTTAGGGTCACATTTGCACAAAATACCTCAAATCATGTCGTCTCTGCAAGCTAAACGACTGATTACCAATGGTTGTTGGGGCAACTTGGCTAGCGTGTTGGGCACACGAGAGTTGGAGTTAAATCTGAGCACTATCAATGTAGTTAAAGATATCCTGGAAGTCTTTCATGAGTCGTTGTCAAGCGTACCACCTATTAGAGACATGGACTTCAACATTGAGTTAATTCATGGAATAGCCCCAATAACTAAGGCTCCATATCGAATGGCTCTTGCGGAGATGAAAAAACTTAAGGAGCAACTGGAAGAATTATTGGATAAGGGTTTTATTCACCCCAGTGTCTCACCCTAGGGTGCACCCCTTCTCTTTGTAAAGAAGAAAGATGGCTCTATGAGACTTTGTATCGACTATAGGGAGTTGAACAAAGTTATTATTAAGAATAAGTACCCTCTACCGCACATAGAAAATTTGTTTGACCAACTTCAAGGAGCTTGTATTTTCTCAAAAATTGACTTGCGGTCCGGGTATCAGTGATTGAGGATAAAGAAAGAGGATGTACCAAAGCTTACTTTTCATACTCGTTAGGGCATTACGAGTTTCTAGTCATGCCCTTTGGTTTGACCAATGCCCCTACCGCATTATAGACTTGATGAATTGAGTTTTTTGTGTCTTTTTGGATAGATTTGTCATTGTTTTCATAGATGACATTCTTATCTACTCTAAGTCTGAGGGAGAACACGAGGAACATCTCAGAATCACACTACATATTTTAAAGGATCAGAGGTTATATGCCAAGCAGTAAGTGCGAGTTTTGGTTATGTAAGATTGCCTTTTTGGGGCACTTAGTTTCTAAAGACAGTATATTAGTGGATCCCATAAAGACAGAAGCAGTAACAAACTGGAATCGCCCAACAAATGTTAAGAAAATTAGGAGTGTCTTGGGTTTGGCAAGCTATTATTGGAGGTTTGTGGAGGGATTCTCTAAAGTTGGTGCACCATTGACCAAGTTGACAAGGAAGAATGCACTGTACATTTGGTCAGAAGATTGGTAAGAGCACCAAATCTTGCCCTACCTTCAGGGAGTGATGATTTTGTTATCTTTAGCGACGCGTCACATGTTGGCTTGGGTTATGTGTTGATGCAACATGGAAAAGTCATTGCCTACGCTTCTCGACAGCTAAAGGGTTATGAGAAAAACTACCCAACCCATGATTTGGAGCTCGCAACAATAATTTTTGCTTTGAAAATTTGGCGTCACTATCTCTATGGATCGAAAGTAAAATATTCATAGATCCCAAGAGTCTAAAGTATATGTTCACGCAGAAAGAGCTTAACATGCGGCAATGCAAATGGTTGGAGCTTGTTAAGGATTATGATTGCATCATTATTAAAGCTAACGTAGAAGCGGATTCCCTTAGTAGGAAAACAAGTGTTTTGAGCTCTCTTATTACTTCTTAACAATCTATTCAAAATGATATTGAGAGATTCAAAATGGAAGTCTTGGTTCAGGGTGCTATAACTAAGCTCGTTCATTTAACAGTCAAACTTACACTTCAAGACAAAATTCGTGAAGCCCAACATAAGGATGCTACCTTAATAAAGATCTGATCAGAGTTGGAATGTGATAAGTGGAAAAATTTCTCAGTTTCGAGTGAAGGAATCCTCAAATTCAATGATAGAATGGTGGTATCTGATAGTGAGGATCTGAAGAAAGACATACTAACTGAAGCGCACAATACCCCTTATTTGGGTAGTACGAAGATGTATCATGATTTAAGACGACACTTTTGGTGGAATGGTATGAAGCGTGATGTAACAAAATTTGTGGATCAGTGTCTAACTTGCCAACAAGTGAAGGCTGGGAGCCAGCGACCGTCCAGCCTTTTACAACCTCTAGAGATACCCCAATGGAAATGGGAACATATTTCGACGAATTTTGTATCAGGATTGCCAATGAATGTGAAAGGATATGATACAATTTAGGTGATAGTCGATCAATTGACTAAGGGTGCTCACTTCCTTCTAGGTCATGTAACATTTTCGGTAGAAGACTGGGTGAAGTTGTATGTGAGAGAAATCATAAGGCTGCATGGTGTACGTATATCTATTGTATCAAATCGTGATCCAAGATTTACCTCCAAGTTTTGGTGTAGTCTTCAAGAAGCTTTAGGTGCGCAATTGAGGATATGCTTAAAGTGTGTGTTTTGGACTTCAAGGTTAGTTGGAGTAATCAGTTGCATCTCGTTGAGTTTACGTACAATAATAGTTGTCAGGAAACAATCGAGATGGCACCATTTGAAGCTTTATATGGACAAAAGTGTCAGTCTCCAATCCATTGGAATGAAGTTGGTGAAAGAAAGTTATTAGGCCCAGATATGGTTCAACAAGCAAATGATGCTATTTACAAAATTCGAGAAAGAATTAGAACTGCTCAAGTCGCCAAAAGAGTTTTACGGATATTCGTAGGAGGAATTTGGAATTTGAAGTGGGTGACAAAGACTCCCATGAGAGGAGTTATGAGATTCAGAAAGAAAGGAAAGCTTAGTCCTCTTTTTATAGGTCCTTTCGAGATCTTAGAACGGATTGGAGTTGTGGCTTACACGTGTGGCTCTACCGCCAAACTTGGTTAGAGTACACGATGTATTTCATGTCTCAATGTTGCGTAAATATATTGCTCAATCGTCTCATGTTTTGAGTTGTGAACCACTTCATCTAGATGAAGATCTAACTGATGCAGAAGTACCAATTCAAATACTTGACAAAAAGACTCAGGTTTTGCAAACTAAAGAGATCCATTTGGTGAATGTGCTTTGGAAGAATCATGAGGTTAAAGAAGCCACATGGGAACGCGAAAAAGAAATTCATACTCGTTATCTAAACCTTTTTGAAGATTGACTCGGAAAAATTTTCAAGGACGGAAATTTTCATAAGGAGGGGAGGATGTAAGACCCGACTTTTATGGTTAGTATACTGGCTATTTATTTTTCTTAGAATGGTTAAGTATTTTCTTGTTATAGCTCTCATTATTATTAGTGTTGATCTATTTTCTTCGATTATAATATACACTTTTTATTATATGTTTTACATTATTTCTCTCTATTAAATTAAAAACTATGGTCATTTTAATGATATTTAGATCACATTAAAAATTATGTGGAGATTATCCAAATTCTATTAACAAAATTTGTTAACTCATATTTTAAAATTAGATTTTTATTGATTTAATATTTTGATAACAAATCAATAGTATTAGTTAAAAAAAAACGTGAGATTTATTATTACCCCACTTTGCATTTCAAATTAGGTGGTTTTTCCCTCTTCCACCATTTTCAATTTTTTTTGTTGCGCTCTCTCTCTCTGTCCCCCTCTCCCACCCCCACTCGAACTCCCTGTAACTGTTGTAAACGGAGTTTTTCATTAGACTAAAAACTCATACTCTCTTAATCAAGAAAATCTCTACCTCCTTGTTTCCCTTTTTGCCTCTTCTATTATAATTAAACCCCACAACCTTTTTGCTCCTTAGCGTCAACTAAAAAATACCGATAATTTTTTCTCTTCCTCTCATAAATCAAGAAATTTTATATATTACAGAAAAATCATTTCATTATCGAACTTTCATTTTGAAGAATTGGTTTCACTCTTTCATTTTCTTGGGTCATTAAACTTGTTATTGGTACATTTATTTCTCTTCATGTTGAATTATACACATATAGAATTGTATCAGTTTAATATCATATGATATAAAGTTAAAAAAATGGTTACTATTTTATGTATATAGAAATAATTGTTGCTGTAGATTACTTGTGAAAATTCTCACAGTAGAGTGAAACGATTTTCTTTTAATAAGAAATTTCTAATAAAAAATTCTGAAAAAAGTTATTACAACTATTAGAAATTAATCTTACTCGTGTAAAAATTTTGTAATTTCACAAATTTATTTACATGATCAAAACATTTTTTTGATCTCCTTTAGAAACCTGAATATTAGGAGGAGACCACTTCATCTTCATAGCTTCATTCCCAGCATAAATTACATCATTTTGACTCAAATATTTACAGTACTTTTTATCATATTTAAATATAGTTCTATAAATTTTTGTAATTTTTGGATAATATATGATATATTAAATGAGTAGTTAAGCTTGTAAAACTAAATATCAGTTTACTGCCAGACAGATTCTAATTGATAATAATTTTCAATATGAAAGTATTTTAAAAAAATTATAAGATTTTAAATCAAGATCTATTAGACATGTATCAACGTTCAGAACTAAGTTTTATAATTTTTCATGTTTGGTACAATTTATAATGAATTTTCAAAACCAGACATCCAAACTGTTTTTCTTTCATTACTGTTTGAAAACATCTAAGAACAGAACATTTCTCCTTTATCCTTTCAGGACTTGAACTTTAGGAACTTACATAGGTATATAAGGTAAGTGAAATGTTCATATGTAATTTTTTGCATTGTATGGCTGAAAATTTATAATAGAACTATGTTTATGTTTTGTGATGTATAGTGTACTATGATGCTTCTTTTTGTGCCATTAGAGTCACGTACCCACCATTCTGCTCTGTTCATCTTATCCATCGAAAAATGTCATCCTTAGGGAAAGGGTCTCTGTTATATGCTTTGGTTAGTTTTGTGGAATGCGTTAGCGTAACTGGTTCCACCTCTTCGAAGGTACGGAATAGTACTCGTGAGAAATGTCACCTGTACTTACTTCACATCTAACAATTACCGACGGGTAATCTCTGTTCTGGGTGTGGTGGCGAACTCTATTGGAAGTTGGCTAGCGAACTCTGTAAGAAATATCTGAAAAGTGTGCATGTGTTATGATTTGTATGTGACTGTGAACGTTGTTCTATTTTTCATATGTGATATTTTACTTACTAGGTAAATTTCTATATACTCATTCCATTTTATTATAAATTTACAGATGATGATAACATCGATGAGGAGTTTATTGTCGAAGTGGTATAGAATCTCTGACAACAGACGAGAGTCATCGAGTCGTATTTAAAAGTCATAGTGTAATTGTTTATTTGATGTTGGTTTTTATTTAAGTTAAATCGTGAGACTTCAAAAATTAGTACTCTTGGGTTCTTAAATATTTTATTAAGTAAAATTTCTTTTTATGTAATCAGGAGTTTGATGAAGGATTTGATTTTCTTAATATATTATTGTATTTAATATGAGTTTGTTTTTTTTAAATTGAACTAGCTTCCATGATGTTTTTTAGTAAAATATTTAACTAAAACTTGGTAAAATTTTCGGGATGTTACATTAACTGTTCTAGTTTGTCGGCAATCTATCTACATGCAGGTGGCTAACCCAAGTATTGATCTTAATGACCTTAGTGTTAAATTTTATAAGGACCTGATTATAAGGCCTGTCTTAGAGATAGACAGTACTTGAACATTTGAGTCTTGACTAAGCTGTCCTTTTGGAGTTGACTTTGGGTTGACCTAGGATTTACGAATGTGATCAAACTTTGGAGTTGACTTTGGGTTGACCTAGGATTTACGAATGTGATCAAACAATCAGTCTACACACACGCACGCACGCACGCACACACGCACGCACGCACTACTTATTCTGAGCACAACTTTAGACCAAAGGATGGCTTTGGGCTATTTGATACTGATAATATTTGTGGCCTTGCAAAAAAGTTTTTTCCTCAAGATTTCATAATTCAGGAGAGAATTCATGTGAGGTATCAATTACAATATTATGAGTTAGATGTAACTTTCCAAGTTTTCAAAAGATGACTACGATATCTGAGCAGTGCTGAGGACTAGTGGAAGAAAATAAATCTAGTTTCTACCATTTAATTGATAAATTGATTTGTCTGGTATTGACACTCCCAATTTCAACAGCAACTACTGACAGTGCATTTTCAGCAATGAAGATTATTTCTACATGTATTCGTACCAAGATGGGAGATGAATTTCGTGTAAATTATTTGGTTGTCTATATCGAAAAGGAAATTGCATAGAGCTTCAGTACAGATTCCATAATAGCTGATTTTTATTCTCTAAAAGAACTCCAAGCACAACTTTGATTGTGGGCTATGTTGATGGTTGGCTTACTTTTGCAATAAAGCCTTATTGGTCCTTCCCTATTGATGTTAAGATCAGTTAGAATTATCTTTATACATAAAAATTCACATATTCCTTGTGCCACAACTCTGAATTCGTCTTCTGCACTTGATCTTGTAACTAATTCTTTCTTACTTATCAAAGTGACAAGATTTCCCCTAGGAACATACAATATCCTGATGTAGACCTTCGATCCGTAATTGAACCACCCAATCATCATCCATTTAAGCTTCCAGTTCTATTAGGTAGAACTGTAGTGTTCATTACCTATTACAGGTTCAACAACTGGAGCTTCAACAGCTGGAGCTTGTGGAGATTCTTGAAGAAATTGCTTCTTCCTTAAATACACCTGGAGAGGAAGGGAAATATTATTTTCCTTGACTTGTTCATCATCAATCATGTCCTGTACAAGATCAAGTATGGTTGTCTGACTTGTTATATTTGGAATAATATGAATAAGGATTGTAAGGACAGGAACTAGAATTTTTGTTTCATATTTAAGTAAGGGTAGTGTTGAGTAACATAACAAACCCACCTTTATCTTCACTCCATTTCTCCGCCTGAAGATAAAATTGTGTGAAATAATGTTCTTTATTCATTAAAAGTTACATCCATGGATACAAAGAATTTCATAGGAGGATGATAACATTTCAAATCCTTTTTGCTAGAAGAGTAGCCAACAAAGACATATTTAAACCGCACGGGGATCAAGTTTGGTTCTTTGGTGAATATAGACATGGACAAAAGCTTCGCAGCCAAAAGTTTTTGGAGATGTGCTGTTAAAGTGTATATGGTAAGGAAAATTTTGAGTAATAGTCTCTAATGGTGTTTTGTATCCAAGAACCTGAGAGGAGACCTTATTTATCAGGTGAACAACTGTTAAGGACGTTGCCTCACCCCGGTAGGATTTTTGGGAAATTGAACCCTATAATCCTTAGCAAGGTCACAAACTTCACAATGAAAATCATAAACATCACAGGTTTCAAACAATAAAAGGAAACATTCTTTTTCATAAATGAAGTAATGGATGTCCTGACGAAAGTGATACAATCAGATTTGATTTTTGTTAGCAATAAGCTTTCTGAAAAATAGGTGAAGGAAGTAGAATCACTTTTGCAACTCTTGGTGTCAAGAAGATACAATCCTCCACTTTCTATAGCAAGCCCAATCATCTCCCACATAACTAGGTCTTGAACAAAACAATGAGATGGAGTAAAGATCACAACACCATTTAGGTCTTTTGTGAGTTTACATAACCATATCAAATTAACGGATAATTTAGGTACAAGTAAGATAGATTTGAGAAAAAAGAGGGTGTCATAGATACATCCTCTTGTCCATAAACATTGGCAAAATGTTTCGTCTGCATCTTTAAATTTTTTGTTACAAAAACTATAGGTTAAGAACAAAGTAGGAGAGTTTTATCATATGCACAGTTGCACCTGAGTCTATAGTGTAAATATTTGATTCAAAGTCTTTAAGGGCACAAAGTGCTACAGATCACTTACTTTGCTCCTTCAGATTGCTCAAGCCGTGTAAGAAAATTCCTAAGCCTATTAATATCCTCTTTGTTAAATTCTGAATATGATTTGCCCCATCAATATATTTTCTCCCGTTGTTTCTATTTTGTCTTGGTTAGATAAGCTTGGAAACCATTGTTTCCAGACCTTCCTCCTTTCCCAGCAGTCCTCTGTCCATATGGAGGGGTCTAGAAGTTATTCACAAGTCTTCTTGGTATGTCTTGACCTTTTGCAGTAATTGTATCTTTATCTCCTTGTTTTCTACCATCAAACCTTCCTGGCACACATTCAGGTTTTCCAAAAGATGTTGAAACAGTCCCTTTGTTATCGTTAGGCATTGTAATAACTATGGCACGTGTGTACTGCCCTCCAACATGACGTTCTTGCGACTACCCTCTCCCTTAAAAGGGAGAAAACTTCACGTAGGAAGGCAAAGATTCCCTCCCTAATATCTGAACCCGAACTTAGTCTAACGTAGGATTAAGGCCTACAAGAAATTTGAAAATTCTTTTCCATTCGACAAACTTCAGCAAATTAGCAGCAACTTTAGAACATTCCATTTCAATGTCTTGGTAATGATCTTATTTTAGTCAAAGACCTTTCCTTGTATTATAATACTGAGTCACATTGTTTTTGTGATATAGATTTTGCATTTGATCTCAAAAGCATTGAGAAACCATCCCAACCTTAGAGTAGGCTTGTGAAATTGCCTCCCAGATTCCCCGAGCAGTACAGAAGAACGTCAAAGCCAGGACATGATCATCAAATCTTCAACATCCTATGTATGTGTTTAGGGTTGCCTTTGTCTGGACTAGGTTCAAGAAGGTGAAGAAAATTGTCTTTTCCTGTAATAAAGGTTTTAACAACCTGAGACCACTCAAGGTAATTGCTACCATCAAATTTGAATAGCGTTGGGAATAATTGATTTTCCCCAGGTGAATTGGTGTTGGGTGAAGTAGTGGGTTCAATTAAGGCTTTTGAGGCAGAGCTTACATTCAACATTTTGTTATATTTATTTTGTAGTAAATAAACATGTGTTGGTTAGTAGCTTAGTGGTAAAAGTTTCATGTAAAACCTTGAGATCATGGGTTTAAACTCAAGCCTTGACATAATATATTTAAGGGTCTTGGATTTGACTTTTGGGTCTCTTGGCTTAATTTGCCTAGACCGTTCTATTTTTTTTTTCGATTTTCAGATATCTTTAAGAGGTGTCTTAATGGAGGTGCTTTTGTAGAGGCACCATAGTGGTAGTTTTGTAACTGTTACTTGTGACTATTCTGGACAGTCACAATTCCAACCTTTGTGATTGTTTAAAAAGTCACAATTGCTTCTATCTAAAGCAATTTCATGGGCATCATTGTATATAGAAAAAAACAAATTTCATTTCCTCAAAAGCAAAAAATCTGAGACAAACATTTTTTGGTTCACCAAGAGAGAGAGTATTGTTGTGTTGCTTACTGCTTCCTACAAGACCGTTGTATCTTAAAGACAGGCGTCCAAGACTGTGAGCACCATCTACAGGGACGTTACTGTTTTAGCCCATTGCACAATTTGCAAGCCTCAGTCTAAGTTTTATGTGTAATCTTAATTTTCTATATTCTGTATATTTTTATGTAATACATTGTTTATTGTTAATAAAGTACATCACATTTTTATGTAATACATTGTTTATTGTTAATAAAGTACATCATTCATCTTACATTCTAAAACAGTAACATTTCTCATTTCAGCTTGTGAAATTGTTGAGATGGCAAGTCCAAGTAACGTTAGTACTGCCTCTGTTACTACTGTGAATCCTCCTCTTGTAAGCCATCAAGAAAAACCAGAAAAGTTTGATGGCAATAACTTCAAAAGATGGCAAAAGAAAATGTTGTTCTATCTTACAACGTTGAACCTTGCCAAATTTCTGAATGAGGAGTCTCCTGTCTTGAATGAAGGAGAGAAAGATAGAACGGTGATTGCCGTTGTTGATGCATGGAAGCACGCAGATTTTTTATACTGAAACTATATGCTCAACAGATTGGATAATTCCATGTATAATGTCTATAGTCCAATCAAGTGTGCGAAGGAATTATCAGAATCCTCGGATAAGAAGTATATGATAGAAGACGTTGGAACTAAAAAGTTCATTGTTGCACATTTTCTAGATTCTATATCTGTGATGAGTCAACTTCAAGAGTTGCAGATCCTTATCCATGATGTTCATGCAGAAGGTATGGCGATAAGTGAATCATTCCAAGTTGCTGCGATAATTGAAAAGCTTCCACCTTCTTGGAAAGAATTCAAGAACTATATTAAGCATAAAAGGAAGGAAATGAAACTAGAGGACTTAGTTGTAAGGCTGAGGATTAAGGAGGATAACAGGATTAATGAGAAAGCCACTAACATGTCTTTTGATGCAAAGGAAAATGTGGTGGAGGAAAACATACCCAAACAAAAACTTGTTATGAAGAACAAAGGAAAGAAACAGTTTGCTCCAAAAGGAAAGATCTTCAAGGAGATTAAGGGAAGCTGTTACACCTGTAGGAAACCAGGACATAGAGCCGTGGAATGTCGCAAAGGAAAAGCGATGGGAAAGAAGCCTAATGCACAAGCAAATGTCATGGAAATAGATAACTTTTCAGCAGTAGTTACTAAAGTGAATCTTGTCAGTAACACTTCAGATTGGTGGTTGGATACTGGAGCAACCAAGCATATATGTGCCGTTCAGAACATGCTTATGGATTACAAGAAGGCTGAAGATGGAGAGAAGCTGTTTATGGGTAACTCGTCTACCTCTGTAATACATGGCAAGGGAAAAGTGCTGCTTAAGTTTACATCTGGAAAATTTGTAACTTTAAATGATGTACTTCATGTTCTTGAGATTAGGAAGAGTTTAATTTATGGTTCTTTGTTGATTAAGAAGAGTTTTAGGATTGTATTTTAGTCTAACAAATGTGTCGTGACTAAAGAGGGTGTGTTTGTAGGGAAGAGATATCTAACTGATGGTTTGTTTAAGATGAATGTTTCTGTTGACTTTATTAATAATAATAATGTTTTTGTTGCTTATATGGTTGAGTTATTTAATGTTTGACATGGTAGATTAGGGCATGTGAATTATGGTTCTTTAAAAAGATTGGTAAAAATAGGATCATTACCTAGCATTAATTTTGATCATATGTATAAGTATGAAACATGTGTTGAGGCTAAATTTTCTAGACCACCTTTTCATTCTATTGATAACAGAAAAAACAAAACCTTTAGAATTGATTCATTCTGACATTTGTGACTTAAAAATGGTACAATCTAGATGTGGTAAGAAATACTTTATAACTTTCATTGATGATTGTACTAGATATTTTTATGCTTACTTTCTTAGAAGTAAAGATGGAGCTTTAAGCACGTTTATGGTTTATAAGAATGAAGTTGAGAATCAACTAGAAAACAAAATCAAAGTTTTGAGAAGTGAAAGAGGTGGAGAGTATGAGTCTCAAAACTTAACTGATTTTTGTGCCCAACATGGCATTATCCACCAAGTAATAGCACCTTATACTCCTCAACAAAATGAAGTGACTGAGAGGAAGAACAGAACTTTAAAAACGATTATGGTAGTCATGCTAATTAGCTCTGGAGTACCACAAAATTTGTGTAGGGAAGCTTTGCTTTCGGCAAACTATATTCTTAATAGAATACCCCATAAAAGAACTAACAAGACCCCTTACGAGTTATGAAAATGAAGATTACCGTCATATAAATTCTTAAAAGTGTGGGGGTGTCTAGCAAATGTGGCTGTTTCAACTCCAAAAAGAACAAGGTTAGGGCCAAAGATCATATACTGCATCTTTATCAGTTATGTACATAATAGCAGTGCATTTCATTTTCTTGTGCATAAATCCGATAACAGTGAGGTGTATGCTAACATTATCATTGAGTCATGTGATGCTGTATTTTTTGAGGATACATTTTCATGTAACTCTTCCTACAAGTCTAGTACGGTGATTGCATCTACTAGTGGGAAAGATGAGTCATTGAATGATAAGATTGATAAAGAAGATGAGCCTAGACGCAGTAAGAGAGCAAGAACTGAAAAATTATTTGGTCCAGATTTTTTGACGTACTTGCTTGAGAATAAGCCTCAAACTTTTAAGGAGGCCATGTCTGCACCGGAAGCTCCCTTTTGGAAGGAAGCAGTCAATAGTGAAATTGAATCCATTATGAGTAATCATACTTGGGAATTGGTAAATCTTCCACCAGGCAACAAACCGATAGGTTATAAATGGATTTTCAAGAGAAAATTGAAAGTTGGTGGTTCCATTGATAAGTATAAGGCCAGACTAGTAGCTAAAGATTATAAACAAAAAGAAGAGCTGGATTACTTTGATACATATTTGCCAGTATCAAGAATAACTTCAATTCAAATTTTAATAGCAATTTCAACATTGCATAAGCTAGAGATATATCAATGGATGTAAAAACAGCATTCTTGAATGGTGAATTAGAAGAAGAAATTTATATGGAACAACCAGAAGAGTTTATAGTGTCCGAATACGAAAAGAAGGTGTGTAAACTTGTTAAGTCATTATATGGACTTAAACAAGCTCCCAAGCAATGACATGAGAAGTTTGATAAGGTTATGATTTCTAATGGATTCAAAATCAATGAGTGTGACAAGTATGTCTACGTGAAGAGTTTAGATGATGCATATGCTCTAGCATGTTTATATGTGGATGACATGCTGATAATGAGATCTAACTTTTCGATAATCAAGTCGACAAAGAAAATATTGACCAAAAATTTTGACATGAAAGATTTGGGCATAGCTGATGTTATACTTCGCATCAAGGTCTCAAGAACTCAAAACGAGCTCATATGATCACAATCTCATTACATAGAAAATATGCTAAAGAGATTTGGTCAATATGAATGTAAATTTGCTCAAACACCATAGATGCCAAATCTACATTGAAGAAGAATGTTAAAAAGAGTGTCTCTCAATTAGAGTACTCACGAATAATTGGTTGTCTTATGTATATAACCAATTGTACGAGATCAAACATGACTTATTTTGTCAGTCGGTTAAGTAGATATACATGTAAAGCGTGAATTGATCACTGGAATGCTTTGCTCAAAGTCTTGAGGTAGTTGAGGTACACTTTAGACTATGGGTTACATTATACCTTGTATCCTGCTATAATTGAAGGTCACAACGATGCAAATTAATATCAGATTTTGAGGAATCAAAGTCCATAAGTGGATATGTTTTTACATTTGGTGGAGGTGCAGTGTCTTTGAAATCCTCTAAACAAACTTGCATAGCTCGATCGACTATGGTGTCAGAGTTCATTGCTTTAGATAAAGTAGGAAAAGAAGTTGAATGAATAAGAAATTTTCTTGAGGATATTCCTATATGGCCGAAACCAGTGACAACCATATGTATACACTGTGATTGTCAAGCTGCAATATCTAAGGCACACAACAAGGAATATAATGGTAAGTCACATCATATATGTCGATGACATAATACGGTTAAACATTTGCTCTCTACAGGAGTTATTTCTATTGACTTTGTGAGAACTAAAGACAATCTGACGGATCCACTCACTAAAGGATTGTCTAGAGTGCAAGTAAAGAAAATGTCGAGGGAGATGGGGCTAAGGCCTTTATCAATGAGTTAGCTCAATGGAAACATAACCTAGCAATTGGAGATCCCATGGACTAGGTTCAATAGGAAAACTAGTTGTGATTAACTAACCAAGAGCACCTAAGGAGAAATGATCTCCTACCCATTCTGAAGACGTAATAGGTGTTGCATGTAGAGAATGGAAATGTTAAGCATAAATTTTAATGACACTTAGAGCTTGTAGCTAGTAGGAGTATGACATGATACTCTTTATCATGGTCACCTATGTAAGTGAGAAGTGAGACCGCTTCAATGAGATTTATTAAGGCGAAATCTCTATAGCACTCATTAAATCAGGATTTGTTCATGGCCAAAAGGAACATAACCGCTAGAATAGAATGTGTTAAGAAGTGAACTGTGTAACATCTATTGTTAAGGATTACATCAACAATTGATGAGTTTAAGACATCGAGTTCACTTATCAACCAAGTAATCCCAATAGTCTTTTACTAAAGATGGTTCAAAGCTAAAAGCTACCACTCCCGATGCGGTATCATTTATGCTATGCTAAGATGAAAATGTTTTTTGGTTGTCCATTCATGTGGGGGAATGTTGTATTTATTTTGTAGTGAATGGACATATGTTGGTTAGTAGTTTAGTGGTAAACGTTTTGTGTAAAACCTTGAGGTCATGAGCTCAAACACAAGCTTTGATGGGGTCTTGGGGCCTTGGGCTTAATTTGCCTAGACCATTCTATTTTTTTTATTTTTCAGTTTTCAGATTTCTTCAAGAGGTGTTTTCATGGAGGTGCCTTTGTAGAGGTACCATAGTGGCAGTTTTGCAACTGCTACTTGTGACTATTCTGGACAGTCACAATTTCAACTTTTGTGACTGTTTAAACAGTCACAATTGCTTCTATATAAATCAATTTCGTGGGCATCATTGTATATAGAAAAAAAAATAAATTTCATTTCGTTAAAAGCAAAAAATCTGAGACAAACATTTTCTGGTTCACCAAGGGAGAGAGTATTGTTGTGCTGCTTACTGCTTCTTACGTGACCGTTGTATCCTGAAGACAAGCGTCCAAGACTGTGAGCACCATCTGCAGGGACATTACTGTTTTAGCCTATTGCGCAATTTGCAAGCCTCGGTCTAAATTTTCTATGTAATCTTAATTTTCTGTATTCTGTACATTTTTATGTAATACATTATTTATTGTTAATAAAGTACATCACATTTTATGCAATACATTATTTATTGTTAATAAAGTCATCATTCATCTTCTTACAAATTTCAGATATGGTTTAGACTGTTTTGAGTGTAGGTTTTGTCAGAAACTTTTTAGCAAGGTTCAGCAATGAAGGATGATAGAAGGAAGGTTAAGGTTACGACAATGAAGGCTCGGATTAGAGGAAGTACAAGTTTTGGCAATGAAGGCTCGGACCAAAGATAGACTAAGTTTCTAGCAACAATGAAGGCCGTAATACCAATAAAATTTCTCCGACAATGAAGACCAGCAGTAGCAGTGGAAAGAGCTCATTTAGGGAGCTCCGATAGCATGTAAAAAAATGTATTTTGGGGAATACTTTAGAATATTACTTTCCTTTTCCCTATAGGACCAAGTACATAATTTATTATAGTAAAATATGTAAGGAAAGCAACTACAAATCTGAAAATATTCTAGCCTAACATTTTCGGAATACGAAAATTATTTTCCTTATTAAAAGACTTAAACAAGAAATAAGAAAATATTATATAAGGAAATAAGCTATGTACAAATCATATTATACCAGACTGTAAAATCACCATCAGTAGCCGAATATTCCAACTTAAATAAAACCATACACTGTCATGATAATGGAAAGTAACCTGATTGCTAAGATTTGAGAGGTAAGAACTAACAATAGCCTAAGAAACAATAAAGCAAGACTTTTAACATGTTAATATGTACATGAAAAACTAATTGAAACATGAAATACGGGTTATTAAGGAACATGTGTAAATTGGCGGGCACACTAAATTTTGAAGTGCACGCAATAAACTAGCTAAAATTTTGTGGAAGATGTTGTTGTCAAAATTTGAGCATACACCTGTATTCTGTTGGTGAGTTGATATCCTGACACACAATGATCAAAGAACCTAAAAAATTGAAGGTCACCGAAGGATGGTTTTCTCGCCTTAGACTCTTGAAACTTAAGTTAGAAGTGTTGTCATTGATTGAAGGAGGAGGTTGTACTTTATGTCCGGGGCCCGACCTGACGTGAGGTAACTTAAGACCTAAAGGAGGCATTTCTGACATGATGAACAATTGGACATGCTGGGCAAGGGTCATATATCGTGAGGGCACGTGAAACACTCAATCCTGCAGATACTCTCTTCTAGCCTGCTACCTAGCCCTAAACACTCTCCTGCAGATACTCTCTTCTAGCCTATGGGTCGTCCGAGGTGGTTCGAGAGCTCGGTCCGATTGGCACGATCTAGTCCTGCAGATACTCTCTTCTAACCTTTGGGTCGTTCGAGGTGGTTCGAGAGCTTGTTCTGATTGGCATGATCTCGAGCTAGAGGTACCTTGTAATAAGGCAGCTCTGCCAAACCCGACCTGCATAACAGGTTCTGGCCGTGGAGATGTTTTACTCAAGACTCGATCAAATTAGGCGTCTCCTTTGTAAAGGGGCTCAGAGAATACCAATAATAGAATATGTGCAATTGCAAGTTTTCTTTAATGAAATAAGTATAATTGCAAGTTAAGGTGGTGTTTTTACAATTTAGCAAAAAGAAGAAAGAATCACTATTAAATCTTCATGCATCCAAGCAACATTAGTATTCTGATTTTGCAGTTTAATGGTGTGCTCGTTGTCGTCGTCAAGAGGATATATAAGTGGGAGAATAAAAACCCACAATGAATCACTTGAATTAAATAGCAGAAACAATAAGCAAGAAAAGTTGATAATATATAATGGAGTATTTGACTATTACAGTAGCTGTCTATTTATATATAAGAAGAAATTGTGCTAAAGCTAAAAACTCATTTTATGACGAGCACTGAATCATTCACCCCTTCTTGGGCATGGCAGCCAGTCTAGTATACATCCTTGCCATGGATTGGTATCCTCTGATATCGCCAGAACGTAGAAGATTACCTGTGCACCAGCAAAACAGATTATATGAGTTAATATTACGAGTGATACTGACGTCAAAATCATGTTCTCACTAATTATTATCAATAAAGAAATTTCCAGACTACAAGAAATTTGGAAGCTACAACAGCACTCTAGCTGGTTGCCTGGAGTACAAGAAACAGGTCTTCCTTATTCATATTTTGCTAATAATCAAGCTAAAAATTTCAATTAACAAATTCGTTCGCAGAAGTTTTGCACCAAAATTTTTGCAGCTTTCATTACCCTTTCCAGAAAACTTGCAAACACCAAGACTATGTTTGGATCTTGGAAATTAGTAAGAAAAGGAAACATGAAGGAGTTCATTTCCATTGTTTGGAGTCTTTGACAAATGTAGAGGAAACTAGTAATATGAATGAATTTTACTAAGTAATATCTTCACTTTCTAACTTTACTTACTTTTCCTCTTATTTTTCTTTCATTCCGATCCTCCAAGATCCAAACATAGCCTAATAGTAGCACGGAAAGGATACTGGCGATGGCAGTACCGGAAAACGAGGAAAACGTGGAACTACTTTGACCTTTTCTCAACCCTGAAGACACTTATTTCAGTTGCTTCGAACCCTCCACAGAGGTACCGCTTCTATAATGGATGAGGAGTCTAAAAAGGTATCGAATCAGCCAACGTGTGCCAGTTTTGAAATCATTAACTACTTGTTCAGTGTTTCAGTAGTCGAAAAACGAATGATTACTGCATTTTATTTATCTCAGACACCTTGACCCCCAATCAGTAAGAAAAACAAACTCAGTGATAGACAGAGAGGAGCTCTATAACCAACGTGAACCTAAATGTTTCATTAAACTAAACCAATGATGATCCACAATACAAACACCAAACGCACCTGAATCACAGTTTAGTGGGCTGTCAGCCTCGGGATGGGCCATTAATGCAATTATAGCCCTACAAACAGACTGGAGGGTCCATGCAGGACTCCATGCATTTTTCAAAATATCAAGGCAAATCTCACCTGTCTGCATGGAATAAATATGAGATAGTATTTAAACAGGATCTTTAGTTTTTAACAAATTGTCATGTGGCCTCAGATCAATCACACTCATCATAGATGGATGAAAGTTAGAAAAGGGTACTCCAATGGCCAGGAATCAAGGCACTTCATACCTTAAAATGAACATTTGGATGAAAAATTTTTGTTAAGAACCGCACTTGAGGAGGTTGCAAAGGATATTGCACAGGGACAGCAAAGGCAAGCTGGAAAACACCACCTTCATAAGGAGTCTCTGATGGTCCCTAAAAACATCTGATTCAAGTTAGGAAACAACTCAATAAACTTTTTAAATAGTGAGTGAACCTACCTTAATAAGTGCAGTCCATTTAAAAATGTTGGAATCATCACAAACTAGTTGAATATCTGGATCAACTGATTTCTCCCGCTGAACCTCTTTGTATTCCTTCAACAGCCTTGCCCTTGATGCCTGCAAGTAAGTGCACTTAGTACCAAGTATATGCCACTGCATGTAACTGTTATTAAGTAGCTATATCATGTCTTGTACATGCTCAAGAAAATCACAGCAGTGAAAAGCCCCATTTGACACAACAAACTTTTAAATGAATCAATATCTCAAAGAACAGATTAATGCATAATTCAGAATTATCCAGAATCCACAAGCACAAGCTAGAACTTCATTACCATGGCTCGAGGTACAATGCACACCATTCATGGGCATATGAAAAACACATTATAATCAAGAATGGACCTACAATCATTTTAATGATTTATGAGACATTTCAATAATAGAATCTCATTGATATAACACTCAAAATCAAGCCGAAAATTCCAATTAATTAGCCAAAACCTGTCATATTTGAGAAGAGAATCCAATATTGTATTTTATCTGCCAAGGGCCAACAAACTAAACAAAGACAGGATAGAGCAAAATAATGATTAACAAGCACAGGTTAATGCAGCTAGTATTCAGCCTAGTAACATAGTATACAAACTTAATGACTAATGGCTAGATTACAAATAACATTCAGAACTTTGACTGTTTTAGAGATTACACCCCACACAATTTTCCGGCCAATTCATTGAACATGATATACAAAAATCTACTAATTTTTGTTATGTCTCTGCATATATTATTTGATATATGTTTCCCCATTTAACCAATATCCTTTGGCCATACTCCGTCTAGCTGATGCCCAAGAACAAAATTGGTTCAAAGCTCAAAAGTGAATTATACTGATGCAAGTAACAAAAAGCACATCAAGAGCGCCATTTGTCTTATGGGAAAAAGGCAAAGCTATAATTTAAAAAAAAAACAACACAAAATTCCAATAAACATAGAACGGGAAAAATGTAAAACCTAACCTGCATTGTAAAATTCGTTAAGCTTCAAGATCCAACAACCTGAAAATGGAATCAATCACCCATCATTAAAATCATCAGCTCCAGAAATGAGAAATCAATATTCATCCTCGTCAAAAGAAAAGTGATCTACTTGAACAGACAAAAGAAAGAGGGAAATTAGATTATAAAATAAGAAATCTAGACCAAAAGAAAACAAGTATCTTAGACGAAGCTTCGCCGCGAGCCGAACGGAAAGATCATGAGTTTCGCAAAAAACCCGAGAAGACAATTGGAGAAGGAATATTTTTGCTTGTAAAGAAAACAAGATTAAAAGCAAAAAGAATCTCAAACGCAAAGAGGAAAAAGCTTTAAGCTATTTCTGAGTTTTCCTCCGTCAAGAATTACTTGGCAGTAAAAGAGATCTAAATTAGAATTGACTGAGCAAATTGTGTATGAATTCACCGACAATCGCCAAGAAGAAGGCCGAGTACGAACCAGTTCGTGGGAGGGAGAGAGCGTACGACCGGACAACAGAATTAAAACCAGCGAAACTCGTCGTTCGAAGCTTGTGTAAGGTGTTTCGCAACAAAAATATAATCTGACATTTTCTGCACTTTGGGCCAGAGGTTTCGGCTGTAATTGACCCATCCAACGGCGGGGGATGTTTGTTTTTCTAAAATTCGACCAACGTGTGTGATTGTTAGCAATGTGGCAGCTATATTTTCATTCACATTCTTTCAGTAATTTTATATTTCTTTTTTAAAATTCAGAATTTTATATCCTTACCATCATAATTAATATCTTTACTCATCAAATTAATACTCACACTTTACTCTTCTTTTCTCTCTCATTTTTTTCTACATGCTTTCAAGTAACCAATTTTATTTTTGTTTGATTTGATTTTTTAACAGATTAAAAACACCCAAAATAGCAGAAGGCTTTCTCAAATTAACTCCTTCGAATGTTTTAATTTTAGTTTTTTTTCTATTTCTCACTTTTTCGCTCTTTGGTTCCAAAAAAAGCTTAAGAGTGGAAAGAAAATCAAGATTTGAGAATTTATTTAGTCTGTATTGGCTGTCACAATAATATTTGAAGGGTTCAAGTATTCATATTTTACTACTCGAACCCTTCAAATAATTTTTTTTTCTCTCGAAATCTGTTGTTCAGTAAGCTCATCACTAATTGAAGGGTTCAAGTAGTAATTTTATACTACTTGAACCCTTCCTGTAGTTTTTTTTCCTCTTGAAGTTTATTGTCCAGTAAACTCATCACTACTTGAAGGGTTCAAGTAGTAAAAATTATTATTTGAACCCTTCAAGTAGTTTTTTTCTCCCAAAGTCTATTGTCTACTAATCAAATCACTACTTGAAAGGTTCAAGTAGTAATTTTTTACTACTTGAGCACTTCAAGCATTATTTTCTTTTTAAGTTTGTTGTCTAGTAAACTCGTCACTAGGTGTTAAGGAGAAGGGTGTTGGAACCCTTTTAACCAGTGTAGAATTGATATATTTAGACAAGATAAGACAACATTATAACGAAATCAAACAACAGTTCTTATTTCTAACAAAAGGACAAGTTATTTTTATATTTTTACAATCACAAAATTACAACAACTAGTCTCGTAATGGCTCAATGAACATGATTAATGAAGATCGACCACCTTAAGACCCCATATTAGTCTGGTTCTCAGGTTTATAGTTATCTTGAGTATTTTCCCTAAACACTGAGAAGATTTCTAAACACCATTGGATAATAATCCTTGCAGAGGAACTTAACAGATTAATGTGGTGGTGTAGTCTTCAATCCTTTTAGTGGAAATCTAGTCCAAAATTTCTCCTTTGAGTCAAAATCACTTATCTTAATCTCCCGCATTATCGGAGCATGCTTCCCAACAGAATACCTAAACGCAGAACAACTAGATGAAATCAAACTCAAAGCTCAGGCAAAAAAATCAATGAAACACATAATTTATGTGCAATTTAAATAGAAGCAGTCATCACACACACCTCTCTTAAATGATCCCCCTGTAATGTAAGAAGAGTTCATGGAAAGTACAACAATGAAAAGTTATCCCCTAATATATGACATGCTGATTTCTCCACCACAAAAAAACTAAAAAAACAAACAAAACTCACTAGCTTAAATTGATCAAATAAAGAGAACTTTGAGTTAACATTTTCAACTGCAAATATCTTTTTGTACATTGCACAGTCAGAGACACCTCCCTAACTCTTCTTAGCTAAGACAACAAACTCATAACCAATATGATTCAGAAGCAAATAAAACACCAAAATAAAAAACAAAATGTTAAACACTAAAGCTCCCCCCCTCCCCCAAAAAAATTGAGAAAAAATAACACCACCATTTCAATATTAGTCCCTCCTAACACATCCAAGAGGCCTAAAACAAAATTTTAAAAAAATTAACATTCATTCACCCTCTGCAGATATGAACAATCTTCTCTGCAACTCGGACTTCCGTCGCTCAACATATGCCACAATAAAAATAATGAATCAATTTGCTTTCACATTCCAAACCAAAAAATAAAAAAAGAAACCGAATTTTCACAAGTTAGAAGTAAAATAGAAAAAAAATTACTCTATTTTCTGACTTATGAAAATTCGGTTAAATGGCCTTCCTCTTGAATCAAACTACACTATTTACCAATATTAGACCCTTCTCCCTTATTATCAGCTTTCTTAAAGCTCCCAATATGGTTTCTCTTCAAACCCAGAAGCACTTTCCACCTAGTCCACGACCCTTTAGGCGGCCTGGACGACATGAATAAGCTCGGGCCATTTCTTCGCTCTAGAGAAAAAATAGGGAAGAAAGCGAGACAAACCCATAAATATGAGAAAATCAGACAAAGCAGTGACCCACGGGGAAGAAAATAAAGAAATTCAGAGAAGAAAATGAGACCAACGATGACAAGAACCAATTACAATGATGAGACTCGTGACGAAACCCAATGAGAGTCACGATGACGAGCTCATGCGAACCCTCTCTCAGGCGAAGCTCTGATAAAGAGAGAAATAGGGTTATTAGGTTGATTTGATTTCGCATAAGGAAAAGAAAGAAATGACAAGGAAAGAGAGAGTAAAAAATTGATTGATATTGATTGTGATGGGTCATAAATAAAATTTTATATTTTCAGAAAATGGTATAAAAATCCTTAACCAACATGAAAATGGTATAAAAATCCTTTACCAAAATGAAAATGTTACAGATTTACAAATAACTCTTGTTTTTATAAAGGAAAATTTTAAATTTATGAAAATTGTTTTGTGATTTTTTAAATAAAGATGTGATTTAGATGTCACACCAATAATTTTAAATTTTAAATTTAAAAATATGATTTTTATTTTTTCATTACAGAATAAATCATCCATTTAATTTAACAAATCATACATTTAATTTTAATTTAAAATTCATCCAATTTTAATTTACTTATTATACAAACTATCCTAAATTCATTCAATTTTAATTTACACATAATATAAATCATCACAAAAATCACCTAATTTTAATTCCACCCGACCCACACACATAACACTCATACCCTTCCGTTTTACTTATATTCATCTTCTTTTATGTTCTTTTACATCTCTCTCTCCTTACATCTAAAATTAGGAAAGAAATAAAGAATAAAAACAAGAAGGACCAAATGAAAAAAATGTTGGGGTTAGTGCCTAGCGGCAATGGGTGAGGTAGAACGACTAAGTTTCATCATCTCAGCGTACTCTCTCTCTCTTTATCTTTCTCACAAAACTCATTCACAAGTATTTTTCTCTCTATCTCTCGTCAAACTCATCATAGGTCTCTCTCTCCCCCAAATTTCCCTAATCTCACAGATTTTCCTACCTTGCCCTATCCAGCCATGGATTCGTCGCTTATCCATAAAATCTGGAAAAAGGATATAAGAAGAAGAAGGAAGTTAGAACAAAAGCAAAAGAAAAGAAAAAACAAGTTAGAAAAGGTGCACGTAAAAAAGAAAAGCAGAATTCTGCAAAATAAATAAAAAAAGAATGCAAAGAAAACAAGTTGGAAAAAGTGATAAAAGGGTAACTGTTTACGTTATCAGTTTTTGTTTTTCAAATTGCATGCTAAACGACTTTATTTTTTAAAAAATCAAGAAATTTTGTAAGCTTGCTTTCCAAACAGGCCCTAAATCTATCAAGAATGAAATGCAGTCTTAAGTGTAAATCCTTATATTCTCTCAAGAATGAAATGAGGTTGTAAAGTATTTTTCTGGAGGGAAAATCTATTATGAATGAACACTAAAGATAATTTAATGAGAGAGAATGAGAGAATAATGACTCAAGCTTTTGTTTGCTTGTGTTCAATTGATTTTTGAGGTTATACATGCTCATATTTATATATGAAAATGATAATTAAATAATAATAAATCATTCTATTAGGTAGCAAACAATGAGGAATTGTTAAACATCTTCGAAGAATATTCTCTTTGAGATCCCTTTTTTATAACCGTCTGACTGATCCAACGACTCATATTCTATCTATTCCTTAATTGATTTTTCAGTCTAGATCTTACCACGTGTAAGGTCAAATTTTGACTGTTCATTGGCCCCCATTATACTCAACGAAATCTTATTCATTGAAGTGCATTTCTTATTCTGACGTTACGCCTCCCGTTTCTGTTCTCACATGCTTCTTCGAAGCACGAGACCTAGCTTCCTAGGTAACTTTTTGACTGATTGCTGTCACTGATGATTTTTCATTTTCTTTCGCCGTTACATCTCCCCGTTTCCGTTCTCGATATTCCTTTGGAACGCACGGCATGATTTTTGAACTTACCTTCGGCAATCTACACCTGCTTCTTTTACCGGCTATCACTTCCTTATTCGTCAGTAGTCATGGTGATACTTTTCACCGCACCTTTTTAGTCACGCCTTTCGATGAATCTTTTCATACTCGAGTACCTCAAATGTCCCTTCATCACATCTTTTCATCATTTATGAAATGAATTAAAATCATTCTTCGCGTTCGAGGTCTATTTAAAAGCCTTCATCTTCATTGTTTCTTCATTCTTCACTTTCAATATCATAATTTTTCCATCTCTTCTTCATCTTTTCGCGTTTCTATCATTTCTTAGAGTTATGGGGGATGGAACCAAATTTCAGCCCAATGTTCCTTTAGTTAGAACTGATCCTAAGTTTAGGTAGTTTATGGCTTCTCACCAAGATGTTTTTCCTTCTGACGTCTTTTGTTATTAGGAGAGAGTAAGTCATCAGGAGTTCCGTGTAAATCCCCATATGAAATCACCATCCACCTGATGTGCATTGCATTAGGCTTCAAATTTCTCATTTCGCCTTTTTTCAAGAGTTCTTTTCCACATACTATTTAGCCCTCTCCCAATTTACCCCAAATTTATATAGGGTATTTCTCTATTTTGAGGCCATGAATAGGTGATACAACCTAGGCTTAGAAGTAGCTGAACTTCAGTACTTGTATGTAGCTAAACATCGAGATGAGAGTTATTACCTGGGACCTTGACCGGGAAAAAAAGGACCATTGATAACCAAGCTTCCAAAGGGAGACAAAGGATGGGAACGGTACGTTTTCCTCATTGGTGGGAATTGGATTGGTGATGACCGGTGGATAATTCTCAAGACATGGGAAATTTTCAGTAAGTCGTCGAAGCTCCTTTCCCATTTTCTCTCCTTTATTTTCTTTCTTTTTCTCCTTGATGTATTAACATTTACTAACATTTCTTTTTGTTCTAGTCGTGTAGAAAAATGAGCCAACAAGAACCTTTTCACAACAAGGGCACTCAACAAAAGGATTGTCGCTGCTTACCATTGTCTAGAGAGGGAGTGGTACGAACTCCTCAATTCAAGGAGGGAAGTTGACATAGCCTCTACATCTGCTCTGGTTTCTTGTCGCCTCAACATCTGCACCATCATCACCTCCTTTTATGCTTCCCAGAGGTATTCCCGTCGCTTCTTTTCGTTCAGTTTACCGTGCAACTATTTCGAGTCCTGCTAAGTCAACATACTCAGAAGAAGAAGAGGAAGAAGAAGAAGCTCTATTTAAAGAGTTGCTATTGTTGTTGCTGAGGAGATGTCTAAGCGGATCCGTACTATGGTACGTGAGATTGGGGGAAGGAATGTTCTTCCAAGAACGGACACTTCCAGTTCTTGCCAAGATCACATGTTCCCACTATCAGGATGATGGTGGCTCTGTCTGTTCAGTGACTCCTCCTCTGCCAGCTATTCAACATGAGTCTACTCCAGCTGTCGCTTCTAATCCTCAAACTTCAACCGAAGAATTCATCCCTTGGAGGTTGAGACATCAATCAGCTTTCTGAATGATGCCCAGTCTTCCCACATAGTCACTCGGGGCATTCTGTGTGACGCAAACATGGTAATGACCCATAATATGAGTATCGATGAACTCATCAGTTCACTAAGCCATGACTTGATGAGGGTAATTTTATACTCATACTTGTGCTTTTTCACTTATTAAGTTCTTTTTCCAGGCCATTATTCATCACAATGCCCTCCAGGAGCACCATGTCCTTCGTGATCAGGCACCGATGAACATCCACAATGAATTAACTGAGAGTCATGGTCCCGTCATTAGACTTTGGGTCGAGATTGAGCAACTGAGGAGGACCGAGACCGAGCTACGGGAATCTATAGAGAAACAGTCTCAAGAAATAGTTGTGGCGAAGGTGGAGAACTTCAAGTTGGGAGAGTCTTTAAAGGTATGTGAAGAGTCATTTAGGGCAACCGAGCTCGCTAAGGTTCAAGCTGTGGAGGAAAAGAAGAAAGAAGTAGGAGCTGAGTACCAAACAACGTATGACTAAGCAGAACAGGTCATCTATAGCCTTGGTTAGAAAGACGGTTCATCAAAGGCCCCTCCCAGAAATCCTCTCTGCGACCTACTTTCCGATGCTGCAGTTGAGATTAATGGCTCAACAGAGGAGGAGGTTGCTAATCCTCCTAAAGTCATTGCTGATCAAACTGAAGCTGTTGTTGACAACCCTGAAGATGTTGCGGCCAATTCCTCCGAAGATGCCACTGTTGACCCCGTTGTTGATTAGGCATGCTATTTGTGAGCTTTTTGTAGTAATTGTGTACTTTCCTTTCAGTTGTAGTTTCCTTGTATTTTATCAATGAGAAAAGACTTGACTTTGCATTCTTTCTTCGGTTGAATTTCTTTTTCGTTGAACTTCAATTTTTCTCTAAAGACTAAGCAAAATTTAAAGCTTTTCCTTTAGAGAACAACTATGATCTGTTCTCAAACACTTAGGAAACTTTTAAGTTTCAATTTTTCTTCGAGAGCAACTACTTCCGTAGTAGAATCCGTTCTCAAGTACTTAGAAACTTATAAGTTTCAACTTTCCTTCAACTGCTTCCGTAGCAAAATTCGTTCTCAAGTACTTGTAAAAATTATAAGCTTCAATTTTCCTTTGAGAATAATTTCTTCTGTAGTAGAATCATTTCTCAAGGACTTGTGTTTTGTAGAGCTTTAAGCTTCACTTTTCTTTAGAGAATGGAGCTTTAAGCTTCAAGTACTTAGGTATGATTCTGAACCTCTTTGATTCGTTTTGATTTCCTTTAGATAATGGATACCCATCATTGTGCAGTCGTTCTCAAGGACTTCGGTTCATAGTATAACCACGACCTTAGTTTCATTTAGATAGTAGGGGACCATTGTAGTGTCGTCCACTCTCAAGGACTTAGGTTCATTGTATAACCTGATGGAATCGGTTGGCTTTAAAATTAACTAAAAACAAGTTTGAACCACAAACAGTTCGTGGGCGAAATATCAATTTTTTCAATTAACTTATTTAATCGAATTAAATAATTTAAAATCAAATAAAGTGTGTTTATGCATATACGATATTAAACGAGAAGATAATGTTAGAAACAAATTTTCACTTAGACTTTGTATCGGAGAACTTCTAGACTGGCGGAATTCCTTCGAGCGTTCTTCATGTTCTTCAAGATTCAGGATCTGAAACACGCATTTGAACTCCAAGAATGATTTATGAATTTCGTCCACCAACAACCACCCGTTAATTTCATATATTTATCTCATGAGAATTTAATGTAGGAATTTTATGTGGGTCCTCAAAACGATTGAATGAAAAAATTGAATATTTTCCCTTATTTGCTCTCTTTGAGCGACAATCACTAGGGAGGAGAGAAAAATAGTCTTTCCATGTATCTGATATGATATCTATTTCTTTATCTCTCTTCTGTGCAATCAATTTGCTATTAGATATTTATAAACTCTAATTTTTGATATTTACAAATATACCCATATATTTTAATTTTTAAAAATTTACCCCAATATATTTAAATTATCAAAAATCAGTATATCTCCACAGTGTTAAAGTTGTATCGAAATTTGTCAATCTAATTGATATATTTAATTCATCATTACTAATTAATTAATTAATTTATTTTTATTTACCAATTATCCAATAATTAGAAAATAATAAACTAATTAATTTCAATAAAAATAAGCATACTTAACTAATTAAGTGATATCACCCATCACATATAGGTGTAGGAAATATGCCTTGACACCAAAACACATTTTGATCCAATTTACTTCATTTTTCTATTCTTGTTCTCATGAGCTATTTCTGAGACTGGATGGACCCACATGAACAAAGCTAAGGATTCAAATACCCGGCAAATTTATCTCCATAAATTCTCGACCTATTTCATTTTGATATCGTACAACTCCACTATCGGTTCGATGCCGAATCAATTTTCAATTCATGCGCGTTACGTTTTCTGTTGATGGAAATAAATCTCCTATATTTTCACGGTCCATATAATATTTTAACATAATACTCATCATAAATATCAGTAATAAGAGAAAAATGTAAAATTACCATTTTACCCCTTTTCTCATTATTTCCTTATCTCCTTTATTGACTGTGAATAAGAAAAACATAATAGTGAATTGTCTCGTATAATTCACAAGTCTTAATCAATGACTCAATTCATTGAATACTTGTTCAGATTAAATTATTCATGCATCCATCAATAAAGCATAATGTGATATTGTTACTTTCGCAATCCAACCATAAATTTTCATATTTGTGAATCACGTAACTCCAACTTAATTGAGTTACAATCTCAAGAGGCGAGGTATTGCACGCCAATTCAAACTCACTCATTTGACATATCAAAGATTGCAACTAACTAAGTCAAACTATGTATTCACCTCAAGATTAAGGTAATTATGAAAATACCCTTAAGGTGTGACAATTAGATTTAGTGTTAGGTAAACAGTTTTAGGCTCTACACTAATTTATTATTGGTCTATTCAATGTGTTCATAACATGTATTGGTTAACCGTATGAGTCTCCACCCATATGCCCCATGAGTGGTATCTATTGATTCAACCTAACAGTCGTAATTAGATTCAATTACTCAGTCGATCCTAAGACTGCGAATATCGTTCTGAACTTTCTTAGAAGAGTTCGTCTGGAGACACCTCTATCTTCACTCTTCGTTCGTTGATGAAAGTTCACAGGAATTGAGTAATTTATAAACACACTTTAATTTAAAATAAAACTTTCAATTTATTCATAAAAATTCAATAGAATCAATGTCTGAGAAATAACTAAATACAAATAAATTGTTATTACACACTACTTTTTGGACATACTCCAACAATCTTCCACTTGGACTGAAGTAGGCGTGTACAATCTCTTATCCCCAAGCCTTCCAAATGACCATAAAAAACTTTACTGCTTAAAGTTTTCGTGAATGGATTTGTCGGCTTATTGACAGTCGAAATATGCGTAATCACAACGTCTCCACATTGAACAATTTCTCTAATAAAGTGATATTTATGTTCTATGCGTTTAGATCTCTTATGGCGTTTAGATCTCTTATGGCCTCTAGGTTCCTCAGAATTTGCTACAACCCCACTATTATCATAATAAAGTGCCGTGGGTTGTTAGCGTCTAGAACAACTTCTAGAGTCTTCAATAACTTCCTGAGTCATACAACTTCCTTTGCAGTTTCACAAGATGTGACATATTCAGCTTCCATGATAGAATCAACAATGCAAGATTGCTTGATACTTCTGCATACAACTGCTCCACCGTTCAGGATGAACATCGATCCTGAAGTGGACCTCCTAGAATCCTTATCAGCTTAAAAATCTGAATCAGTATACCCCGTCATATTCAAGTCACTACCTTAATACATAATATTGGTATTCCTTATTCTCCTAAGATACTTAAGGATGTGTTTGACGGCATTCTAATGCTCAATTTCAAGATTAGATTGGAAATGACTCACCATGCCCACGACATAACAAACGTCTGGCCTAGTGCAGAGCATCATATACATGAGACTTCCTATGGCTAAAGCATAGGGAATCTTTCTCACATTTTCCTCTTCTTGAGGAGTCTAGGAAGAATGCTCCTTGGAAAGGCTGACTCTATTCTAAATGGAAGAAATCCTTTCTTGGAGTTTTGCATAATGAAGCGATTCAACACCTTATCAATATAAAATGCTTGAGATAATGCAAATTGTCTATCTTCCTATCTTGAAAAATCTGAATACCTAAGAGAAATGAAACTTCTCCAAGATCCTTTATATCAAATTGCTTTGCAAGTCAAATCTTGACATCAAGTAATTTTCCCACATCATTCCCAATGGGTCGAATATCATCTACGTACAAGACTAGAAAAACCACCTTCCTTTCGTGTATCAGTTTATACACACAAGGCTCATCCACTAACTGTTCAAAACCATAGTTCTTAACACTTTCATCGAATCTAATATTCCACAACTGTGACACTTGCTTAAGTCCATAAATGGACTTCTGCAGTTGACAAACTTTGACCTCTTAGCCTTTCTCCATGAACCTGTCTGGTTGAGTCATTTAAATGCGCTCATCAAGATTGTCATTTAGAAAAGCAGTCTTGACGTCCATTTTTCAGATTTCATAATCAAAGGCAGCAACAATGGATAAAAGAATTCAGATGGAATTAAGCATGGCCATCGACGAGAAGGTATCTCCATAGTCTATTCCTTCCTTTTGGTTGTAGCATTTGGCTACTAGCCTAGCTTTGAATGCCTCTACATTCCCATCCAGACCTATTTTCTTCTTATAAATCTGTTTGCATCCTACGGGTTTAACCTTTTCAGGGGGATCTACAAGTTTCCAAGTTCTGTTCGAGTACATCGAATGTATCTCAACGTTCATGGCTTCTTGCCATAAGTTTACTTGAGGACCAGTCATGGCCTCTAAGTAGGAGACATGTTCATCAATGTCCTTATCTTAGACATCTATCAAAGCTTCTCCATAGGACATCTACCTCTTAGGTTGTCTCACGACCCTCCCATTACGTCGAGACTCTATAGGCTCTAGCTCCTGTCGTGGTTCTTCCATTATTGAATCAGAAATCATTTCTGATAGGGGAGTCGCTGTCCTCCCACTCAATAATTCCTCTAGCACAACTGTGCTTCTCGGATATATACTTTTAATGTGATCTTCTTTAAGAAAATGAGCATTCGTGCTAACAAATGTTTTCTTGTAAGTCGTACTGTAGAAGATGTACCCTTTCGTTCCTTAAAATATCCTACGGACATGTATAATTTTGAACGACTCACCAACTTGCCTGTCTTCATTTTTGAACATGTGTTGGGCATTCCCATATTTTAAAATGGTTAATAGAATACTTCCGTATACCATCTTTCATATGGTGTACCAGGCACCGTCTTTGACGGAATTTGATTCAGAATGTATGCCACTGTTTCCAAAGCATATCCCCAGAAAGAATCTGGGAGGGATGAGTAACTCTTCTTGGATCTAACCATATCCACCAGGAGGATTTATATGTTTCCAGACTCCGTTCGAGTACATTAAATGTATCTCAACGTTCATGGCTTCTTGCCATAAGTTTACTTCAGGACCAGCCATGGCCTCTAAGTAAGGGACATGTTCATCAAGGTCCTTATCTGAGACAGTTGTCAAATCTTCTCAATAGGGCATATACCTCTCAAGTTGTCTCACAACCCTGCCACTACGTCGAGACTCCATAGGCTCTGGCTCCTATCGCGGTTCTTCCATTATTGAATCGTAAACAATTTCTGATAGAGGAGTCACTGTCCTCCCACTCAATAATTCCTCTAGCATAACTATGCTTCTAGCCTGTACACTTTTACCATAATCTTCTTCAAGAAATGAGCATTCTCGCTAACAAACGTTTTCTGGTCAGTCATACTGTAAAAGATGTACCCCTTCGTTCCTTCAAATATCCTACTGACATGCATAATTCTGAACGACTGGCCAACTTACATGTCTTCGGTTTTAGAACATGTGATGGGCACCCCATATTTTAAAATGATTAATAGAAGACTTTCGTCCACACCATCTTTCATATGGTGTACCAGAAACCATTTTCGATAAAACTTGGTTAAGAATATATGCCGATGTTTCCAAAGCATATCCCTAGAAGGAATCTGGGAGGGATGAGCAACTCATCATGGATCTAACCATATCCATCACAGTTCGATTCCTTCTCTCTGACACACTATTTTGCTGCGAAGTACCAGGTGTTGTAAGTTGAGAAAGAATACATTCTTCCTTAAGAAAGTCTTCAAACTCTCCTAGCAAGTACTCTCCACCACGATCGGATCGTAGTGTTTTGATTAGTTTTTCTAATTACTTTTCAACCAGGAACTTATACTCTTTGAACTTTTCAAAGGTATCAGACTTTTGACGCATTAGATAAACATGACCAAAACGTGAGTACTCATCAGTGAAAGTTATGAAATATTCATAACCTTCTCTTACTTGGATATTAAATGGCATACATACATCACTATGTATGAGCCCAAGGCATTGAGTCTCCCTTTCATCTTTTGCTGAAAAAAACCTCTTGGTCATTTTGCTTTCAATACAGGATTCACATGTGGGTAGTGATCCCATACTTAAAATTTGCAAAGGACCATCCTTCACAAGTTTTTTAATCCTATCCAAGATAATATGCCTAAGACGTAAGTGCCACAAATAGGTTAGGTCAATTGAGTCATACTTCAACCTTTTACTATCCCTTTGTGAATCAACATTCACTTCAGTGTCATATATAATTTGAACTAATGATTTTACGTAAAACAATTTATTTATCAAACATGCATGAGTAAATAAGCATTCATTTATAAAGATATCAATATATTTATCAATAAAATTCAAATTGAATCCTTACTCAATTAAACTAGCTACTGAAATAAGGTTTTTTCCAAAAAAACTGAGGTATAATAAACATCACGTAAAAACATATAACTATTATCAAGTTTGAACTGATACAGCCAATACTAGTGTTGTATTCCCCATACGGGAGATGAACTCGACCAAGATATCTGCTAGACATAATCCAGGCAGTTACGTAGCCAATGGTTATCAACTCAACAGTGATGACACTTGTCTCCTAACATGTCCATCTTGTAGTGCCCTTACTATTTGCAACTTTTTTGAGTTTTGATTCTTAGCCTTATTCACACATCCTCTTGTGTTTCTTTTTCACGCTAGAGGTAGAAGGCTTACTTTTAGTAAAGTTTGCCTCTCCAGTCTTCCTCTTGCCCTTTAGAAACAAAGTCTCAGTGGTTTGCAACTCCTTCATAATCTCAAGAACCGAGTACCTCAACTTATTCATTAAATAATTAAGTTTGAAGTTCTCGAAGGTATTAGGTGAAGTCTCTAGGATCATATCCACCTGAGTCTCTCCATCAACCTCAACACCCATGATCTCCATCTCATTCATATAACTAATGATCATCATCATATGTTCTCTCACAAGAGTTCCAAGTTTTATCCTACATTTCATAAGGTTTCACACAACTGCCTGTTTGGCTTAACGATCCTGATCTCCGAACATTTCGGTGATGTTCAACATCATATCAGCGGTGGTTTCCAAATTCTGATGTTGTTGCTGCAATACATTGCTAACAGAAGCCAAGATGTAATATCTGGCTATCTCATCAGAACGTAGCAGAGAAGTATAAGCATCATTTTTCTCTTGAGTCGATTCACTAAAAGGCTCAAATGAACAAAGGGTGGTGAGCACGAACTTGTACTTTTCAATCGTCAGTAGAATATCAAGATTGTGTTTCCCATCACCATAATTATCACTAGTTAATATTGTTCACATTTAAGATAGTTCAGAATGGGGATATTGACATGATTATCGAAAAGAATAAATAAAGCGGTGTAAATAAATGCTCAATCGTTTAGGAAGTATGATACATGATGTAACTACTTAAACATTTAAAAATTCATTAAAAATATTTCTTCCATGATGTTACGATAAAAAACGATAGCTTGTCTCATCGAGGGATGAAGTCCAAACTATCCCTATTGCATCAAGACTCTTCTCGTTTGGTTAACGCTCAAATGTCTGCACATTTAGCTTAACCAATCATCAATGGTTTTGGTCACCTTGGCTCGCTAGCCCCTAAGTGGGGATTCCAATGTGCTTTTAGTCTAAGTGTTAAACCACCGCCTCTCCGGCCCCTCTGCTTGATTCCCTTATCTTTGAGACTACCCTTTAAAAAATAGGATAATGATTATTGCGAAACATCATAGAGTTTCATAAACCCTAATGTTATTGCTTAGGGTTTCACAAATCATATTCCCCATGCAGGCCACGGCAGAGGAAATCGACGGTAACGGCGCCAGAATAATATTATCGATTGCCAAAACATTAACTCCCGTGTGAACAGTGATTCTAGCGTGAACATCAATTTCGTGCATGAATAGTACTCTTGCGTGAACAGTAATCTGGGGTGAACGGTACTCCGGTGAAGGTTTTGAGGTGACAACGATTATACATCAAATTTATAAAATATACAACTTTTGCAATAAAATAAATTACATAAAATCCTATACTTCAAATTCGGCGTACATCAATTCTAAATTGAAATAAAAATGCCTAGAGCCAATAGTTAAGGATCCAATCACATAACACATTCAAAATAGTTTTGAATCTACCATACAAAATCATATGCCAATATCTACAAAATTCACGATACGTTCGTTCAAATATCTATATGCATAATCAAGAACCTAGCTATGATAACAATTGATGGGATGGGTTGGTTTTAAAATTAATTAAAAACAAGTTTGAACCACGGACAGTTCGTGGACAGAATATAATTTTTTTTAATAAACTTATTTAATCAAATTAACTAATTTAAAACCAAACATGTGATTATGCATATACAATATTAACGGGAAGATAAGGTTAGAAATTATTTTTCACCTATACTTAGTATCGGAGAATTTCTGAACTGGCGGAATTCCTTCGAGTGTTCTTCGTGTTCTTCCAGTTTCAGAATCTAAATCACGCATTTAAACTCCAATAACGATTTGTGAATTTTCATCCACCAACAACCACCTGTTAATTTAAGAAATATATCTCACAAGAATTTTGTGTAAAAATTTGAGTGTGGGCTCCTAAAACGATTGAAGAAAAAAATTCAATATTTTCCCTTTTATGCTCTCTTTCGCCGACAATCACTAGGGAGGGGAGAAAAATTCTATTTTTTCTGTATCTGATATGAGATCTATATCTCTATCTCTCTCTCCGTGCAATCAAGTTACTATTAGATATTTACAAATATACCTATATATTTTAAATTTCTGAAAATTTACCCCAATATATTCAAATTGTCGTAAATCAGTATATCTCTACAGCGTGTTAAAGTTGTATCGAAATTTATCAATCCAATTGATAGATTTAATGGATGATTATCAATTAATTAATTAATTAATTTTTATTTACTAATTATCTTATTATTAAAAAATAATAAACTAATTAATTTCAATACAAATAATCACACTTAACTAATTAAGGGACATCACCCATCATATATAGGTGTAGGAAATATGTTTTAGCACCAAAACACATTTTGATCCATTTTACTTTATTTCTCTATTCCTGTTCTCATGAGCTATTACAGAGACCAGATGGACCCACATGAACAAATCTAAAGATTAAAATACCCGACGAATTTATCTCCATAGATTCCTGACCTATTTAATCCTGATATCGTACAACTCCACTATAGGTTCGATGTCGAATCAACTCTCAGTTCATTTGTGCTACGTTTTCTGTTAGTGTAAATAAAGCCTTTATATTTTCATGGTCCATAGAATAGTTTAACATAATACCTATTGTAAATATTAATAACAAGAGAAAAATGTAAAATTGCCATTTTACCCCTCTTGTCATTATTTCCTTATCTCCTTTATTGACTGTGAATAAGAAAGACATAATAGTGAATTGTCTCGTACAATTCACAAGTCTTAATCAATGACTCAATTCATTAAAGTAATTGTGAAAATACTCCAAAGGTGTAACAATTAGATTTAGAACTAGATAAATGATCATGGGCTCTAAACTAATTTGTTACCGGTCTATTCAACATGTTCATAACATGTCTAGGTTAACCGTCTGAGTCTCCACTCCCATGTCCCACGACTGGTATCCATTGGTTCAACCTAACAGTCGTAATTAGATTCGATTGCCCAGTCGATTCTAAGACTGCGAATATCATTCTGAAATTTTTCAGAAGAGTTCATCTGGAGACGCATCTATCTTCACTCCTCGTTCGTTGATGAAAGTTCTAGGACTTGAGTAATTTATAAACACACTTTAATTTAAAATAAAACTTTCAATTATTCATAAAAATTCAACAATACTAATGTCTGAGAAATAACTAAATACAAATATATAGTTATTATATGCTACTTTATAGACATATTCCTACAATATCATCACCCCAATTTTCTTTAGAAAGTAGGGACCCATTATAGTGTCGCCCACTCTCAAGGACTTAGGTTCATTGTAGAATCATGGCCCCAGTGTCTTTTAGAGAGTAGGGGTCCTTTGTAGTGCTTCCCAGTGTCAAGGACTTAGGTTCACTGCAGAATCATGGTCCTAGTTTCTTTTAGAGAGCAGGGGCTCATTGTAGTGTCGTCCACTCTGAAAGACTTAAGTTCATTATAGAACTATAGCCCCGGTTTTCTTTAGAGGGTAGGGGCCCATTGTAGCACCGCCCATTGTTAAGAACTTAGGTTCATTGTAGAACCAAGTCCCCAATTTTGTTGTCATTTGTTGGAGATAAAGAGAGATTTGACATCAAATATTTTACGTGAAAAACCCTTGCGGGAAAAAATCCACGAGAAAATATTCACTATAATAAGCTTACAATTCAGATAAAATATATTTTCAATTATGTAGCGTTCCAAGAATTTGTCAAGTCTTTCCTATCTTCCATTGTTAAATAATAATATTCGCTGCCTTTAATTCTGCTAACAGAATATGTCCCTTCCCAATTTGGCCCGGGCTTTCCTTTTGTTTGGAAGATCTTCTTCAAGACTAGATCTCCCTTCAAGAATCCCTCTCTTTGAATCCTTTTCCAAAAGTAAGCTCTTTTTTTCTGATTATAATTAGCTATCCGGATTAAAGCTGTTTCTCTCCATTCCTGCAGAAGATCAAGATTTTTCTCTAGAAGTTCCTCATTCTGATACTCGTTCAGACTTGGTTTCACGGCTGAACTTCCAATCTCAATAGGTATTACTTCTTTCGTTCTGTACGCCAAAGCAAATGGGGTTTCAACCATGGCCTCCTTGGGAGTGGTCCTGTATGCCCATAGTACCATTGGTAATTATTCTACCCTTTTCCTTTGGCTGATTTTAGCCATTTTTTATACTTTCAACAATTTGATCTTTCTGCTAGACCATCCCCCTATGGGTAAGACAGTGTAGAAAATTGGTTGACAATCTTCAAGCCTTCATAGAAAGCCATAACTGTTTTTCCTGCAAACTGAAGTCCGTTGTCAGAAATGAGTACTTGAGGAATTCTGTACCCACATAATATATATTTTTCACAAGAATCTCTTCACACCCACTTCTCAAATTCTCATATATGCTTCAGCTTCAATCCACTTAGTGAAATAATATGTTGCTACCAGTAGAAAACCTTTATGAGTAGATGCAATGGGAAGTGGACCAACGATGTCCAGAGACCATTGCCTGAATGACCATGGGCTTGCTACTATATTGGGTTCTCCGGGTGCCATTTAAGCTGCCGGAGCAGAGCGTTGGCATTTGTCACAGTTCTTCACATACTGCTTGGCATCTTGATGCACCTTGGGCCAATAATACCATTCATTTAAGATTTTGTGTGCCAATGATCTCCCCCGATGTGATTCCCACATATCCTTCGTGGATTTCAACCAACACATACTGAGCCTCTTTATTTTCCAAACACTTTAAATACAGACCTGAAGAGACCTTTTATATAATATTTCGTTAGTTAAAGAATACTTGGCACTTTGCTGTCAAATCTTTCTTGACAGATGTCTATCTTCAGGTGATTCTCCTTTTGCCAAGTAACAGATTATGTCATCTTGCTAGCTGGATTCCTCTTCATTTTCCACGCCCGCCACGTTTGACAACGAAAATGTAATACTTGGATTTTCGAGAAATTCCACTAGCACATTTATTTTGTAAGGGAGTTGCAGCGATGATCCCAAATTTTCCAATGCATCCGCGTGCCCGTTCTCAATCCTTGGGATAATGGATTTCATAGTTTCTTAACAAACTTAACAGCTCTTTTTCCCGTTGCAAATAGTTTATCGTTCTTTCATTTTTTGCTATCAATTCCCCTGTCACTTATTTCACGATCAACATGGAATCACAAAATATCTTTACATTTGTCTAAATTCTAGCAGCATGCCGAATCTTACTATCAAAGGCTCAGTTCTACTTCATTGTTAGATGCGTTGAACCCAAAAAAGATTGAGTGTTCAAGAGTTTCTCCAAATGGGGTCTGCATCACTATTCCTGCACCGAGCCCTTTGTTATTTGAGGCCATGATCTGTTCTCTCCTATAGCCTCGAACCCTTTGCTTTTTCCTCTTCATCGTGAGTGAAGCCCACTACAAAGTCAGCCAATACTCTTTCTTTAATAGAAGTTCTTGTCTTGTATTGAATTTCATATTGGCCAAGTTCAATTGCCCATTTCGCTATTCTCCCACTTACTTCTGATGGGTGAGTCTATTAACACTTTTATGCTGTGCTTAGAAGTAAGGCCTTAGGTTCCTTGCAGGAACTACGATGGCTAACACCAATTTCTCCATTCTTTTATACCACACTTCGATCGCCACTAAACTCTTACTCATGAAGTAGATGAGCTTCTGCTTACATTCTTCTTCCCTGATTAGAATGACACTAACAACCATTTACGAGATTGCCACGTACAAAAGTAACTATTCATCATATACCGATTTTGAGAGCAATGGGGGTGTTGTCAGATATGCCTTGATTCTTTTGAAAGCATCTTTGCATTCTCGTCCCAATTGTCAACGAAATTCTTTTTCAACTTCGTGAAAAAGGGTTTGCATTTGTCCATTGACCTTGAGAGAAATATTTTTATGGCGGCCAATTTTCCCGTCAAACTTTGTATCTCCTTTCATTTTTTTTTAGGACTTCATCCCCATGGTAGCCTTTACCTATTCTGCAACTCCCTGTTGCGTTAATAGATGGCCTAGGAACTTTCGTGCTGCTACACCGAATGTGCACATATCCGGATTCAACTTCATATAGCTTTCTCAAGATCGAAAATGCCTCATCAAGATCCCTAATATGATCTTTATGTTGGAATTATGTCCATAAAATAGGGTGTAATAACTATTTATGAGTATTTAGTTATTTCTTTGACATTTTATGTTTTATTGAATTTTATGAATAAATGAAAGCTTTCCTTTAATTAAAATGTGTTTACAATTTACTTAAGTCCTGAAACTATTATCCACGTAGCAAGAGTAAAGACGGAGGGGTCTTTCAAACAAACTCTTTCGAAATAGTTCAAATGTTATTTGTAGTCTTAGGATCGACTGGATAAACGAGTCTGATTTTGACTGTTAGGCTAAACCAAAGGTTGCCGGTCTTGTGAAATGAGAGTGAAGACTCTAACGGTTGACCTAGACATGTTATGGAACATGTTGAATAGACCAGTAAAGAATTAGTTTAGAGCAAAACTGTTTATCTAGCTCTAAATCTAATTGTTACACCTCAAGGATATTTTCGTGATTACCTTAATCCTGAGGTGAATACAAAACTCGACTTAGTTAGTTGTGATATTTGATACGCTAAGGAGTGAGTTTGAATTGCCAGACAATACCTCAGCTAATGAGATTGTGATTCAACTATATTGGAGTTGCGTAATTCACAGATAATAGCAATAATATTACTTTATGCTTTATTGATGAGTGTATGAATAGATAACCGGGCCTGATACTCGATGACATGAGTCATTAAATAAAACATTTCACTGTGAACTGTATGAGACACTTCATTGATATGTCTTTCTTATTTACAGTCAATAAAGGAGTTAAGGAAATAATAACTAGAGGAGTAAAATGGTGATTTTACATCCCGCTCTTATTACTGATATTCATGAAGGGTCACATCATAAAATATTTTTGTGGACCGTGTAATAAATTTATTTATTTGCACAAACATAAAATGTAGCACACATGAATTGAGAGTTAATTTGGCATCGGACCTAGTGGAGTCCTACAATGTCAGAATTAAATTGGTCCAGAATTTATGGAGATAAATTAGCCGGGTATTTCAATCCCATAGATTTATTCATGTGGGTTCATTCAGTCTCAGAAGCAGCTCATAAGGACATGAATGAGAAACAACATCAGTTAGACCAAAAACGTGTTTTAGACCAAAATACACTTTCCGAACCCATATGTGACGGGTGTCATCGCCAAATTTATTATTTTCTAATTATTAGATATTTAATAAATAAATGAAATTAATTAATTAATTGATAGATATCTATTTAATTTATCAATTTGAATTGATGAATTCGGACACAGTCTTGGCTCTATGAGAGATGTAAAAATCACAGATTGCAGTACAAGGGAGGTACATTTTGATTTTATCTTATATGGGTATATTGGTAAATTCTATAATTAATATAAAAGGGTTGAAAACCTAAACCAAAGTTATGTGTTAGGCATAGCATTGTCCTTAGATGAGACAAGTTATTGTTGTTCATCGTAACATCATGGAAGAAACATTTTTTATTGGATTTTTTAATATTTAAGCATTTACATCATGCATCATACTTTCCTAAATGATTAAGTAATTATTTACACCGATTTATTTATTCTTTTTTATAATCATGTTATTATCCACACTCTCAATGATCTTAAATGTGAACAAACTTACTGGTGAAAATTATGTGGATTGAAAACATAATCTTGATATCGTATTGACAATAGAAAAGCACAAGTTCATACTCACCACCCATTGTCCCCTCAAGCCTATTGCTGAATCGACTCAAGAGGAAAATTATGTTTATACTTCTTGGCTACATTCTGATGAGATCGACATGTGTTACATCTTGGCATCAGTTAGTAATGTGTTGCAAAAACAACATCATAACATGGAAACCGTCACTGATATGATGTTGAACTTCACCAAAATATTTGGGGATCAGGGTCGTAAAGCCAAACATGCTGCTCTGTGAAACTTCATGAATTATCGGATAAAAACTAGAACTCCTGTCAGAGAACACATGATGGTGATCATCAGTTATCTGAATGAGATGGACATCATGGGTGTTGAGGTAGATGGTGAGACTCAAGTTGATATGATCCTTGAGATCCTGCCAAACACTTTTGAGAACTTCAAAATTCATTATTCGATGAATACGTTGAGGTACTCACTTTCGGAGCTTATGAAGGAGTTGCAAGTTGCTGAGACCCTATTTTTGAAGGGAAAGAGAAAGAATGGAGAGGCAAACTTTACTGAAAGTAAGCCTTCCACCTCTTGCGGCAAAAAGAAACACAAGAAGAGGTCTGAAGAAAGTTAAGAAGATGAACTCGAGAGCAGATGGCTTAATGAGCGTGAGTTCATCTTCCGTTGGGGTATTGGAGCAATAGTGAATGTTGTATAAGTTGGAACTATTAAATTGTCATTTGATAATATTTTTTTGAATTTATGAGATATTTATTCTATCCCAGTTTTTGGGAAAAACCTTATTTCAGTAGCTAGTTTATTTTAGAATGGATTCACTATGAATTTCATTGAAAAAGATATGTAAAACCAAAAGTTCCAATGATATGTGACACTGAAGTAAATAGTGATTTACAAAGGGATAATAAAAGGTTGAATTATGAATCAATCAATCTAACATACTTGTAGCACTTGCGTTTTTATCACATTAGCCTAGACATGATTAAAAGATGGTCCATTGCAAACTTTAAGTGTGGGATCACTATTCACGTGCGAATTCTGCATAGAAGGCAAAATGACAAAAAGACCATTTTTATCAAAGGGTGAAAGAGCCACTCAATACCTCGAACGCATATATAATGATGTATATGGGCCATTGAATATCCAAGCAAGATGAGGTTATGAATATTTTGTAATCTTCACAGATGACTATCGCATTTTGGACATGTTTATCAATTGCGTCAAAAGTCTGAAACTTTTGAAAAGTTCAAAGAGTAGAAGGCTATGGTTGAGAAGAAATTAGAGAAACAAATCAAAATACTACGATCCGATTGTGGTGGAGAGTACTTGCTAGGAAAATTCAAAGACTTTCTTAAGGAAGAAGGACTTCTTTTTCAGCTTACAGCACGTGGCACACTAGAACAAAATGGTGTGTCAGAGAGAAGGAATCGAACTCTGATGGATATGGTTAGATCCATGATTAGTGACTCATCCCTCCTAGATTCGTTATAAAGATATGACTTGGAATCAGCAGCATGTATTCTGAACCAAGCTCCGTCAAAGACGGTGCCTCGTACACCATATGAAAGATGGAATGGACGAAAGTCATCCGTAAGACACCTTAGGATATGGGGATGCCCAGCACACATACCAAGAAAACATTCATGAGCACGAATGCATGTTTTATTGAAGATGACTATATAAGAAGTATAAATCCGAGAAGCACACTTGTGCTAGAGGAATTATTGAGTGGGAGGGAACTGACTCTCTAATCATGAACTGTTCCCATTGAATAATGGAAGAACCACAACAGGAGCCAGAGCCTATGGAGCCTCGATGTAGTTGGATGGTTGTAAGACAACTTGACAGGTACATGTTTAACCGAGATACCTTAATAGTAGTCTTAGATAAGGATCATGATCAACCTATTTCCTACTCGGAGGCCATGGCTGGTCCTGAAGCAAACCTATGGCAAGAAGCCCTGAACGTCGAGATACAATCGATGTACTCGAACGAAGTTCAGAAACTTGTAGATCCTCCTGAAGGGGTAAAACCTGTAGGGCGTAAATGAATTTATAAGAAAAAAGTGGTCCATATGAAAATGTGAGACATTCAAAGCTAGACTAGTAGCCATGAGCTGCACCCAAAAGGAAGGTATTGACTACGAGGATTCCTTCTCACCAGTGGCCAAGCTTAAGTTCATCTGAATCCTCCTATCCATTATTACTGCCCTCGATTATGAAATCTGGCCGATGGATGTCAAGACTGCATTTTTGAATGACAATTTTGAATAGCGCATTTATATGGGTCAAATAAAGGGGTTCATGGAGAAAGGCCAAGATGGAAAGTTTTGCGAGCTGGTGAAGTCCATTTATGGACTTAAGAAAGCATCCCGAACATGGAATATCATATTCAATGAAACTGACAAGGACTTGAACAGTTAACTGATGAAACTTGTATATATAAGCTGATACATGAAGGGAATGAGGTTTTTCTAGTCTTATATGTGGACGATATTCTACTCATTGAGAAATATGTAGAAAAAAATTTCGATGCCAAGATTTGGCTTGCAAAGCAATTTGATATGAAAGATCTTGGAGAAGTTGCCTTTCTCTTAGGTATTCAAATCTTTTCAGATAGGAAGAATAGACAATTGACACTATCTCAAGCATCTGATATTGATAAGGTGGTGGACCGCTTTAGTATGTAAGACTCCAAGAAGGGGTATCTTCCCTTTAGGCATGGAGTTAGCCTCTTCAATGAGTAGTCTCTCAAGATTCCTCAGAAAGAGGAAGACATGAGAAAGATTCCCTATGCCTCAGCCATAGGAAGTCTCATGTATGCGATGCTTTACACTAGGCCAGATATTTTTTACATCGTGGGTGTGATGAGTCGTTTCTAATCTAATCCTATACTCGAGCATTGGAATGCCGTCAAACATATCCGTAAGTATCTTTGGAGAACGAGTAACTACATGCTTGTGTATTCAAGTGCTGACTTAAATATGGCGGGTTATACCGACTTCAATTTTCAAACAGACAAGGATTCTAAGAGGTTCACTTAAGGATCAGTGTTCATCCTAAATAGTGGAGCAGAAGTATGTAGAAGTATCAAACAATCTTGCATTGCCGATCCAACCTTAGAAGTTGAATATGTGGTGGCTTGTGAAACTACAAAGGAGGTTGTCTGACTTAAAAAGTTCTTGAAGATTCTAAAAGTCATTCCAGATATTGACAAGCGCATGACACTTTATTTCGATAATAGTGGGGTTGTAGCAAACTCGAAGGAACTGAGGAGCCACAAAAGATCCAAACACATAGATCGTAAGCATCACCTCATCAGAGAGATTGTTCAGTGTGCAGATGTCGTAGTAATACACATATCGACGGTCAACAACCTGGTAGATCCATTCACGAAGACTTTAAGTAGTAAAGTTTTTATGGTCATCTGGAAGGCATGGGGATACAAGATTGTACACGCCTACTTTAGTACGAGTGGGAGTTTGTTGAAATTATGTCTATAAAGTATGGTGTAATAACTATTTATGAGTATTTTGTTATTTCTCTTACATTTATGTATTACTAAATTTTATGAATAAATGAAAGTTTTCTTTTAATTAAAGTGTGTTTATAATTTACTTAAGTCTTGGAACTATTATCAACGTAAAAAGAGTAAAGATAGAGGGGTTTTCCAGATAAACACTTTTAAAATAGTTCAGAATGTTATTCACAGCCTTAGGATCGACTAGGCAATAAAGTCTGATTATGACTGTTAGGTTGAATCAAAGGATGCCGGTCTTGGGGCATGGGAGTGGAGACTCTAACGGTTGACCTAGACATGTTATGGAACATGTTGAATATACCAATAATAAATTAGTTTACAGCAAATTATTTATCTAGCTCTAAATTTAATTGTTACACCTTAAGGCTATTTTCTTGATTACCTTAACATTGAGGTGAATATGAAACTCGACTTAGTTACTTACGATTTTTGATACGCCAAAGGAGTGAGTTCAAATTATCGGACAATACCTCGACTGTTGGGATCACGATTCAACTATGTTGGAATTATGTGATTCATAGATATGGAATTCGTAGTGAGATTCCAATAGTAACAATATCACCTTATGCATTATTGATGGGTGTGTGGATAAATAAATCGGACCCGATATTCAAGGACATAAGTCATTAAATAAGATATTGTGAACTGTACGAGACACTTCACTAATATGTCTTTCTTATTTACAGTCAAGAAATGAGTTAAGGAGATAATAAATAGATGGGTGGAATGGTAATTTTATATCTCGCTCTTGTTACTGATATTCACGAAGGGTAAAATCATAAAATATTCTGTGAACCGCGGAATAAAGATGTTTATTTGCATCAATAGAAAATGTAGCGTGCATGAATCGAGAGTTGATTCGGCATCAGACCTATAGTGGAGTTCTACGATGTTAAGATTAAATAGGTCAGGAATTTATGGAAATAAATTAGCCGGGTATTTGAATGTCATAGATTTATCCATATGGGTTCGTTCTGTCTCATCAATAGTTCATGAGCACGGGAATGAGAAATAACATCAGTCGGACCAAAAACTTTTCATGGATCAAGATATACTTCCCGAACACATATGTGATGGGTGTCATCACTAAATTAGTGATGAGCACAATTAATGTTCAAATTAATTAATTTAATTATTGGATAATTAAAAAATAAAAAATTAATTAATTAATTTATATGGATCAATTTAATTTATCAATTTGAATTGATGAATTCAGACACAATCTTGGCTCTAAAGAAGATGTAAAAATCACAGATTGTGGTGCAAGAGAGGTAAAATTTGATTTTATCATATAGGGGTAAATGGGTAAATTTCATAACTAATATAAAATGGTTGCAAACCTAAACGAAAGCTAAGTGTTAAATAGAGCATAAAATAGTTTCTCTCCCCTCCCTACAGTTGCCGCTGAAAACCAAGAGAAAGACGAGAAAAAATATTTTTTTTCTTCCTCAGTTGTTTAGACAGGTCACACTCTATTTCTAACAATATCCTTCCTAGACATACTTTTGAATCCTATGAGTAATTTTTGGTGTGAAGATCGATTGAAGTTTTACGAATCTCAAGAACGAGGAACGCAAGACATAAATTAGATCCCACCAATTTAGAAATTCTCCATTATAAAAAGGGTAAAAACTGTTTCTATCTCTTCTTGATACGTTTACCTAAATATGTATGATCGTTGAAAGGTTTTATATTTAATTTGGTTAAATATTTGTTTTTAAATTTTTTTGATATTTCGCCCACGAACCGTTCGTGATTTATTTATTTTACATCAAATTTTAAAACCTGATCCAACACTTTCCATTCACAACTCTTGAGCAGCATATCATCTACGTAAACCTCCATGGCTTATCCAATTTTCTCACGAAAGATTTTGTTCACGAGTCTCTTGTAAGGTGCACCTACATTTTTCAGTCCAAAGGGCATTATAACAAAAATACCCTATTTAGTTATAAATGAGGTCTTTTCCTAATTAGGTTGGAACATTTTCACCTGATTATATCCTTAAAATGCATCCATAAAGCTGAGGAGTCCATGTCTTGAATTCACATCCAACATCTGATCTATCCTCGACAACAGTTAGTCATTTTTTGGCATGCTTTATTTAAATGGTGAAATCAACACAGATCCTCCATTTCACGTTCTTCTTTTTCACCATGACTACGTTGGCAAGCCACTCCTGGTAGTCCACTTCTCAGATAAAGTTAGCCTTCAAAAGTTTCTCCATTTCTTCTTTCATCGCGATGTTTTTTTTTCTGGTGCGAAGCTTCTCTACTGTTGTTTTACTAGTTTTATAGTGGGATCTATATTCAGTTTATGACATATTATACTTTTAGAATTACCTTTAATTTCATGTGTCATGGTCACAAAGATATTTATGTTCTTCCGCAGAAAGTTAGTTAACTTCTCCTTTTCCGTTTCCTCTTGGTGGGCCCCAATGTTAGTTGTCTTTTGCATCCCCTCTTCAAGGTACACAAGCTCATTCGCTTCTCCCGCTTTGTACCTCGGGTTTAGCGGGCTATCCTGCCCTTCTTCCTGTGATTTCTGTTGTCCTGTGGCCTCCTCCTGACCATCCAACTTCTTATCCGTTGACATTCGTCTAGCTAATTCTAGTGTTGCTACGACGCAGATGCGAGCAACAGCTTGATTTCCCTTTATCGTCATTATTCTATTTATAGATGGATACTTTAGCACTTGGTACAAGGTAGACGAAACAATCTTCATCTTGTGAAACCACGTTCTTCCCAAGATTTCATTGTAAGGGGATAAGGTGTTCAAGACCACAAATTCTGTTAGATGGTTGAATGGCTTGGCATTCATTAAGAGAGTAATGATTCCTTCAGAGTAACTTATGGTTCTGTTGTAACCTATCAATGGCTGTGACGAACCCTGCAACTTTTGACCTCTCATGGACATCTTTTCAAGGGTTCACATATGTAGGATGTTGACAAATCCCGTCATCAATAAGTACCCTCCTCAACAAATAATTTTTGACTTGAATCATAATAACAAGAGTGTCATGGTGACGCTCGTCGTGTTCCATATACAGCTCACCAAATATCAACGAAAAACTTTCATTTTTATCTGAAGAACTTCCTTTCTCCTAGTGTTCTTCCAACATGGGATTCTTGCAATACATTTTCCTCTCTAAGAGGCTATTTTCCTTTATCTTTGACCTCTTCTCCGTTTCCTATTTTTGTATGTCTATCTGCACATACTGTTGGAGGTACCCGTCCTTTATTAACTCCTGAATGTAGTCTTTGAGCTGAAAGCAGTCCCTCATCTAATGTTCGTAGCTCTTGTGAAAAGAACAATATTTGTCTTTATCCTTATAACTCAGTTCTCTCGTCAACGGTGTTGGTCTTTTCAACCGTGGCTTATTCTTGATCACCTCAAGAATTTGATTTACTGGAACAGTGAAGGGCATATAGACTTTGTCTTCAGATGGATCTTGTCAGCATAATTTCCACGGTTCTTAGCCTTGTCTCATTTGCTTTCTCCCTTCGCATCACCTCTTCTTGATCTTTTCTTCCCAGACCTGGAGCTCTGATCTCTTTTCCGTTGTTCCTCTGTCCTTTACTCCGTCAGCTTCAACGAACTCTTATTTTCCTCTTCCAACGTGATATAAGCCGATGCTCGTTGGAATGTTTTTACCATGGACAACTGTTTCAACTTTGATAAATCCTCAAAGAGGGGTGAATTTGGATATAGCCCTTGTCTGAAAACCAATCTCGCTACTCAGTTATCACAGTTTTCCACCTTGGCCATTTCATCTTTAAATCTATGCATGTACTCCCGTAAAGATTCTTGATTCATGATGGATATGGTTTAGAGGTATTTTGTATCTTCCATCACCGAACGGTATGTGGAATACTATTCCAAGAAGACGAAGGACATAACAGTAAATTTAATAGAGAATATTATGCACATCATCTCATCCTCGTGCTAATAGAGTGTCATCACTTGTTTGAACCATCTGAGATGGTCCACCAGATCATATTTTCGTTCATAGCACTTAAACTTGGGTGCCATGAATTTCTTGGGTACCTGGGCAGCCAGAATCTCCAGACACAATGGAGAACGGGTAAGTGACTCAAGATCAACCTTTCTCGTGCTCCCCAGCTTTCTCATCTCCATCATATTTTTCTCCAATATCTCTTCTACCACCCTCTTTGTTATGATCTTAGGAAGATGGACGTCTCCTGTTGTCTCCCTCATGTGGTTTTGGGACTGGATCTCCCCGTCTTCCTGATACATGTTCCTATTGACCTTAGGGTTCGCCCGCTTGTCATCTTATCCATCTAACACCAAACGGTTCTCTCATTCTTCATTGTTAGTGTGCTGACTAACCTCTGCACGTGTCTACGCAAAATCCTGCTATAGTGCATTGATATGATCTTGCGGCATCTTCCATGCATTGCGTAGTGTCTCAGTGTTTTGTTGTTCCATCTCATGCATGCTCGTCAGAATGGTTTGGAGCATCTCAATTGGTGGAGTGGGTTGATCAACATGATCATTCTCTTTTTAAATTCCATTTCCTTCATTGAGGGCAGCATTTGATCTGGTTCTAGGCATTTTTGTTCTGAAAAGGCTATCTCGATTTTTCTCTTAGCTCTTAATGAAATCACCAAAATGTACAAGATTTTTCTGATGAGAGAAAATATATTACAAATGAACAATAAAGACAATATAATGAGAGAGAGAATGAGAGAATAATGACTTAAAAACTTTTGTTTGCTTGTATTCAATTGATTTTTACGGTTGTGCATGCTTCTATTTATACATGAAAGTGAAAATTAAATAATAACAAATCCTCTTATTCCGTAGTAAACAATGAGGAATTGACATATTCGGAGATGCCCTTTATAACTATCTTGCTGATACTACAACCCATATTCCATATATTCCTTAATTGATTCTTCAGTATAGATCTTGTCACGTGTAAAGTCACATTTTGACTATTCAGAGGCCTTAAGTGTAAGTCTTTATCAATCAAAATTGCGCTATCACTAAGTATAGCTATGGTCAGAATTTGAATGGTGTTTTACTTTCTAATTTACCAATTCATATTATTAGTTTGATTGATAAAGACTTAGAGATTTGTAAGGGTAACTTTAGAGCTCGTGATGTAATTTTCTTTTAGTTTTTAATAGAATCTATTTTTTCTGAGCAATTTGTTTTTAAAAAAATTACATAGACATAGAATGTTGTTTCCCTAAACGACGCATATATTCTCTTATAGTTTAAAATAGGTTAAAACAAAATATGTTCTGGTAGTCTGTCTAAAATGAAAACTTTATCCTCAAACTTTTTTTTATAGTTTTATACCCGTGTACTTTAAGAAAGTGTAAAACATTACCCTTTCTGTTACTTTTTTATGTTAAAATAAAAAATCAAATTCACTATGTTCAAACATCATCATTTTTCTTCATCATCTTGTAGATCCCTAACAACAATCATTATAAGAAAATTGAGAAAAAAATAAAGACCCATTAAAACAATTGAGAAAATATCATGGAGAAAAAAGAGGAAATTATAAGTATATATGTTGGAAAGCTTCATCATCTCATATAATTTAGACTCATCTTTTTTCAAACCTTTCTTAATAACATTCAGACATGCATACCCTGAAATTTTCATGAGCATTTACAACTACTTAATTTGCATGAACATTTACAGTAAAGTCACACAACAAATTGATTTGCATGCACATTTACAGCAAATCCACTTGCGGTGAGCTTCATTTCGTATATGTTCTTAATTTTTTTATTTATTTCCTTAATATATTGAAGGAATACTGAGGAAAGGATTTGAGATTTAAATTATGTGTTCATTTCGTATTGACCTTGAGTTTCTCTGTATTGGTTGTGTGTTTCGAGGTTTAGGGTGATGTGTGTATGCGTGATCTAGTCTATGTTAAGTATGCCTAAGAATGTGAAAGTTGGTGATCAGTGGGTGAAGGATAAGAAACCTTAGGTAGCCGTAAGAAGGTGACAAATGCCTTTAAGACTCTAAGGTAGGCGAGAAACTCGAGGAGAGAATATTCTTAGTGTTTGTTCTCGGGATTGATGAGAAGTAATTGTTTCAATAATGGTGATAGGGACCCCTTTATATATGGGGTCAAGTGGGAACCGCACGCATGTCCCTTTCAACCGCATGCAAATCGCGTGTTCATGCTTAAAATGTGGTCACACAATAAAAACATGACAACATGCCTAAAATATGCCACATCCTTAAAATGATGTAGCGCTCGGGGTTCCCCCGTGACAGCATGGGATGTCGCACCCAGAGTTCCCACCGTGGCAGCATAGGGAGCCACCCTCGGGGTTCCCCCGAGGTGGCATGGGGAGCCGCCTCTAGGTTCCCCCCAAAGTGGCAAGGGAATCTATGCCTGAGGTTACCCCGTCGTGGCATGGGAATCTATGCCTGAGGTTACCCCGTCGTGGCATGGAAAGCCCCCCTCAGGGTTCCCCCGGGGAGCTATGGGGAGCCCTCTCCGGGGTTCCCCCGGGGTGGCATGGGGAGCCACGCCTGGGGTTCTCCCGGCACGGCATAAATGAGGCACTTCCAAAACTTGTAAGGTGGATACATCCTTCAAGGAGATATTTCTATCCCGGAATAACGAACTTTGTCCTAATCCTACAAGACCACAACTCCCCGGCTTGTTCACAGGCGAGAAAAGAACTTCGAATCTTTGTCACTAAACTCAAAGACGAAGTACCACATTTAATATGAAATTTCATATAATGGGATCACTACCCTTATAAAACAAGATCATCCCTTACAGATGTTATTTTTTTAATATCACGTACCGATCAACATTATTTCACGTAAGTGTCACATAGATTTGTCTTTAGATGCCACTTGTTCCCTTTAATAGGTTACTCTTAACGACATGGCTCACTATTTACATTAGCCCCTTGTTCAAGGTTGAGGGCACAACAATCAAGCTTGGACATATTTTCTAATTTAAGTGTTGCCTGCCTCTTTCGCACTTGTTCGTGGGACATACGTTTTTTTTTCTCTGATAACTACCGACATCAAATCATTGAAATTTAGATCTACCATCATTTATGAGGCGGGAGGGGATCGTTCGAGGTGATTTTCGGCACCCCGTTTTTGTTGAGGTGTGTGACAAAACCTCTAATGAGGCGTGTGAGAACGCCTCATTTAGAGTCATGTCACATCGCTTTGAACGAGGCGTGACAGCGCCTCGAATGAGGTGCTGCATCGTACCACAAACGAGGCATGTTCGAGACGTTGCATCTCACCTCGAATGGGGCGTGTGACACCGCCTCGAACAAGGTGTGTGACAGAGCATCGAATGAGGCGCTGCGTCCCGTCCTCCCTTGGATGAGACGCCACATCTCCTCCTTGAATGGGAGGGGGCATGGAGAGCTCTCCTTCTCTATGAAGTCAGTCGGCCATGTCATTATCTCAATTTCATTTTTGCACTTCACTTTGAAGCAAATGACCTCTATAGAAATACTTACATTTTCCAAAAAAACTATCACCCCATCAAAGTGTCCACCAAAACCTTGAGGTGTTTCCAACTAAATGAATAGTCTGAAAAAATACACAGACTAGAGATGCACATCCTTAAGTTCAATGCTAGAACGTATATCAAAGTATCATGATGAGTGAATATACAGGGTAATATATGCATCATTTTCATGTTCATATTGTATGGCTAAATACTAATGTACCATGACAAGTGAATATAGTCAGTCAATATTTTTTATACCTATATCATGCTTGTATATGACAGATGCAGCTCAATGATGTGTTCATAGTCATTATTAGAGATAATTCATTAGAATCATGAACAAACATGCCACGGTTTTCTGATATTGAGTAACTAACTAGAGCGAAGTTCATCAAGAAATGGCCCAACGGCAGGTGCACATTCTGGAGGGCCGTCCGTAGATGATTTGACTTGTGAAAGCGCATACACGTAGGAACCTAAATGATACTGCCTAAGAAGGTATGCACATATAAAAAGATGTAATCAAGTTGCCTAAGGAGGCGTGTGCATATTGGACTATTTGTAATGGTCATGCTTAAATGGTTATATACTCATCCCTACTTCAGATTTGATCATGTATCAGTTAATACTTTGAATTTTCATCAGACATGCTCATTCGTTCCTACTTTGAACCGTTATCATGCCTCATTATCATCCATCCCTACTTCATACATACATCGCTCTTACATACAACTTGTAACATGAGAATATTCATAATAAAATTGTAAGCTAGATTCAAATTATATGACAATAGCCATATGTTACGGTGATGAGCAAATCAAATAGTTAAGATAACTTGTGTATTTAAGACACGTTATGGCAGTAGAGTTCCGCTTTGAAAGGATTTGCAACAACGACTAAGTTTCGCCCAACTGCCTTTGCTGAAACATCTTCATTGCATTTCAGGACAAACTTTACCGAAATGTCCTGAGTGCGTCCTGGGACACTCTGCTGGAAGGTCTCAAATGCGTTCTAGGAACAAGCTTCGTTGAAACGTCTTAAGTGCATTTCAGGAACAAACTTCGCTGAAACGTCTTAAGTGTATTCCAGGAATAATTTTCGTTAAACACATTCCAGGAACAATCTTTGCTAAAACATCTTGAATGCATTCCAGGAACAAACTTTGTCAGAATGTCTTAAACACATTTCAGGAACAACATTTGCCGAAATGTCTTAAACATTTGCTAAAATGTCTCAAATGCGTTTTGGGAGCTAACTTTGATGAAACATCTTACACATATTTCAAGAACAAGATTTGTTGAAACATCTTAATTGTATTTTATGACAAACTTTACCAAAACATCCTAAGTGCATCCCGGGGTCACAGACTGCTGGAATGTCTTAAATGCGTTCCAGGAACAAGCTTCGCTAAAACGCCTGAAGTGCATTTCAGGAACAAACTCCGTTGAAATGTCTTAAGTGCGTTCCTAGAACAATTTTCGTTAAACGTATTTTAGGAACAATATTTTCTGAAACTTCTTGAACACGTTCCAGGAACAATCTTTGCCAAAACATCTTAAATGCGTTTCAGGAGCAACTTTTGCTGAAACGTCTCAAATGCATTCTGGGAGCTAACTTTACTGAAACTTCTTAGACACATTTCAGGAACAAGCTTCAGTGAAACATCTTAATTGCATTTCAGGATGACGGGCCTGTTATAATTTTTCAGGCTATTTTGATAATCACAAAAGTTGAAGTAAAAGTTATAATGCTAAACATAGTTTTTTATGCAGTTAAAGTTTGAATGTCGTCGATACGACTTAAAGCATTTTTGGGTCATCCCATCTACTATCAGCCATAGAGGTGATCTCATGTGGCCATTCCTATTCGTACAAGCATGCACATAGACAAATAATTGTAATTTTTAGAATATGCATATCATAATTAAACATGTGTATCGTGACTTCGAGTACATAATCTTTAGACCTTACAATACATGATCACCTTTGTACTTAACATAACCCTCATTGGGTTTTGTAGCATATCAGTCACTTCTTGTTATGATGGTCATGTAGCGTACGGTGGAAATGGTTGGTTTCCCGCGACTTTTATATCCGCTTTAATTATCTCTCCCTTTTGGAGCTTGTCATGGAAAATCCATCTTAAAGTTTTACAATCTTTGACCGTATGAGTGGTGTCTCGGTGGAAACAACAAGACCAAGGTGATTCTATTTCTTCTCTGGTGGGCAAGTTTTCCACCCAAGGTCTCCGCATAATCTTATCCTTCACCCAGGCATCCAACAACTCTTTTACCTTATCCATGGAGTAGGGAAAGGTGGTGCATCATCCATGTCGCTTCTGTCCCATTTTACACCTCGTCCTTGGGATTGTACCATGGCTACTAGCAGCGTGTATCTTGCGGGCTTCCATGTAAGCACCCCGCGCTCACTCTGCTCTACAACATATTGCATGGACACCAAAGTGTTGGTGGGTTCAGCAATTACATGGAGGCGTGAGAAAGTGGCGATGTCGAGGTTCTTCAAATGTGCTCTATACTCATTCATCATTCCGCAGATGCACATCTCCACTAAGTCTTCCTCATTCCACTCTTCCTAGCAATCTAGTGCTTTGTCTTTGAAATGCCTGACGTAAGTCGTTAGGTCCTCATCATTCTTTTGACACTCACGCCCCAACTTGAGAATGCTCATCTCTTTCTCAGACACAAAAAAATTTATCATGAAGGAAGAAACCATATGCAACCATGTTAAAAGCTGGGTGCCAGATTGATGTACCATTTGTATGCTCGCTTAGTCAATGATTTCAAAAACTCCTTCAGCCTCATGGACTCATGACATTCGTGTGGGCCTAAATCATTAATAAAACGTATGATGTGCTCTCTAGCACATCCTTCCTTCCTATTATACTTGTGAAACTTTGGAGGCACATAATCAGATGGGTATGGCTTCACGTCTAGCTCACTTGGGTAAATGGGGTGATAGTCCACTATCATATCGCTCAATGTGGCCTTGACCCGTTCCATCTCCAACATCTTTTGTAGTGCCTCTTTGGTAATGAAAGGACCGGTGTCAGTGCCATCGACCAGGACGTCATGTGCCGGCGTGGGACGTGTGAAGGCTGCAAGGAATGCTATTGGTGGAATGATAACATTAGCGGGGTTGCTCAGTGACCTGTATTTTGGTCATTGTTTACTATTCCTGACCCGTATGAGCCCGTGAAATTATAGTTGGAATCTGTCTATCAGCGTCACTCTGGTTTGCCGCGTGGTCAAGGATGATATGAATGACAGGTGGTGATAGAGGAGGGTTCTACACCTGTGAGGAGAGCGGTCAGCGTCCTCAGATGGGTACAAATCTCAACGTTAAAGGCATGGAGCTCTCTAATGGTGTTAGTCTATCAGTCGCCGTCATTGTGGAAGCAGTAAGGACGGGAAGGTTGATTTTATCCCTGGAAGTAGCATATTCCATGTCATGGTTCTCAATATTTAGGTTAACATTCTCTCCTTCCAAATGAAAAGAAGCTCTCGTGATTCGACTACGTCCAGCCATACTCCAAGAAAAAATAAGGTGGTAGATAAATCACACCCCAGTGGAGTCGCCAAAATGATTCGAGGTTTAGGGTGATGTGTGTATGAGTGATCTAGTCTATGCCAAGTATGCCTGAGAATGTGGGAGTTGGTGGTCGGAGGGTGAAAGACAAGCAACCTTAGCCATCCGTTAGCAGGTGACAAATGCCTTTAAGACTCTACGGTAGGTGAGAAACTTAAGGAGAGAATATTCTCAGTATTTGATCTCGGGATTGGTTAGAAGTGATTGCCTCAATAATCATGCTAGGGACCCCTTTCTATAGATAGGGTTGAGTGGGGACCGCATGCATGTCCCTTTCGATCGCATGCAAATCGCGTGTTCAAGCTTAAAATCTGGCCACGCACTAAAAATGTGACACGATGCCTAAAATGTGCCACATCCTTAAAATGACGTAGCATAGGGAACTGCGTTCGGGGTTCCCCCGTGACAGCATGGGATGCCACACCCGGAGTTCCCCTGAGGCGGCATGGGGAGCCACCTCCGAGTTCCCCCCAGAGTGGCATGGGAAACCATGCCTGGGGTTCCCCCATGGAGGCATGGAGAGCCACTCTCGGGGTTCCCCCGGGGTGGCATACAGAGCCACCCTCGGGGTCCCCCAGGATTGGCATAGGATACCGCAATTGGGGTTCCCCCCGTGGCGGCATGGAGAGCTAACCTCAGGATTCCCCCATGGGGTGACATGGGGAGCCCCCTCTGGGGTTCCCCCAGGGTGGCATGGGGATTCGTGCCTGGGATTCTCCCTACGTAGCATAAAGAAGGAACTTCCAAGACTCGTTAGGTGACTACATGCTTCAAAGAGATCTTCACATCCTTGTGTAACAAACATTATCCTAATCCTACCATACCACAGTCCCCAGCCAGGTGAGAAAAGACTTTTGAATCTTTGTCACTAAACTCAAAGACGAAGTATCACATTTAATACGCAATTTCATATAATGGGTTCGCATCCTTTATAAAACTGGAGCATCCCTTACAGATGTGATTTTGTTAATATCACCCACCGATCAACTTTATTCGCCGAAAGTGTCACATGGACCTGTCTTTAAACCCCACATGTTCCCTTTGATATGTTACTCTTAACGACGTGGCTCACTATTTACACTGTCTTGTACGTTTGAATTTAATTGCCGTATCATAGTGTCTATGAACGGCTTGATTAAATTCCCAAAACATTGCATTTGTACTGTTTTTGTTAGAAATTATGTATTGCATTATAATAATAGATAGAAATTAAATAAAATTACAGTAGTACAAAAATTACCAAATTACCAAAATAAGTATTAATATTGAAATAAATATATGGCAGCAGAATAACAATAATATAAAATTGAAGAAAAATCAAATCGAGTCCTGTTTTCACAGTTTTCTTAAAACAGTTACGCTTTCTTCTTATGGTACTAAAGGTTGCTAACGACATCTATTTCCTAAGATAAAACGGTTGGAGAAAATGGAAGAGCACCAGACTTCATCACTTTGTCGAACTGACTTGTCTGAATTTTACCACCAGAATGATGGCTCACGAACCAAGACTCGGATAAAAAATTTAACCAACAATCAAACCAAAACTTGAACCGAGACTTTGCTTCACACCAAAACTTGAGAAGAGACTAAAAGAGAGAAGAGAAGAGCTATTTGTTTTGTTTGGTATGAAAAATGAGAAGGAGAACACCAACTATTATAGTGTTCGGGGGCAGAGCTACCATAAAGGCCATTTAAGCACCAAAAACATTTTTGGCTTTTATTTACCAAAAACAAATTGTTTTGGGCCTTTATTTACCTAGAATATTTCATTCAAATAATATTCTTGTGAATTTTGGTCTTCTTTTGAGACGCAAATATTAAGGGACTATTAGGGAAATAAGCTAGTTTAGGTTTTATTTTTGTATAATGTCTCTTATTTTTTTATTTTGTAGATATGGCTGATTTCAAGTGATGGGTATACGACTATATACTACAAGTACATAATATATTATATATTTTTAATGAATGACATTATTTTATGATTAAATGATGGATTCAAAAGATTTGAGAATTTATACTAACTTTATAATGATTCATATAAAGCTTTATCATTTTTAAAATGCGTGATCTTTATGATACTTGAATCATGATTTCTACATATATATGATATTATTCTATGCGTAAAAAAATATTTACTATTGAAAGCTTTGACATTGCTAATAAACTTGACGTCAGACATTCTTATTGGCATAATAAACTTGACTTCAATTTATCCCTTCCTCTACCTATATCATAAAGACGAACTATGGGTTATTAACCATATTATATTTAAGAACAAAAAAATAATAATTACAATCAATATATTACGATAACATACAAATTAGTAGGTAGTTATATAGTATATAACTACGTAGTTTAAAACTTTATACTCATAATATATAATAATATATTACATAACAAATCTTAAGTACCAGAAATCTGTAGAATATAGAAAATAAATTGGTTTACTCCAGAAAATAGAGTAAAACAGAGGGACAAACTGCTCACTCATAAAATAGGTTTATTGAGTAAATTTCATGAAAGAAAAAGTCAAATAAACACATAAAAATTTGGCTATTTGTGCAATTTACTATTTTTTTGGCCATTCTCTTCTTTATTTTCCTATAATGAGCTATTTCCCTAACTAAGCCAAATATAAAAGTGGAGCAAAAGGCAGCCATATAGGGGTGGCTTTTTGGACTGACATTCATGTCCGCAGGATGTCAGAGCGCACCCAAGTCGCATGCTGAACCTGGCTAGGATTTGCACCCCCTATGCTCGAGAGAGAGCCTATTTGCTTATCAAGTTATCAACATTGATCCAAGCATTTCTATATACGTCACTTCCAACTTTACTCCCTTTCCAATGTGAGATTTTCACAATTCTCACTTATTTTTTCATTCTCATTTAGTTTACTTTGGGTGACAATTTCTCACTCATCCCAAATTTAATTTTAACAAATTAATAGTTCAAATTCGATGGAGAACTCAAATCTCCAAAGACCATACACTAATATATAATGAGTCCCACCTAAAAATTTGCTCAAAATTGGTCCATGGAAAAGGTGCTTGACACCCAATTTTCAACAATTCCCCACATGAATGATTATTGACGACCAACAACATGACTAACATGGTGATATAATTCAACGTTCTAAAAACTGCATAGGACAGGTAGGTTTTACCCTTTGAATCTTTTTTTGTGTAAATATGATTATTTTACTGGATGACCAGTAGACGCGATGTCTTTGAACTGTTTGGCATTTTATGTAAACGATGACATACTACACACATGATTTATCCCTACCACAGTTAAATTCTCATGATTATGTACCTTTTGGTCATGAACATCCATCTAGTTCTACAAAAGTTTCTAAAGAATTGCACCCTCACAATTCCTATAGAAGTGGCCCCACTTCACTCTCACATATGTGATTTCTTAATTAAAGAGTAAACCCGCATTACTCCACTCGGATCTCACAGTTTCCAACACATAAGAATCAATGAAAGATAAGTTTAACTTTATCTCCAACGGGTATCACTATTTTTAGTTGAGGTTTATGCTCTCAAAGTATGTGTATTTACATGTTGATACGAAATTTAAAGAGAATTACATTTTTCTTATAATTATTCTTTTAAATTATTGTTGAATAATTTATATAAATATCAGAAAATTCCATATTCGTTAATGATACTATGATCTTATATTAGTACGAATTGTCAGCAACATATTAAAGTATGTAATCTTTAATGAATGGTTTATAGTACGGTATAGTAAGTATGATGAATGCGTGTGATCTAGATCCAGATCATTGATGTTGATAGACACCTTAGTGAAGATACTTTATATAATAAGATTATATATGAGAGGACCGATGTGTATTAATATTTTTATTAACGTGTCGTTTATCATAAAGATTTAATACACATCAATTCGATGATTATATGTAGATCAATCTGAAGCCTTAGTAGTCATGAACTCCTATTTGTCTCTACTGGATCTTTTGATTCACTTGTTAAGGTCTGTTTCTTAATCAGGCTAGTGACTTTTATTTTGGAGATTCAATAATGTGGATGGCTTGGGACTTGATCTTACAAGATTTGAAATCTAAGCTTTCCTAACGGATCGTATATTAGTTTCTTTAAGTGTTAATTCTGGAACTGAATGGTTATTGTGCTTAAATTTATAATAAGATTATAAATTAGCCATTACTAGTGGATTAATGGTACTTAAGGATCAAGAGGTAATTTGAAGGGTAAAATGGTAATTTTGACCAGTTCTAATTTACGAACCAATAATTGGAGGACAAAATTACATGAAATGATTATGTCAGTGGACTACATGTAAATAAATTTTATAATCTCTAAGAGTGCAATTTCATATTTATAGTGGAGTAATAAATGCATTAATAAATAAAATTATTAAATTCAAGAGTTTAAGTAATAATCTGGTTTATTGAAGCTTACGATTATAGTTTCATGGTCCCCAAGTCACCTCTATACTACGTCGTTTTGAGTGTGAATATTTCAGGACATCAGAAAAGGATTGACTTGCAAAAATAATTTTTATTCTAGGGCAAGCACATAATTATGAGATAATTATATGTCATTATTTAATTAAAAATTAATTAATTGAATTATTTATATATTTAAATATAATTTTTGNATATATATATATAACTAATTATCGATAAGTGAGACATAATATCTAATTTATGAAATTAGATAATTAAATTATTATTCGATAATAACTTATATCAACTCAATCTCTTATTTGTGAAATAACATATAAGTTAGTTGATAGAGATAATCAGATATGTTAATTTTGAATTAATTGATATCTAGATAATTATCTGATTAAAATAAATATTTAGTTCACACTAATTGTCACGTGTCAATCACTGATAGGATATCAGAAATTGACATGGACTACTGTGGTGCCATGTCGCACTATAGTAGTGAGTGTGCAACATTGTAATGTTATATGCACTACATTGGTGCCGTGAGGCACTGTGCTAGCTCGCGGTACACTGCAGTGCCATGAGACACTACAATTAGTAATTTTATTTTTAAATATTAATTCAGTTTATCCCTAAAAATATGATATGTCATTATCTAGAATATATACATATATTATTCTAATGGCCTTGGTGGTTGAAAGAAGATGATAGAATCAGTTGATCAAATAATCAATTCGTCAATCAAGAGTTGAATTGAGAACATGATAGTGTCAGAGAGATTTTCTTCCGTGATTAAACATTAATCAAATCTCTAAAAGAATAATCATCACGTTCTTTTAGAGAATCACTAAAGTACTTCTCAGTAAATTTCTAGATCTCATGTGTTGAGAACATCTAGAGACAGAAAAAACGTCTTATAATATTCTACGTGCCCACACACGTCCTAGTGCGTTGAGGATTGACTTAGAAGATCTTGGTGTGGATCTCGGAGTCTACTGATCGTTGAAACGATTTTGTGAGAATGGAAGATCGATTGGTTTTCAAGGACACTTGATGTAGACTAGAAGAGGTATATCATTCCCAACCTTATATGTTTTAGATTTAACTTATAAATATATAATGGATCTTGACTGATTGAAAAAGAATTTTCAATAAAAAAATTTATTTAATTATCGTGGCGTTGCGCAAATTTTTATTTTATTAAAAGATTCAATTTTTATTAAAAGTTCAATTTTTTAAAAGGCCTAGCGCCTTCACGCTTCTGCCGCGCACGCACCGCGACGACCGACAAGTGATTTTAGAGCGGTCTCTATATATTTATATATTAAATGTTGTGTGGGTTTTCTTGCATTATTCATATAATATGAGACATGTATGATGATGGATTGTTATATTTTTTGAATGTATGGAAAATATTGGATTATTAATTGTATGATGATTATTCCAAAGGCACAAAGATGAAGAATGCACGAGTCGAACGAAAGAAATTAATGTTCACACAAAAACACATGAGTCCCCCTCTGCTAGCTCCCTTGCCTTTCTGCCTTCGTTTATTCATAATGAATTCGTCTCAAAAGAAAGAGCTAGCGAACCACACCGATTCTATTCCAATTCTCTCAGACAGAGCAGGATAGCTACCATCAAGCTGCCCCTTTACAGCGAGGGCCTTTCGAGACCATTCACAGCGGAACAAGAAGAATCACAGTCGACTCAACTTGAGCTAAGGAGTCAGTAGCTGCCTTTAGAGCTGGAATAAGTAGGATAGTAGCTAAGATTAACTTAAAAGACTCTCCACAGGAACCTTTTCAATACGATCCAAATTTCCAGCTCCCATTCATAGTTTTGCTACAGATGATTCACGAGGAATCTTTTTATGGCAGTTCTTCCTTTTAATGATCGGCATCTCTCTTCTTTTTTTTCTCCTAGATGAAGCAGCCATCAGTGAAAACACTATGCCTGTGGAGGTGAACAGTGTCGGCGGTACTGTACCGACAGTGAACAGTGGTTGTTCGGCGTGGAAGGCGGCTGCTGGCAGTGAGATGGGCAGCTGTGGTGATGGAGGACGATCGGAGAGTCCTATCGTTAGTGACAACTGTTGTCACGTTTTAAGAAAGTTTCTAACAAACCATGCAACCAACTCTATCACCTAAATGTTTCTTTAAAACACAAATTATTTTAATTATCCATTTAAATTTTGAAATTAATGTAATTTTAAAATTAATTATTAATTTTTTATTTTATAAAAATTAAAAATTACTAGGTTGATTGGGTTTGACACAAGTTTGACGAAATCAAATAAAGTGTTTATTTGACTAAGTCAAAGTCAACTATATTAAAATAGGTAATTATAGAAATTATTTTAATTAAGAAAAATAATTTTTAATTAAAAAGAGTTTTCTTCAAAGCTTGAAGATTATGAAGATGGACATCAGGAGGAGAAGACAATATTTGATCAATATGTATTCTTGATCCGCTTTATAATTTTATTTCATTATTTCAAGGGTTGTAATTTAGAAATACCCAATAGACACTCGGTCTATTATTATTTTATTTAATTATTAAATAATTATTTAATTATTATATTTGATAACATGTCCATGCATTAGTCGATCACATGCCATACATGAAAATCCTGCACAATTTTATTTAATCATGCATCTCATATGTAGAAACAAGATTTTTTAGGATTATCCCAAAATTATTATATGTATTGCTTTATGAAATCAATTACATGTAAACTGCTAGATTTTAACTAGTTAAAACTTGGTAATCACACCACACTAAAAGCTATAGTAATATTTAGATTAACCAACTTTAGTAAAAGAGTTTGATTAAAGTTTGATTAATATAATTAATTAGTTAATCTAAGTTCACCTAATTATGACTTAGGCGCTTCAGATTGTTAAATGAACTTAGACCAATGAGATTGGATTAACTAATAATTAAATATTCATAGAGTTATTATTTTAACTAGTAATTATTTTGGAATTTATTGATTAGTTAAAATAGAAACACATTATCCTAAAATAGTAAGTGGGAGAAGGTTGACATGTTAATATAACCTACTATCTCCATCATTAGTACAACACCGTGAGGTGCAGTGAGGGCCTCGAGATGACTTTGTTTCCATCTCCCTAAGTAAGGTTTTGAGCTGTACCAATACCAAGGTTGGAGTTCTTAAGAAGATAAGAGGAAGTGATGTAGTTTAATTTTGACCGACCTTAAGGCGGCATATTCTAAATGAAGTCATAAAATCTGAAATGATGGGTTATACTCACAAAGTCACAATGAAGCATCAGAATGTCTCATAGATAGTCTGAGGTTAATCTGACCGACTATAAGGCGTCACATTAATCGTTGAGTTGTTTTATCGTGATTAGTAAATGCTAAATTTATGTGTTTATTATGATTGTATTCATGCATCATATTTACTTTTCGAATTCTAGATATTTATCAATTATATTGAATCGTGTATATTTTAAATTTCAATTATCAATATTATTTACTCGCTCAAGAGAAATTGAATGGTGATAATTTTGTTTGTTGGAAATAAAATATGAACTTAATGCTAATTTGTGAGAACCATAAATTTATTCTTACTGAGGAATATCCTGAGGAACCTGCTTATAACGCTCCTAAGAATGTTAGGGATAAAAATGATGCTTGGATCATATCAAACAACGAGGCGAAGTGCTAAATGCTTGTGAGCATGAATGATGTTCTGAGAACCAAGCATGAAAGCATGGAGACTGCCTATGAGATTATGAAATCTTTACAGGCAATATTTGGGCAGCAGTCTGATCAAAGTCATCATAAGGCCACTAGGAGCTATTTTGAACATGATCAACATAATACACGAGACATAAGTACATGGGGCAACCATTGATGAGCGGAATCAAGTTAGCATCATACTAGAGTCTCTATCACCATTTTTTTCTGTGTTCATGACCAACCATGTTATGGACAAGTTGCGATTCAACATGACCTACTTACTGAATGATTTGTAGACTTTTGAGTCACTCAATCTTAGAATGACCAAAGAGGGCAAGACAAATATAATTGAGAAAAAGCCCTCTTCCATTATTGTTAAGAACAAGAAAAAGAAGAAGAACAATGGTAAGGACAAGAGTAAGAAAAAAAGAGTAAAGAAAGCCAAGATATCGCCGAAAGCCAAGAAGAACAAGAAAGACAGCAAGCCCAAAGGAAAGTGTTTCCATTGTAGGGTTGAAAGTCATTGGAAGAGAAACTGTAACAACTATCTCTCTGAGCTGAAAAATAAAGGTAAATGTAATTTACTTATTCTCGAAGCTTGTTTAGTGGTTCCTGAATACTTGATTCAGGAACCACTAACCATGTATGTTCTTCTTTGTAGATGCTTAGGGAGCTGGTTGATGGCGAAGTCATTTTGAGAGTTGGCAGTGGTGCGCTTTTGCCACCTAAAGCATTAAGGACAATCCATTTACTGTTTGGATATAATTACTTAGTTTGAACAATGTTTATTATATTCCTAGTTTTTGGAGGAATTTGATTTCTCTTTTATTTTTGCAAGAACAGTTATTTGAAGTTTCTTTCATTAATAAAGAGTTTATTATTTTTAAGAATGGATTCGATATCTTTCATGCTAAAATTATAAATGGACTGCATATTCTTAAACTGACTGAACGTGTTAAATAATTCTGAATTATTTAAAGTAACAAAACTTAAAAATAACAAATGACAAAGAGTTTCTCATGAAGATAACACATGTTTATGGCATCTTAGGTTGGGACGTATTAATCTAGATAGATAGAACATGTTAACAAAGCATGGTGCTTTGAGAGAGCTAAAAGTTAGAACTCTTCCTGTTTGTGAATTATGGCTAGAGGGCAATATGACTAAGAGACCTTTCACAGGAAAGGGCCAAAGAGCCAAGGAACCAGTTTAATTAGTACATAGTGATGTATATGGAACGATCAAGTACAAGATAGAGGTGGGTATGAGTATTTTGTCACTTTCATTGACGACTACTCAAGATATGGTTATAGTTACCTAATGCATCGAAAGTCTGAAACTTTTGGAAAGTTTAAAGACTTCAAGGCTGAAGCTAAAAAACAATTAGGTAAATCATTGAAAATCCTTTGATCCGATCGAGGTGGTGAATACTTAGATTTAGAATCCAAGGATTATTTACTGGAGTGTGAAATCCTAACCCAACTTACAACATTTAGAACACCAAAGCAAAATGGTGATACATAGAGGAGAAACCGAACCTTAATGGAACTTTTTATTATGTCCTAGGATCTTATCAATTATAATGGGCTTAGACTTAGTATATATAAATATATAATGGATCCTAACCGATTGAAAAAGAGTATTCAATAAAAATATTTTTTTGGTTATCGTAGCGTTGCGTGCTTTTGTTTTACTAAAAGATTCGATTTTTTATTTAAATTTTATTTTTCAATGGCCACGCGCCACACGCTTCCGCCGCGCACGCACCATGACGACCAACACTATCATCTCCTCAAAAAGACCATTACGATAATACAAATGACGATGATGATCTTGGTGATTTTATCAGAGAATGTGTATCGCATACATGAGTAATGGCATCAATTGAGTCATTTGCTGTAGAAGGTGAGATTGAGACGGCTTCTGTTAGTAATCATCAAGATGGTTCATGGCTTGATATGTGAACTGAATTGACAGGTACATGTTACTAATGTGTGCTTTTTATAAGATGTGTGTTTTAGATATGGTTAGGTCAATGTTAAGCTACTCATCATTGTCACTTACATTTTGGGGATATGCACTACACACGATAACTTACATTTTGAACGTAGTGTCCTCTAATTCTGTAAGCAAGACGCCTTTAGAGTTATGAAATTGCTCCAAACCTAATTTGAATCATTTTCGTATATGGGGGTGTCCAGCTCACGTTCTTAGACCCAAGGCTAGAAAGTTTCACTCAAGGTCTAAGGTATGCATATTCGTATGCTATTCTTTAGAGACTAGAGGTTGGTACTTTTATAGTCACAATGATCAAAAAGTGTGTGTCGACAAATGCAACCTTTCTTGAGCATGACTATAGGAAAAACTACAAACCTCGTAGCAAAATAGTTCTTAAAGAATTAGCGACTGATGAGACCATACCACCATCAATTTCTATTGATAAACGACAATCCATAGAAACTATAGTTCCTGCAAAGGAAACCGTAGTGCAACGTCGTAGTGGGAGGGTTGTGAGACAAGCAGTACGCTACGAACTAGAGGCACGTGTCCTAGTTTCAGACACTAATAAGGACGATCCATTATCTTATGAAGAAGCAATGGATGATCCTAAAAATGTGAAATGGCAAGATGCCATGAACCAGGAAATGGAATCTATGTATTCTAATTCCGTCTGAGAACTTGTAGATCCGCCTAAAGATGTCAGGCCCATTGGATTTAAATGGATCTTCAAGAAGAAAAGAGATGCAGATGGAAAAGTAGAGACTTTCAAGGTAGGGTTAGTAGCCAAGGGCTATACACAAAGGGAGGGAGTCAAATATGTAGAGACATTCTCCCTCGTGGCCATGCTTAAATCCATTTGCATCCTTTTGTCCATAGCCGCTAATTTTGACTATGAAATAGGGAATATGAACGTCAAGACGGCTTTTCGAAATGGCTCTCTTGAAGAAAGCATCTATATGATGCAACCAGAAGGGTTCGTACAAAAGGGAGAAGATCTGAAAGTATACAAGTTGCTTAAATCTATTTATGGATTAAAGCAAGCATCTAGATCTTGGATTCTTACCTTTGATGAGATTATAAAGTCTTATGGCTTCGAGCAAAATGTTGACAAAGACTGTGTTTATAAATACAGTAAAGTTAAGATAGTTGTTTTCTTAATTCTTTATGTTGATGATATTCTACTAATTGAGAATGATGTAGAAACTTTGTCAAAAGTAAAGAAGTGGTTAGCTGAGAAATTTCAAATGAAAGATTTGGGAGAAGCGAGCTATCTAGGCATCCAAATTCTAAGGGATAGAAAGAACAAGTTCTTGGCTTCTTAGGTATCTTATTTTGATAAGGTGCGGGAAAGATTCTCTATGGAGAATTCCAAGAAAGGTCAACAACCGACCAAATATGAAATTTACCTCTCCAAGGAACAATTTCCTAAGACACCTCAGGAGGAAGATGATACGAGAAAGGTACCATATGCTTCCACAGTTGGAAGTCTCATGTATTCCATGCTATGTATGAGACCGGACATTTGTTATGCAGTGGAAATTGTTAGTCGTTATCAATCGAATCCAGGTTTGGAACACTCGAATAAAGTAAAGTACATTCTCAAGTATCTTAGGAAAATGAGAAACAATATGCTTGTTTATTCAAGTAGAGACATGAACCCCACTGGATATATTGATTCTGATTTTTAATCAGATAGAGACAGTTAAAAGTCGCATCAGGATCAGTATTCACCCTTGGGGGAGGAGCGGAAGTCTGGAAAAGTATTAAACAATCTAGCATTGTAGATTCCACTGTGGAAGCTAAATATATAGGCTTGTGAAGCTCCGAAAGAGGCGGTATGGCTCAGAAAGTTTTATTCTGATCTGGAAGTCAGATATGGACAAGTCACTGATCCTGTACTATGATAACAATGGGGTGGTAGCAAATTCCAAGGAATCGAGGACTCACAAGAGGGCCAAGTACATAGAGATGAAATATCATCTTGTAAGAGATCGCACATCGAAGGGATGTGACTATTATAAAGCTAGCATCGGAATAGAACATGACCGATCCTTTTATAAAAACATTTCCTGCGAAATCATTTGAGGGTCACATGCATAACTTGGGATTAAGAGAGATGCCACATTTTTTTCAGGGCAAGTGGGAGATTGTTGAAGGTTATGCCCTCAAAGCATGTGTATTGGCATTTTCATATGAAATTTAAAGAGGATAACATTTTTCTTATATTTGTTCTTTTAAATTATAGTTGATTAATTTATATAAATATCTGAAAATTATATATTCATTAATGAGACTGTGATCTTGTATTAGTACGAGATGATTAAGATCATAGATAATGAATATAATTTTCAGCAACATATTAAAGTATGAAATCTTTAATGAATGGTTGCTAGTAGGGTTAACTAAGCATTACGAATGCATGTGATCTAGATCTGGATCATTGATGTGGATAAATATCTTAGTGAAGATACTTTATATATAAAATTATATATGACAAGACCGATGTGAATTAATATATTTATTAACATGCTGTTTATCATAAAGATTTAATACAAATCAATTCAATGATCATATATAGATCTGTCTGAATCCTGAGTAGTCATAAACTTCTATGCATGTCTACGAAATCTTTTAATTCACTCGTTAAGGTCTGTTTGTTAATCAGGCTACTGACTTTTGCTTTGGAGATTCAGTAATATGGATGGCTGGGGACATGATCTTACAAGATTTGGAATCTAAGCTTTCCTAGCATATCGTACATTAGTTTCCTTAAGTGTTAATTCTAGAACTGAATGGTTATTGAGCTCAAATTTATAATAAGATTATAAATTAGTCATTCACTAGTGGATTAATGGCTCTTAATGATCAAGAGGTAATTAGAAGGGCAAAATGGTAATTTTGACCATTTCTAATTTATGAACCAATAATTGGAGGACAGAATTATATGAAATGTTATGTCAGTGGACTACTTGAGAATACTCTGCTTATATATTCTATAATCTCTAAAAGTGCAATTTCATATTTATAGTGGAATTAATAAACAAGATTATTTAATTAAAGAGTTTAATTAATAATCTGATTTATTGGAACTTAGAATTATAGGTCAATGGTCTCCAAGTCACATCTATACTACACTGTCTAGAGTGTGAATATTTCAGGACATAAGAAAATGAATGACTCACAAAAGAAATTTTATTCTAGGACAAGTATATAATTATGAGATAATTATGTGTGATTAATTAATTAAAAATTAATTAATTGAATAATTTATATATTTAAATATATTTTTTGGAAATTATATATATAAATAATTATCAATAAGTGAAATAGAATATCTAATTTGTAAAATTAGATAGTTAAAAATTACTATTAGATAATAATTTAAATTAACTAAATCTGTTATTTGTGAAGTAACAAAATAAGTTTGTTGACATGAATAATCATATATGTTAATTTTGAATTAACTTATATCTATATAATTATCTTATTAAAATAAATATTTAATTTGTAGTAATTGTCACGTGTCAATCACTGATAGAGTATCAGAAATTCACATGGACTACTGTGTTGCCACATGGCACTACAGTAGTGAGTGTGCAACACTGTAGTGCCATATGGCACTACAGTGATGTCGTGAGGCACTCTACTGGCTCACAGCACACTGCAGTGACATACGGCATTATAGTTGTGCATAATTACAGTGGGTCTCACTGTAATTAGTAAATTTACAATTAAATATTATTTCAGTTTATCCCTAAAAATCTACGCCATTATCTTAAATATATACAATATTATTCTAATGGTCTTAGTGGTTGAAAGAAGAGGATAGAATCAGTTGATCAAATAATTAGTTCATCAATCAAGAGTTGAATTGAAAATATGATTGGTGTCAGAGAGATTTTCTTCTGTGATTAAACGTTAATCAAATCTCTAAAAGAATAATCATCACGTTCTCTTAGAGAATCGTCTCACTAAAGTCATTCTCCGTAAATCTCTAGATCTCATGTGTTGAGAACATCTAGAGACAGAAAAAGTGTATTGTAATATTCTATGTGCTCACACATGTCCTAGTGTATTGAGGATCGACTTGGAAGATTTTGGTGTGGATCTTGGAGTCCACTGATTGTTGGAATGATTTCATAGGAACGGAGGATCGATCGGTACTTGCAAGGACATTTGATATAGACCACAAGAGGTATATGATTCCTAACCTTGTATGTTGTAGATTTAACTTATAAATATATAATGAATCCTGACTGATTGAAAAAGAGTTTTCAATAAAAGTTTTTATTTGGTTATCGTGGTGTTGCGTAAGTTTTTGTTTTATTAAAATATTTTATTTTTATTAAAAGTTTAATTTTTAAAAGGCCTCGCGCCTCCACGCTTCCGTCGCGCGCGCGCCGCGACGATTATCATTTTCATCATAGGAAAATCACCACAGTGATACAGCTAAGTTTATACAATTATGTTGTCCCTTTGATTCTAGATCTTGAAATCTTCAGTCAACAAGGTTGGGTTTTTTTGTATCAAATTATTCTTACATAGGCTTTAATCTCATTCTCACCAAAGACTTTTCAACAAATTCTCTATTTAACCCTTTGGTTAGCGGATCTGCAATGTTATCGTTAAACTTCAGATAGTTAAGGGTGATAACCCCTGTCAAGAGTAGTTGTTAATGGTATCATGTCTGCGATGAATGTGTCTAGACATACCATTATACATATTGCTTTGTGCCATTCTAGTAGCACTTTGACTATCACAATGTATGGAGATTGGTGGCACAGGTTTTGGCCATCTTGAAATATCGTCTAGGGAGTGGTGTAACCACTCAGCCTTCTCCCGACATTTTCTCAAAGTTATAAGCTCAGATTTCATAGTGGATTTAGTTATAACAATCTATTTTGAGGATTTATATGCTACGACAGCTCCTCCTAGTGTGAAAATATATACACTAGTAGACTTTGTATATATCTTATCAGATATCCAATTTGCATCAGTATATCCTTCTAGGACTGCTCAAAATCTTGTATAGTGTAGTCCATAATTTTGAGTATATCGTAAGTACCTCAATACTCTCGTAGTGGCTTTCAAATGTTTAGCTATAGGATTACTCGTGAATCTACTTAGTTTACTCACTGTATAAGTTATATCAGGTCTTATACAACTCATCAAGTACAATAGACTACCTATCACTCTAGAGTACTCTGCTTGAAAGATACGCTCACCTTTATTCTTGGATAAATGTACACCTGTATACGTCGATGTTTTTTATTCACCAGTGTCACATTTACTAAATTTTTCAAGAATATTATCTACAGAATGAGACTAACTTAAAATAAGTTCATCTAATATTCTTTTGATTTTGAATCCCAATATAACATCAGCAAGTCTCATATCCTTCATGTCAAATCTAAATTTCAACATATCTTTCATAGATTTGATCATCTTATTATTACTACCAACGATAAACACGTCATCGATATCAAGCACACAATAACATGTCCATTTTTGTGTCTTTAACATAGATACACTTATCACATTCATTGTTTTTGAATCTACTTGACATCATGTAACTGTCAAATTTCTCATGCCATTATTTTTATGCTTGTTTCAAACTATACAATGATTTCACTCATTTATAGACTTTCTTTCATTGCCAAGGAGTGGAGAGTCCTTTTGGTTGATTTGTGTAGATTTATTCCTCTAAATCCCATTTAAAAAGGTTGTTTTCACATAAATTTGATGTACTTCAAGATTTTACAAAGCTACAATTGCAAGTACCATCCTAATGGAGTTTATTCTTAGAAGCAAAGAATATATATCAAAATAATCAAGACATTCCTTCTATATATAGCCTTTAATTACAAGTGTATTCTTGTATTTATCAATTGATCCATCAACTTTTATTTTTCATTCGAAAATTCACTTGGAACCCAAAGGTTTACAACCAGGTGGAAGATCCATAAATTCCCAAGTATCATTCTATAAGATAGAATCAATTTCACTCTTTATGGACTCTTTCCAGTAAGGGCCTTTATTGGAGTTCACAGCTTCATTGAAAGTTCTTGGTTCACTTTCAACCATATATGTTAGAAAATCATGAGCAACGGTCTTTTCTACCCTTTCCATTTTACTCCTTCTAGGTACTACTTCAACTTCTTTATCTTGGGCCTGACTATCTTCTTTATCAATAGTCTCAAGAAGTCTTTTTGAAAGCTTGGCTCATCCTTAGATTTGTAAGGAAATATATTTTCAAAGAATGATTCATTCCTAGACTCTATTATCATACTTTTATGAATTTCAGGATTGCTAGATTTGTACATAAGGAATCAATATGCACTATTGTTATTTTCATAATCAATGAAAACGTAATCGACAGTTTTTTGTCCTATTCCACCTTTTTGGGTGTACGGACCATCACTTTAATAAAGTATTTGTACAAAGGTTTTCTACCTTTCCATAATTCGTAGAGTCTTATCCTCTTTCTTTTTGGGTATCTTATTCAAAAGATAGTTAGCCGTCAAAATTACTTCCCCCCACATGTTCTGAGGTAATCCAAAACTGATCAATAATGCATTCATCATTTCTTTCAAAGAATGACTTTACGCTAAGCTACACCATTGGACTGGGGTGAATAAGGTGTAGTGGTTTCATGTATGATCTCCATGTTGAGCACAAATCTCAATAAACAGTGATTCATACTCGCCACTTCGATCACTTCTTAGCACCTTAATCTTCTTGTAAAGTTGATTCTCAACTTCATTTTTATAGAGAATACATTTTTTATAGCTTCGTCCTTGATTTTTAGCAAATATGCATAACAGTATTTTATGTTATCATCAACAAAATTAATAAAATACTTATCATCACCTCTTACTTGTATAAATTTTAAATCACATGTATCACTGTGAATTAAATCAAGTGGTTCATTATTTCTTTCAATACTTTAGAATGATGACCTTGTTAATTTTTCCTCGATACAAGATTCACACTTGTGATTGGAATTAATATCAAATATTGACATATGATCTAAGTTAATTAATTTACGCAAAGTATGAAAATTAACATGCTATAAATTGGAAGACTCAAACAAGTAAGCAGAAGAACTAAAATTATTGATATTGGGTTTGACCAAAGTTATTACATTAAGCTTAAACAATCCATCACGCATATAACCCTTAACAACATACATTCCACTCTTAGACAAAATAATTTTTTTAACTCAAATACCATATGAAATCCATGGTTATTAAGCAGTGAACCAGACAAAAGGTTCTTGTGGATTTTAAGTACATGCAGGATATTTTTCAAATTCAACTCCTCTCCAAAAGTTATCTCAAAACCATTTTACTTAGCCTTTGATCTCAGAGGTGGATGAGTTCCCGATGAACAACCATTCATTTGGATTTGATACAACCATGTTGAACTCAAAGACTACTATTGAGAGGTTGATGTCAGAAACATCTCGAGCAATGTTTTCAATCACATTTGACTCCTTATTTTTCTTAGGCAATCTACATTCAAAATATTTGTGACCCAACTTGTCACAATTGTAGCACTTGCCTTGGAATTTTGATTTCTTTGAAACCCATCCTTTAGGTCCCATCTTGTTTGACCATTTTCCTTTGTTGTAGGTCTTTCTGGTTTTAGAACTTTGACCATGCTCCATTATATTAGCCTTTATACATCAAGTGGGTTTGCCCCTCTTCTTTCAGATAACTCATTATCTTCTTCGATTCGAAGTTGAATAATAAGATCTTCGATGCTCATTTCCTTTCATTTGTGCTTGAGATAGTTCTTTAAATCCTTTCATGTAAGATCCAATATGGGATCAGCCGTCTTTGACACTATTCAGTTCCCAGGTAATTGGAGGGACAAGTCCTCTTAAATTCTAATTTCCTTTGGCAGTACTTCTTTGTATAGTTACTTCAAATTTTAAAATTTTGGAGATTATTAAAAATAATATTTAGTTTGAAAAACCAAATTAACTTCCAGAAATTAATTCTATAAAGCAATAACTTGTATAACAATAATTGGTTTAAGATTGTTAGAAATAACATATTGCATTATAAGATTAAATAAAATTACTGTAATACAACAATTATGAAATTATCAAAGTAAATATTAATATCAAAATAAATATATGGCAACATAATAACAATAATATAAAATTGATGAGAAATTCAAACCGATTCATGTTTTCATAATTTCTTTAAAAGAATTACACCCTCTTACTTGTGGTACTAAAGGTTGCTAACAGTGTATATTTTCTAACATAAAATGGTTGAAGGTAGCTGAACAGCACCAGACTTCACCACCTTGTCAAATTAACTTGTCTGAATTCTACCACCATAGTGACGACTCACGAACTAAGACTCGAACCAAAAATCAAATCGACAACCGAACAATAAAAAAACCTAAGCAAAAAACTAAACCAAAACTTGAACCGAGACTTTGCTTTGCACCAAAACTCAAGAAGAGACTAAAAGAGAGAAGAGAAGAGTTATTTGCTTTGTTTGGTGTGAAAAATGAGAAGGTGAACACCTCCTTTCATAGTGTTCATGGGGGAGAGCCACCATAAACGTCATTTAAGCCCCAAAAATGTTTTTGGTATTTATTTACAAAAAAATGATTGGACCTTTATTTACCTACAATGTTTTGGGCATAGTGCCCTCAAAGCTTGTGTTTAAATATTTTTAATATGAAATTAATGAAATTATATTTTTCTGATAATTGTTCTTTTGAATTATTATTGAATAATTTATAAATAAATATCTGAAAATTTCATATTCATTAATGAGACTATGATCTTGTATAAGTATGAGAGGATTAAGATAATAGATACTGAATAAAATAGTCTGCAACATATTAAAGTATGAAATCTTTAATGATTGGTTGTTAACACAATTCACTAAACATTATAAATGCATGTGATCTAGATCCGGATCAGTGATGTGGATAGACATCTTAGTGAATGTACTTCATATAATTAGATTATACAGGACATGACCAATGTAGATTAATATCTTTATTAACTTACTGTTTATCATAAAGATTTAATACGCATCAAAACTGATGATCATATGTAGATCAATCTGAATCCTAAGTAATCATGAACTTATATGCATGTCTACTTGATCTTTTGATTCACTTGTTAATGTTTGTTTGTAAAACAGGCTAGTGACTTTTGGTTTGGAGGTTCAGTGACATGGATGGCTATGAACATGATCTTACAATATTAGGAATCTAAGTTTTTCTAACAGATCGTATATTGGTTTTCTTAAGTGTTAATTCTGGAACTGAATGGTTATTGAGCTCAAATTTATAATACGATTATAAATTGACCATTAACTAGTGAATTAATAGTACTTAAAGATCAATAGGTAATTATAAGGGTAAAACGGTAATTTTGATCAGCTCTAATTTACGCACCAATAATTAGAGGACATAACTATATGAAATGATTATATCAATGTACTATACGAGAATACTCTACAAATATATTCTACAATCACTAAGAGTGCAATTCTATCTTTATAGTGAAGTAATAATAGAATTAATAAATAAGATTATTTAATTAAATTTTTTAATTAATAATCTAGTATATTGAAGCTTAGAATTATGGGTTTATGGTCCCCACGTCACATCTGTACTACACAGTTTAGGGTATGAATATTTCAGGACATGAGAAAATGACTAACTTACGATATAAATTAAATTTCTGGAGCAAATATATAATTATGAGATAATTATAAGTAATTAATTAATTAAGAAAATATGAAATTATTTAATGTAAGTTTCGGAAATTACAATCAAATGATTTTATCGATTAATTTTGTATTGATTTATGAAATTAAATAATATTAAATCATTATGAGATAATAATTTGATTTGGTTTATCTAATATGTTAATTAACAGATAAGATAATTGATTGGTGGATCAGATAAGTTAATTTGAATTAACTGATATCTAGATATTTATCTGATTAAAATAAATAATAAATATAAAAATTATCACATAGCATATTGGATCGCCACATGTCAATCACTGATTTGAAATCAGAGATTGACATAGACTATTGTAGTTCCACGTGATGCTACAGTGAACACGTGGTACACTATAGTGCCTCACAACACTATAGTGGTGCTGTTAGTCATCAGTGTCGTGAGGTATTGTGGCTCTTCACGGCACACTGTAGTGTCATATGGCACTATAGTTTTACTCAATTGCAGTGGCTCCCACTACAATGGTACATTTATAATTAATTTATTAATTTGTGTTAATCTCTTAAAAATATGATGAGCCTTAACCTAGAAGATATATATTGATAGTATTCTATTGGTATCTAGTGTTGCACTGCAATTAGTGTGCAATTGCGTGATTAAAGGTTCATAAAAAATTATGTGAGTTTTTTTAATTCTCTTAGAGTTTTGTCTCATAATAGTCATTCTTCAAAATCTCTAGATATCATGTGTTGACTACATCTAGAGACAGAAAAATGTCTTTGATTTATTCTACGTGTCACACATGTCCTAGTGTGTTTGAAGATTGGCTTGAAAGATCTTGATGTGGATCTCGCAGTCTGTTGTTCGTGAGTTTACAAGTTTTTTGTTTGCAAAGATGCTTAATAGTCAAGAAGATTTATAATTCATATACTTATACGTCTTAGATTTAATGTATAGATCTATAATGAATTCGATCTGAAAAAATATTTTTTAATTAAGAAGTTTTTATCTTTGGGATCTGCGACGATGCGGTTGTTTATCATTTTATAAATCTTTTTAAAACATCACCACGCTTTCCGCTGTGCGTCGCCACGGATTCCAACAGAACATCACATTCCAAGAATATTCTAGTGACATTTGGGTTTCTTTAGAGATGAATAAATAAAACGGGAGCAAAAGGCGGTCCATATAAGGGTGAGTTTTTCATACTAGCATTTGGGCCTGCAAGACATGATGGCGCACCCAAGTCGCATGCCAGATCGGGTTGAGATTTGCACCCTAATTAAAAAGTTTCCATCTTTGGGATCTGCAACAATGCAGTCGTTTATCATTTTATAAATTTTTTTTAAAATACCACCACGTCTTCCGCCGCTTGTCGCCACAGATCCCAACGGAATGTCCCATTCCAAGAATATTCTAGTGACTTTTGGGTTTCTTTAGAGATGAATAAGAAAATTAGAGGAAAAGCGATCATATAAAGGTGAGTTTTTCAGACCAGTATTTGGGTCCACAAGATGTGAAAGGGCACCCAAGTCACATGCCAGACCGGGTTGAGATTTGCACCCCTTACGCACGAGAGAGAACTTCTATGTTTATCAAGTTACCAAACATATCTATATATACCACTTCTAACTTTACTCCATTTTCAATGTGGGATTTTTACAATTTCTACTTATTTTTCCATTCTCATTTAGCTTACTTTGGATGACAATTTTTCATTCATCCCCAAGCTAATTTTTAACAAATTAATAGTCTGATTTAAGGTATTCATTGAGTAGAACACAAATCTCTAAAGACTTTACACTAATACATAGTGGTTTCCACCTAAAAATTTACTCAAAATTAGTCCATGGAAATGGGGACCCAATTACCAACAATTTTCCTTTGTTTTGCATTAGTTTGAGTTTGGGTGGGTACCTTTCGATTGTAGAACTTGGCTTTATTTGTGAGAAGCAGGCACTCTTTACTTCATTTTATTCATTCACAAAGCTTGGAATTTTGTAAACATGTCTGTGAAAGTTTAAATATATTTCACGCCTTAAATATGGTCATTTTCCATGCAAATTTTAGGGTACGTACAAGTACATCTGAATGATTTTTAAGAAAGGTTTGAAATAAGATGAGTTTAAATTATATGAGAAAATGAAGCTCAAATCGATTTTTCCTAACATATATACTTATTAACTTCCTATTTTTTCTCAATTTTGTTTTAATGGGTCTCTATTTTTTCTCAATTTTATTTTAATGGCCGCTACAGGAGATCTACAACATGAAGAAGAAAGATGATGGTACTTGAACGGAGTGAATTTACTGCTATTTTTAACGTTAAAAAATGATAGGTATGTTTTACAGTTCCTTACAGTACAAATGTATAAAATACAAAAAATAAGGTGTTGTTTACATTTTAGGCAGACAACAAGTGTAAATCTTTTTAGCTTTTAAAATAAGACATACACCTCCTTTAATATTTTGTTTTGGTGACTTAAAAACTCAAGAATACTATCTCCCCCTACTAATGATGTATCATTTTTTATAATATTAAAAATACCCTTACTTTTCCAACTCGAAGAATAGAATCCGAAGATTCAAAGAGTATAAGACGACGAAGACCATAAGGAAGAACAGTGAAGAGAAGACCATCGTACGTTGGCAGACCGCAAAGACCAAAGCCTCGAAACCACAGCTGCGAAGTTAGTCTTTTTTTTATGGTCTTCGTAGAGACGACAACTGTAGAAGAACGACTTTAAACAAAAAGCTACATTAGCTCACATAGTACTTGGTAAACAACAGCAAACGATCATTTTCATTCAACTTTGGAAGTAAGAGATACAATCACTCTGCTTAAGCTTAACTTTTTTACTATCAGGGACGTTTGATATAAGGGTATAAGGCGAAGTTTCCTCAAATATCGGGAAAATAGGTCAATATCGGTATAAGGGTATAAGCTACATTACCCATGTTTGATATGAAAAGTATTATAAATATTTTGATGTCGGAATGTAAAGATACCTTCAAATAAAGGTATCAAAAACCACTGAGTATCTACGAGTATCTCAATAACCATGATATTTTATGGAATCATTTCTATGGAGTCTTTCTTCTTAAGTTGCCCAAAATATCCTCCCTCACATCCATATTCTTCTTCCATCTCTCAATCTCAATAGACCCTAGTAAACAATAACCTCTCTCTTCCTTCTTACCTTCCCTCCATGAGATAGCTTTTCCATTCAATTTGCACTAATTGCACGAAAATGAAGTTCTAGATCGTCGCACACATCTTTTGCTCTGTCTGGACCGTGGATGGAGCCCCAAAAATTCAACCCAAGGAAAATTGACAATGATCAATAATCGATGAAAATAGTGAGTTTAGATTTGGGCTTCAACATTCTCTAATGGAAAACATGCATATTGTATGGTAGGTGAATAGGTAAAAAAACACCCATTGTCATGTGGACAAAAGGGACCTATCTAGGGCTCGGGAAAAGTGGAAAAACCACTAAGTGCGGGTTCCAAAAAGAAGACAACACGATCTTTGAAAAGGCGCATGCAAATCAAGAACTCCTCATCATTACACATCAATAAGTGAAATTTATTGAGTGTAATAGGGGTGGTAAATGAAAAAGAAAAAAAAATCACCCAAGACACGTGTACAGAAAGAACGTTGAAAGAAGGCTGAAGCAGGGAACCTTCACTTCCAGAATGAGGGACTATCACTTCTAGAACGGGGGGAGTATCACTTCTAGAACGGCTGACTATCGCTTCTAGAACGGGTGGACTATCGCTTCTAGAACGGGGACCATCACTTCAAGAACGGGAAAGAACAATAGATCGGGAAAAAGGAGTTCACACCGACAATCAAGTAGCCATAATTGATTGGGTAAACTGAGTGACTCGGATAAAATAGATTGCTAGGCCACCAAGTGGCTCTGACTAATTACCTCGGTACCACAAGAAATCGTTCAAGTGGTTGTGATTGATTGATGGCTGAACGAGATAGATGTGAGATGAGAAACGAAAAGGAAGAAGATCAAAACCGTGGGATGGATCTTTTGGCTACGATTATTTTAGCAATGACAAAGACAATATAGTGGATAAGTTGAGCATGGGAGCCCAGACCTAGAAAAGATCCCATCAGTCGAAAACATAGGAGAGTATGATCATCCCCATTTATCTTTATTATTCTTATTATTGTAAGGCCTATAAGTACAGGCTCATGCAAAAAGAGAAAAGAGGACCTAAGTAAACCTCAACTAAAGGCACTGCCATTCCTCTCTTCTCTCATCAAGAACTGTGTAAAATCCTTTACACCTGTGAATATTAACAATCTCCCCATGGTTTTTCTTCTCTTTAATGGTTTTCCACGTAAATGATGGTGTCTTTATTCTGTCATTCTCTCTTTAAATTATGATCTTTATCATTTGTTCGTAAAGGGTTCTCCATACAAAAAAAAACCATTTACATTTGGTGCTCTCGTTGAGAGAGAGAAAACTCAAGATATCCCTTCCAAAATAACAAAAACCAAATCAAATGCTCCCTCAATAGTGAAAGCGGGAACATAAACGACAACAGGTTAGAAGCAGAGATGGGAACGACAACAAGTACAAAACTGAAAATGAAACAAAAAATGGTAAACTCATTCCTTGCATATTCAATTGGCTTATTTCTTTTACATCATTATCAACTTCTTAAAAGAAAGAGGATAAGAGAACTTATTTGACTCGTGATAAACAAAATTTTGAGTTTTAATTCTAATTGGATTTAAAGTTTTGAGTTGAAATGACTTGATAACATAAAGAGTCTCAAGAACGAGAAAGTCTCAAGAACGGGAAAATCCTGAGAACGAGAACAGAATTATCTTCAGAATGGGAACAAAATTAGCTTGGAAATAGGAAAGTTTTGAGAATCGGAAAAGTCCTGAGACCAGGAAAAGTCTCGAGAAATGGGAAAAGTCCTGAGTTCGGGAAAAGTCTCAAAAAACAGGAAATTTCTGAGATCAGAAAAGAAATCAATTCGAAGGAATGATGAGTTAAAAAAGAAATCAGAGCGAATAAGAAAAGAAGATATTAGAAAGCTCCTAAAATAAAAAAGGCTTCAGAAAAGTTGAGGCTAGAGCTTCAGAAAAGTCAAAGTTAGAGCTTCATAATGAAAAGGTTGAAGTTCAGATCAAAGAAGCTTCATCTCTTTAGAAAAGAAAAAGTTAGAGTGTCAGAATTTCAGAAAAGAAATCTGAAAAGATTTAAGAAAAGAAATTCATTAGAAAAGAAAAAAGAGCTAGGAAAGAATTTCAGAGAAAAACCTATATAGTAAAAATCTAAGCAAAGAGGACCATATTCAAACCTCTTAGGAAGGAAAAGTCAAGAAAGTTGCCACTCAAACATTTCAGAATGGGAAAACTAAGAGACTGCGTTCAAATGTTTTAGAACGGGAAGACGAAAAAAGGGAAAGCTACGACTTAAGCAAATTCACTCATTCAAAAGGAATTTATGAGTGCAGAAAAATAAAAGATGAACAAACAACGAGAATGGAGACATCCTCACTACGGGAACAGAGACGTCGTGATGATGTGAACAGAAATGTCTTAACAACGGAAGCGACAACAGGAACGGAAAGTGAAACTAAAATGAAAAAAGTTGGAAGCAAAATTACATGGCGAGTCACATAATCATAAGGATACGAGAGTATGCTTCATGGAGAATTTTACGGAATTCAAGTTGAGTTCCATATCAAAAGTATGGTAATTCTCGTACAGGAAAGTAAACACAATCACGTCTTTCAAATTTAATTTCTTCTTAAATTTTATAGACTTACATAGCATATTATATATCCTTAAAAAGATATGGATGTTTACTTCTTGAAGAATTTTGTAGAACTTTATTCGGAGCTCCAAAAAAAAGGTTATGACAATTTTCATGAAAACTGCTCAGGAAAGCACATTATGCAAAACGATCAACTTTAGAAATTAAACTGTATTCATTGGAAGCCAACTATATGGAGAATCTTATAGCATTAGGAAGATGCAGAAGTCCACTTATTGAAAAAAATTAAGGAATTTAATTTGGAGCTCTCAATCAAAACTTGTAATGTGATAACATGCAGGCTGTCAACTCTCTCTCTCTTCTTTGACAATGGAACTAAGGGCATAAATCCTTGGGAGGGGTAATTCATAAGTCCTACTCCCAGAAGGAACTAAAGGCGTAAGTCCTTGAAAGGGTCAATTTATAAGTCCTACTCTCAGAAGGAACTAAGGGCATAAGTCCTTGGGAGGGGCAATTCATAAGTCCTAATCTCAGAATGAACTAAGGGCGTAAGTCCTTGGGAGGGGTAATTCATAAGTCCTACTTTCAGAAGGAACTAAGGATGTAAGTCCTTGGAGGGGCAATTCATAAGTCCTACTCTCAGAAGGAACTAAGGGCGTAAGTCCTTAGGAGGGGCAATTAATAAGTCTACATACATCGTTCTCAAAAAGAAGATTAAATGTTTTCAGAACAGGAAAGTCCAAAATAACGGAAAAGGAAACTTCTTCAAGATGGGAAAGTCTGGAGAACGGAAAAAGAAACATCTTCAGAACACGAAAGTCTAAAGAACGAAAAAATAAATGTCTTTAGAACGGAAAAGGAAATGTCTTCAGGACGAAAAATTCTAGAGAATGGAAAAAGAAACGTCTTCAGAACAGGAAAGTCTGGAGAACGGAAAAAGAAATACCTTCAGAACGGAAAAGAAAATGTCTTCAGAATGGAAAAATCTTCATAATAGAAAAGAAAAGAAGTTGAGAAAATAACTTCACAACAGAAAAAAAAAAAAAAAGTTGAGAAAAGAACTCCAGAACACAAAAAAAAGTTTAGGATAGCCTTCAGCTCAGCAAAGAAATGCTGAGAAAGGAAGAGCTGAGTAAAGAATGGTAGAAAGGAAGAGCTAAAGAATGGAGCTTAGCAAAAGACGGTCGGGAGTAAAGGAAAAAGAAGCGAGAAAAGGAAGGAAAAATTTGAAAGCAAGAAAAAAAAACGGGAGAAACTCTACCAATAAGTCTGTGGCAAGAAAAATGGGAAAAATTCTACCAATAGAAGTGGGGCATCAAACTCAAGCTCCTGCAATGAAATTATGAAATGGTATACCCGCTCCTTACTTATTTCAATTATTATATTATTCTTGTACAATATTCATATCACAGATCTTATCGTACGAGAGAATGAAAATGAAAAATGGGAGAAACTCTATCGATGAGCCCGTAGGAAATCAAAACAGGACCATGACTCCATGAAAGGATCCTAAGTCCTTGTGAGTATCCACAGACATCATTCTCAAAAGGAAATCAAAAACATCAAAACAGAGAAGTCCTTGTTTAAACGGATAAGACGATGCTCAAATAATTCATAATGGAAACAACTAAAGTAAGCAAAGATGAAATATTTCTTGAAACTCAATGGATGATCCCGAAACTCAAGGCCAAAATAGAACCGTGGTTCTTAATTTGAACCTAAAGCCTTTCTCTCAAAATGGATAGGCCAAATCACGCATGACGCATGGCACGATCTATACCAAAGACTCTATAAAAAAGAAGAGAATCAAACCTACCAAAATCAAAGATGTGTCGAAAGCATTCATTGCACTTCGACAAACTTCACCGAAGCACAATGGGGGGAAAACGTGGACAAAAGGGACCTATCTAGGGCTCGTGAAAAGTGGAAAAACCATTAAGTGCAGGTTCCCGAGAGAAAACAAGACAAAATTTACTGAGTGTAATGGGGGCAAATGAACAGGAAAAAAAACCACCCAAAACATGTGTATAAAAAGAACGCTGAAGCGAGAAACCTCATCAGAATGGGAAAGAATGCTGAAGCGCGGAACCTTCACTTTCGAAATGAGGGACTATTGCTTCTGGAAAGATGGACTATGGCTTCTGGGATGGGGGGATTATAGCTTCCAGAATGGGGACCATCACTTCCAGAACGAGAAAGAAAAATAGAATGGGAAAAGGGGCTCAGACCGACAATCAAATGGCCGTAATTGATTGGGTAAACTGAGTGACCTGAACAAAATAGATTGGCAGGCCATAAAATGGCATTGAATAATTGGTTCGAAACCATAGGAAATCGTTCAAGTGGTTGTGATTGATTGATGACTGAGCGAGACAGATGGGAGATGGAAAAGGAAAAGGAAGAAGATCATAACCGTGGGATGGATCTTATGGGTATGATTAATTCAGCAGTGGCAGAGATAATATAGTGGATAAGCTGAGCATAGGAGCTCAGACCTTGAGAAGATCCCATCAGCCAAAAACATAGGGGAGTGTGATCATCCCCCTTGATCTTTATTATTCTTATTATTGTAAGGCCTATGAGTACAGGCTCATGTAAAAAGAGAAGAGCACCTAAGCAAACCTCAACTAAAGGAACTATCTTTCCTCTCTTCTCTCATCAACAACTATGTAAAATCCTTTACACCTATGAATATCAACAATCTCCCCATGGTTTTTCTTCCCTTTAAGAGTTTTCCACGTAAATGCTAGTGTCTTTATTCTGTCATTCTCTCTTTAAATTATGATCTTTATCATTTGTTCGTAGAGGGTTCTCCATACCCAAAAAAACCCTTTTCAGTAGGAAATCCCTATGTTGGTGGGATGAAAGTCTCTGTAATTACCTTGCCTGGTGATTTTCCAGTTGAAGCACGTTGTGAATTGTTCATCGGTTATGGGCAACTTGTCTCCTGGTAAGAAAATGGGATTTTGTCTAGTAACTATGAAGATGAAAATTTTGGATGCCAAAGCGAATCAATAATAAAAATTGTGTATTTGATCTTTGTACTATCCAAGAATAAATTTTAATTCGTGTAGAGATGAAGTATAAAATGGGTCCTATGTTTGTTCTACACGTCTACTTGATGAAATTTTCAAGCGATGACCACACTTTTTCTCGATTTTGTTTTGATCAATTGTGAAGTAATGAAAAGTGTAATGGACATAGCCAACCATGTGTCCTCTCTCAATCAATTTTAGTTTAAGGGTAAAACTGAAATTTGATAATTATATCTAGCATTCTCTCTATATAAACAAAGTAATTAACATTCTCATTATTATATCACAACATTTTCAGTTGTTACCAAATAAATTAATCTTAACTTTTCAGACACCTTACTTTCCCACAATCTTATTCTCATAATCTTGTTCCTGAAATCATTAACTCACAATCTCATACTAAATGACTCATAAACGTTTATTTGGAAATGAAAGTTGGAGATGGGTAAGGAAATATTACCAAATTTCAGTAGAACAAAAGGGGTTGTAGTTCTTCTATTCTGGAATTAGATTTCTTCGTTCAATTTATAAATAAAAATGACATAATTAGCCGGACTTTTGACTGCCTCCTTTATACTTTTTGGCCACTTTCTGGGGACCAAACACACAGAAGATTTGAATATCTACGAACCTCAAACCTAAATTTCCCCAAATTCAATGGTGATGGCAATGACGACAACAAGGAGGGAGGACTATGGTTTTGTTTTGTAGGGGCGGTTTGGTTTTAAGTAAGTTAGGAAGGGAATGAAAGATGAATGATAATTTTTCTGATTCCTGTTTGTTTAAAGGTATTTGAGAAGGCATTTGATATTTGGAGGGATCAGATTCTTTTGTTTGTTTGAATGTACTTGAGTGGACATTTGATGTCTGAAGGTATCTGATTCCTCCTCTCAGAGACAATCTGATAGCTTCTCAAAAGAGGAGGTATCAAGCAGGCCATCTCTTCATTCACCTTCTCTTTCCTACCTGTCATCTCTCTCATCTCCCATTATCTTTTTATATTTCATTAAATAAACTCAACAATATATATATGATCCAGGCTCGTATGATCGAATCGTGGATCGTAAGTACCTACTATATACTAGTAATATTATGAAAAGACACAATTTACCAAATGACAAATTAAAATTCTTGAATATAGTTAATTAATCAATGGTAAATTTCACTATTTTACTAAGTAAAATTTAAATAAATAAAAAAACTTAAAAATTGAACAGATTAAATGAATTTTATATTATTTTCTTTTGAATATCTTACAAAATTATGGTTAGTGTGATCGTGAAATCGTAGTAGGATCGTAAGATCCTACCAATCTAAGATAAAAAATATAATAGGATCGTAAGATCCTTCCAATTTAAGATCATACCTATGAATTGGATCGTGAGGGTTAGATAGGATTGTAAATTCGTAAAATCCTACTATCTGGATCGGGAGTTTAAAAACCACGTGTGTGTGTGTGTACGCGCGCGCGCGATACATCCTACCATTAAAAAATTATACAGACCAAATACAAGAATCTTACATTATCATTAATTACTACAAGATTCTAATGCGTTACCAAATATAGTAATCATGTATTCTCACCAATATAATTTTCACTAATCACACGACTACATGTAATCTTAGAAACCCCGAATCAAACGGCCCCAATAGTGTTTATCGGTTATCTTTTGCCCTTTATAGTTTTGAGAATGAGAAATTTTTGTTCTTTTGTTTGTCGGGTTTGGGTCTTCGTTGGGTCGGGTCAAATTGTGGGGGTGAATTAAGGTTATTTTGATCATTTCACTCTAAAATCAATCTAGATATAACAGAATAGATCTATTTGTCTTTTCAAATTAGATGGTTGTTAGGAAAAAATACTCAGAGATAAAATACATGAGTTTCTTGAGTATTTTTCCTAAAAGAAAACTTCATATTATTTCTCTCTACTAATTTTTGTAATTAAAAATATTAACATATAATTTTATAATAAACAATGCACCATACAGTTTTAATAAAATAAAATCAACAAATTGTGAACATTTGTGTAATCATGACCTGGGGACACAAATGCCGAATGATATGACCCAAACTCGTATAGGCTACACGATACCCGTAAAGTTATCGTGTAGGCTACACAAAGCCTATACGATGCCCGTAAAGTTATCGTGTAGGCTACACAAAGTCTACACGATGTCCGTGAAGTTATCGTGTAAGCTACACAAAGCCTACACGATGTCCGTGAAGTCATCGTGTAGGCTACACGAAGCCAACACGATATCCGCGAAGTCATCGTGTAAGCTACATGAACACTACATGATGACTGTGAAGTCATTATGTAGGCTACACGATACCCGTGAAGTCCTCGTGTAGGCTACATGAACACTATAATATGACCGTGAAGTCATTGTGTGGGCTACACGAAGCCAACATGATGCCCGTGAAGTCATCATGTAGGCTACATGAACACTACACGATGCCCGTGAAATCATCATGTAGGCTACACGAAACCTACATTAAACATATAGTAACCAAAAGCATTCAACAACATAAAGAAAATTGGGCAATAAAAATACAAGTTATAAAAATCCATAATTCACAATTTGAGGATGTATAAAAATAAAAAAAAATTGTTATAAATACGGTTCTGAATTCTTAAAATCATGAGCTTAAGCGTAAAAATCCATAAAAAAATTTTAAAATATAACCAAATTATTTTGGTACAAATATGCCACGTACAAATAGCTCAATTGCAATTTGTCTTTGATATTCTGACATTTTTTGTTGAGTTATTTCTTGGAGGTTCTTCCCATATGTAAGGGCTTTGACAAACTTAAGGGTGAATACCCCACAATCAAACCTATAAAACACATGAAATGCAAAAACACAATTAAATAATATTTATTTTAAATATCACATTAAGATATTTATATTTATTTTAAATACCACATTAAAAAAAGATCATAAATAACTTCTTACATCTGACTCAAGCCATGCAAAAGGTGAAGAGACTATTTTTTTGAACCAGATAACGTCAACGGTGTAAAATACATGATGGTTACACTGATCTACACGATGACAACACGACATCAGTGTAACCATCATGTAGACTACACGAGGTTAATGTAACCATCGTGTAGTCTAAACGATGACTACACAAGGTCTGTGTTAAAGAAGAAGAAGGGTAGAAAATGATTTTTAACACACTTTCACTCCAACTACTGATCTCTAGTAGCTTTTTCTTATTCCTCCTCAATAGGGACCAAGGAAAGAACTGACAACTAAAAATGTAAGAAATATAAATTAGTATATGTGAAAGTAATATAAATTAACTTGTCAACATAACTCACCAACATACATTCTCCATTTATTTATTTATTTTTAAGATTCTCAACTAGTACTATCGTGGTCGGACTCCACTTGAGAATCATTGGCACATTGGTCAAAACCCGTTTACCATACAAGGGGATAGTTTCAAATACACGTCTATTTAAATAAAAGAGAGTAATTCAGTATTTCGCACATAAATAATTCAATACATCACTATATGGAATTAAATAAATTGTACCTGGAAGGCAAATGGACATCCGTTGAGTGAATAACCATGAACAGCAGCGGGGGATTTCTGTGTGTTTTTTTTCTTGATCTTTAAGATCACCAAAAATAATATTTGTATTCTCGACAGTTAATAATGATTTCATTTTTTTGGGGAAAGAGAGCTCTTCCTACGGATATTGGTTGAACGCTTCAAGGTCTTCAACTAAAATCATCCATCTCTTCTCAATTAGGGTCCGGTTCTCCTCCCCCAACAGAAAATGTTCTAGCAACTAAATCAGAGCCATCTTGACACGATCAGAATCTGCCTTATATTCAGAGTTTTTAAAATTCTCCTCCAACTCTTCCATGGTTATTGATTGGGTTTTAGGAAAGTACAGATCAAAGAGTCTGTTGGGGCTAGGGGTCTTCTTCTCATCCCGAGCTTCACTGAACTTTAGTCCGGTTACCAACTAGAACTCCTTCTTGGGGAAGCACAGTGGTTACTCATTGAAAAGAAACCAGATTTCCTCCTTAGATGGAGTGTCGTTGACATATTCGGCCTTCCTGGCCAGCACTTGGTGGCAGACAGTTGCTAAAAATTTTATGGCCGGGAGATTAAGGAGATGGCCAAAGCATGTCTCCCTAAATAGGGAGAGTTAAGGAGTTGTCAGCTTGGTCTTGACAACCTCTATACAGTGAATATTGTACTTTGTATTGATTCTTGCTTTTGGAATTCTGTTAACGCCATGGACGTATCTTAGTTGCATCTTTGAAGAAACCACAACTTGTAGAAAATTCAAGCAAACATAAGATAAAAAAATGTACACGATGCTCGTGTATTTATCGTGTAGACTACACGAAGGGTACACGACCCTGGTGTAATCCTCGTGTACATGAGGGTCGTGTAAGCTTCGTGTAGTCCTCATGTAGTCTATACAAGGCTTACACGACCTCGTGAAGTCCTCGTGTAGCACACGAGGGGGACACGCTCATCGTGTAACCATCTTGTAGTGTACACGAGGTTTACATGATCCTCGTGTAGACTACATAATAGTTACACGGCGAGCTTGTACCCGAAAAATAGACAAATGCAATACCAGAACCTCAAACCCCAGAAAAAATACTGAGAAACCCAAAAAAACTATTAGAAACCTGAAAAAAAAATAACTTTGTTATGATTCAGATATCCACAAAAATACATGAATGCATAAATCCAGAAAAAACCCAGAAAAAAACACTTCAGAATCCAGAAAACAAAATCTCAGAAACCAAAAAACTTACCTTGTTGCGATTCCTTGCTATGGGAGATGAAGACTCAAGGATTTGTAGAGAAAGAGAGAGATGCTGCGACTTCGAGAGAGTGGGAGATAGTAACAGTAAGAGATAAATAAGGGAAATGCAAGTGAGTTACACAAAGAGGAGAAGTTTCGTGTAATGTGTAATCATCACTCTTTTTTCAAGCCGTCGTTTGGAATTCGTAAAAGAGTTTTTTGGTAACTTCTTAAGATGATTTTGAATTGAAGATGGGTCAGTGGTTAAGGTAAGTAAAAATTAATGTAGGAATCAAAATCTAGAAAATAATTAATGTAAGGGACTACTTTAGCAAAAAAAAACTCATTTTTTGAACTGGTGTACTTTTACGTGGCCTTTGTTACTTCATCCAAGTGGATTTTGTAATCAATTGATTAGTGGGTTTCAATTAAAATTAGTTCTTTCATGTGATTCGAAAAGTTTAATATTCCTTGAACAATTGAATTAATATTTGAATTGATTTTGAATGTTTATTGGATTTTCATAGTGTTTTAACAATTTTATCTTTTACCCATTTTGTTTGGCTATATAGTTACTTCCAATCTATGTAAGTTTACTTGGAATCGTCAAACCTGATTCGAATCGATCCCTGTCAATTTAGACTCAATCAAATCAGACAGAACTGATCGAGCCAAACCGACCCGTAATGTACCGATATGAACAATTTTGACCAGATTAATATCCAATTTATGTTCATCATTTTTTCCTTTTTCATCATTTTTCCAACCCTCTGTCACCCTCCTAATTTAATGTATACTTAGGTTTATTATTTTGTGATTATTTGGATATTTAATGACCTGAAATCTTTGGGTTTCAAGTTAATAATTATTTAATTCTCTCACACTAATCGAGGTTAGTGACCTTACATGGTGATATGGCTCTTATGTTATGATAAGTAACGTTTTCATATTTAATATATTACTTGATTTTATTATTTATGATGTCTTACATGTGATTAAGTGCTTTATATATTTTCTGTATCATGATGTTGTGATCAAATTAATTACCACGTGATGTATGGATTATGATTGTTTAAGTTACATGGATTGGTTACAATATATGTCTTCAGAATAAGTTACATGTTTACTCATGCATATGTAATAATGTGAATCATGAAGTTAACTCAAAGGAAATGATAAGTAAACAAGAGTTAGACTTAGTCATGTCCCTTGATTATCAAGTAACCAGATTGTTCACGTCACATTATCAATTATACGGTTGGGTGTCACCATGTTCATCTCATCGTCATTAAGGTTCAGATAACCTTAAGTGACGCCAGCTTCAGGACACCCACTCTGTTCATGTTCATGTTCACGTTACAAGTTATTTCAGGTTCAAGTTCAAGTGTGTAACAATTCTGGTTATGTTGTTAATTAGGGGATATGTCTTATCAAATTATGATCAAGCAAGTACATGTTCAAGTTACATGTCAACCATGAATTATGATAAGCTAAGACGACACGTTCAATTACTTTATGTAAATTACTTTATGAATAAATCATCAAGTGAATATGTTAAATCATGATTGCATGTGTCGTTTGGTTGTGTTCATGACATGTGATGCTTATCAGTATGTGAGTTTACTTATTGAGTATTTTAAAATACTTACTCCCCCATAAATGATTATGTTGCAGGTAATGACGAGCAGCAAGAATGAGAGAGACTACCATAATCAACTAATCTAGTAGCAACGTTCTAGGAATTTCAGTTCATGAATAATTATAAGACATTAGAAATGAACTTTCGTTAAGTTACAATTGTTTTAGTAATTTATAATTTACCATATTTTAAATTCTGCAACATAATGAGTCAGATTCTCATATTTCATGGATTTTTCACGTTGGCTTTATACCTGTTTAATATCGTGGAGCATTGCTCAAATTATTGAGATGAATAAAAGCAAGATATGTTTCCCCACTAAACTAATAAAAGTGACAAACTTCAAAGACAAACATCAGCCCTACACCAAAAATAGGTCTCCAATTTCTTTTCTTCTCTACAAGAGATATACACGATCCAATGCCAGACAAGCAACACAAATATGGAGCAAAAATAAAAAATAATTATTTATAGAAAATTTACCAAAAAGCCAAAGAAAAAGGAAAAGAAAGGGAAAGAGTAAGCAAGGGAAAAGAGTAAAATCAGTATGAATTCACATGCTACCGGCTCTGCCAGGTGGCTTTGTTGGCTTAAACTTTGCCATATCGACAAGATCTCCAAACAACTTGTCCTCTGGCTTAGAAGGCCTACTAGGTGGGACATAAGAAGAACCCGAGACTTGGTAGGAAGAAGAATTTCTCACGCTATTGTCATCTCTAATAGACATTCCATGCATTCGTTGCTCGACGTATTGAGTCGCATGGGGTTGACCATAACCATAGCCTGCAAATTGGTTGCTATACATCTCTTGAGGATAAACTGAAGTCATCTGGCCTTGTGGGAGCATACCCATATAAGACCCTCCTTGCATCTGCTGTGGGTGGTAACCCAGTTGATTGATTGGACTAACCTGGCTATTGATTGCTGAAAACCGGCTACCTGTGATTGGCTGAATATACATTCCACCAACCTGGTCATTCCCCATTGGATGGGGCGCTTGGGGAACTCCGCCACTCTGTGCATGAGTGACAACTACCTGAGTGACCTGCATTGGATGAGGGTATTGAGCACCTCTAGCAGGCCCGCTACTATCATTCATAGACTGAGCTTCCCACGGTGGGGGTGGCAATGAGCCACTGCTTTGCGCACCTGCCAAATACCCTAGGTGTAAGCGTTTTTCAACCTTATTCTTAAAGTCCAAATACCACGGAGGTATATTCATGCAGTCATACAGAGCCTAGCACATTAGTAAAGAGTATTTGCTAAATAAAGCAGAAGAGCCCTACAAATTCCCATGAATCAAAATTGAAGGCTATGTTTGGAACTTGGAAGGAAAGAAATTATGTAGGATTCTATTTTCATTGTCCAGTGTCAGAGGAACATGATGAGGAAAATAGTTGTAGGAATGACTTGTGCTACTTTAGAACTCCCTTTCATTTTTCTCCTAATTCCTTCTATTTTTCCACTCATTTTTCTTCCTCGATAATTTCCAAGGTCCAAACATGGCCTTGAAACACTGACTACAATCATTCGGCCTAAATGATGCTATTGTAAAGGATCTGTGGTGAAAAGCATTCAGTACAAGCATGAAATGTCTAAAGAGAGTGAAAACTGCACCATAGACTGGCGAAGCTGGCTGCTGCGGCTGCTGCGGGGTAACCTGGCCGCTCCAGGCAGGACCTGGACCCTGTCCATACGGTGACTGCTCGGTGTGAGGTGACCCCATGTTTGGATATCTTCCATTTGAGTAAGGAGATTGAATATTATGTTGCTGCTGAAATTGAGGGGCAAATGCCTGTGTCCTTCCATCCAAACTGGTAGACTGGGCAGTGGCAGAATTCGTGTTACTGTTATCACTGGAAAACATGTCAAACAGAACAAGTTCATTTTGCTGGGACAGAGGACTGATTGGCTGCTGTTCTCCCAGAGGGACAAGAGCCAGAGATGTCTCTGCAGTTGGTGAATTAAAGTCATCACCACTCAACAGGTCCAATTTGGGATCAACCCTTGCTGGAGGAGTTGCTCCATTGCTTGCTGGAAGTGCAGGAAGCAATAATTGGTTCAGTGTTTGAGACCCTGCACCACTAGAAGTCGCTCTGCAAAAATAAAAAATAAGAAAATAAGAAACAAGGGATAATGGCGTTTACAGCTCAAATGACCCAAAATAATACATTGAAGGTTTAGTAAAACATTGCCACGTTCGAATAAATTTTAAACTCCTGTTACAAGGAAAGGTTTTGATCATGTAACAAGATAGATACCTACACCTACTTATATGCACAATTATCTTTACTAATATGCAGGGTAAAGTACATTTTTAATCCTTGAAATGTGATTGTAAGTTTAGTTCTATAATTCTTATTTTCTAATTCTGTACTTATTTTCAGTTTGTATGAATGCAGTCGTCATTTTCAGTAGACTGCACTTAACAAGTCCGTAGAAGGCCAAAAGTTTTGTGTGCTCGTTTCTTATATATCTCTTCTAAGCCAGGACAATCAATTTGTACTAATACAGAGCTTGTTAAACTACTATAAATATGAGACGTCTTACAAAATTTTTGCTACTTGTACAAAATTATTATGTGCACTAAAGATGTAAGAAAATACTATATTGGAATGGTGTGGAAAGTATAAGGACTAAATTGAGAAAATTAGAAGAATATTGTTTTTAAACTGAGTGTACGGTGTGAGTCACAAAAGTATTTTACTCATACTCGATGTAGTTTCAACTTATTCCATATTTCAAGGCTGAGCCAGAAATTTCCGACCTTCTTAAGGGAGAGGAGAATTACTTCACTTCTAAATCCTGAAATATCTTGTATCTGTATCTTTAACATTTCCGTATGTATAACTACTATATATGTATAACTACTATATAATGGATGCTCAGTTAATCTGCCTAGATGAGAACCTAATTTGATTAAAGTGACCTGCTGTAAAAACGAGGTGTTTATACAGCTTTAAGTTAGTCAATAATTAAGCACAATGACAACTATTTAATCAATCACCAGCAAATACTGAAATATCAATAACTTAAAGGATATAATTACTTTGTGCCTGTCTGCCTGTTGTTATCTCCAGTATCAACAAGAGGACCATCAACATCAACAAGAGCCCCAGTAGGTTCAGGCTTGGCCTTTTCTGTTTGAAAAGCAGTTCCTGAAGCAAGGGCTTCGTGCTTGGCAAGTACACGCTGCAGGTCATCATTTAGTGCTAGTCCTTGACAGAGCAGTGACTCGTCCCTGAAGAAAAGTGATGAACCAAGTTTAGTAATCACCTTATAACCATTACAACAGTAAGGAAACACTTTCAATTAACATATCATTCAGGCATAGCTTTGCTCTTAAAAGGCTACTGAAATCAACAAAAATGGATTCATGCCAAGAGCCATAGTATATGGATACATGCACAGATATCAATATGAATAGTAGCATTGAAAGTCGTTAAACGCATAACCAAGAAGAGTGACTTTAAAAGAAGTACAAGGTCGTACGAAGTTGAGTTAACAAGATGAACCACTCTCTGCTTGTAAGTACGGCACCGCTCCACCAAGTCAACAATAACTTCCTGCCTAATCGCCTGCAACATGAGAAAATAGTCTCAATATTGTATGAATTGTGAAATCAATAGGTACGTAAAACTTAAACCTCACAAAAAGGTCTGAGATGCAAAAATTGTTGACATATCAAATATTAAATTTCTAAAATTTGATATTTGTATATAGAAAAATTAACTACATACCAAGTTTTAAAACATCAGTCAAGACACACTATGAACCTGGTATTCTTGATTTATTGTTTATATAATATTGACTCTCATATTTTCTAGTTGAGATAAGTACCTCTTTGTTCCCTGGATCTAATGCATTTAGCATCTCAGCAAGTACATCCATAATTCCACATGCATTCTGAATTTCTGTCAAGCTGGAAAAACAGGAACTCCAATTCAGAATAAGATGCCTGATCAATAATCAAATATCGCCAACAGATATGCACATTATACACAGCACCACAAAGATAAAACTGAAAGTAGCATGGTCAATATGTATTGACTACCATTGAGCCTCCATCACTCAATTCTTAAGTCAAGGCTATAACCTGAACCATTAGTTTGAAAAACTAGTCTGCCTTAATCAAGTCTCCTTGAAACCTTCACGGAAAGACAAAATGTTTTTGTCTCTTGAGTGTTCTCAGTTTACATGCAAATCTTTCCTTCATGCTTTTTTCAAACTCTTGAATCTTACTCTCTTTGCTCGTATGGATATCATTTGGAAATCAGGCATCCCCTTTACGGTCCAGTTCTTTGGTGGCTTGTTGTCTTAAGAAAGGTGAATACTTGTGATCTTCTGCAGAGGAAGTATCCCAAGGTCTATTTCTCGCCTAACCAGTACATCACTTGCCAAAATGATGCAGAGTCAGTAGATCACTTGTTCCTACATTGTAAGTCTCGTCAATTGCCAATGCCTTCCTTTTTATTAATCCTTTGCTAAAGGGGATAGAAGAGAAAAAAGTTGTGGAGGTGTTCTCTCTTAGCCATCCTATGGAATATGTCATAAAGGAATTCATGCATTTTTTAAGGAAGAGAATATTAATTTTTTTGTGGGATAATGCTAAGTCTGTGGCTTCAAAGTGGGCTTATAGTTCTAATCATTTTAAGGACCTTTCATTTTCTTTGGTTCCCAATTGGATGGACTTATAAATTGCTAGAGGGTGAAGATTGCTTATCCTCCTTGTACAAATTTGAGTGTCAATGAAGGAGAAACATTTCTTAATGCAGCTGGAAAGTCATATCACCATGAATAGAATCTGGCTCTGGTATATGCGCCCCCCCCCCCCCCCCCCNCCCCCCCCCCCACCTTGGCATTCAAGAGAGCACAAGGGACTGTAAAAGTTTCCTAAAGCCACAGAACCCAAACTGTGACAAACACATACGGACAATGCATCGTACACGCACATGCATGCACGTATCTCTATCTGATAATGCCAATATGCAGGTAGCAGACTTTCAATGTGATTGGACTACAGATTTGTTTTGGTCAGGGGGATTGGATTACAGATTACTAACTCAAACGTTGCAAAATCATAAGCTGACAAGACATAAAGAGGCAAGCATCACAAACCGCAAAGGAGGTGGTAGTGAGGAAATAATGCATTCTCTAGTTAGCTTTAGTCGAATAAAAATGACGATGCTAGTTATGTACCTAAGGGTTGGAAAATCGGACTCCATAGATGACTCAGCTGTGTCTTGCTGATTATCGGGATTGCGCAGATTCTGAGGGAACGATGATAAAGGTTGTGTTTGTGGAGGTGTGAATACAGGTGCAGATCTCTCTGATCTCTGAGGGAAAACTGCCCCAGCACGCTGAAACAAAAAACTTCTTAGAGTCAGATACTTTTGTAAAATCATCACTTCATCTGCAGCAGATAGTGCATTATCATGTTATTGTCAAATATTTTCAAAGACTTGACAGTAATGATGCATAACTGTGAGAGAAGGTACAGAGAGAAAGATTGCTGTTGTAGACTCACCAGCAATTCTTGGTATGCGGCATAAAATTGAGGATATCTAGCCCTTGGTCCTCCAAAAGCTTCTTGCCAAGTATCTATCAAAATCAGTATCTTCTCTTTGACATGAAAGTCGGGCTACATCAAGTAACAGAAGTAATTTGAATATAATTTACCAAATAAGATGAATTACCAGAGAAACAAGGTATTCCAGAAAACTTCCCACCTTCTTCTTCACTATTTTTACCATCTCGTGAAGGACATCCTTCTCCGCTACATGCATGTGAACAATGTCCCCACAATTCTTTACAATTGTCTCCAACAGCTGAAAATCAGGCCAAATTAAAACCATTTGAATACTGAGATTTAAAAAAATACAAAACCGCGTGAAAATGAAAACTGAAAAGAAAATTAAATTTGAAAAAGAACAATGATGCCATTCTTTATCAATCAGTTAACAGCAGCATACATAATGCATTAAAATATAGCTCAATAGTTTTCCTTCTTATGCACTTCAAAATAAGGTAATAAACTTACCAGTTTTATCCTCTTGCAAAAACTTAAGAGAGCCTACTCCCAGATGTTACATCGTCCCTCACCTTATATAATCCTAGTTTAACGTCTACCTAAAAGAACCATGGGACATAACAGGCATGACCTGAACACTGCACAGAAGTCATAAACATCAGCTAACAGCACAAGCTTCAAATAGTCCGGCTTACATAGAAGTATGTGAATGTTGAAACCTTGAAGAAGGCAAGGATCTCCAAACCAGCTAGATGTGCAACAGGAGAATGTACAGGAACAAACGAGAGACTCCGGACCTATGACTATCAACTACCATTACACATAGGTGCACCATGACAGAGATATCAACTAAGACCACAAGACCGATACTTTTTGCTTACTTAAAAGTTGAAACTAGTTCTAATTACAACTTACAAGGAACCTTGGAAAGCACAAGGAAGCCAAATAGATGCTCAAACAGAGTTTATTGCAGGAATAAAAGACTCCTGACCTATGAACTAGAATTACACATAGGTGCACCCTGCAAGCACACATATCACTATAGAGAAAATTTACTCAATCTTAAACTGAATTCTCCAAACCATAGAGACTACTTAACCATCTCATAGCACAATGTATCAAAACCATAAACCTAGAAGAAAAAAGCTATGATAGCTACACAAGCCTAGGGCAGTAAGATGAGGGGAAAACAGAAGGGTAAAGTAGCAGTCAGACCACTGCCATCATTTAACTGTCAGTAACAGTCTCCAAATGAATATTAAAAACTGAAAGGCACCCCAGGCCACTGATAAAACCATTTCATCCACCAATTCCCTAAATCAGTTATCAGTCAAAGCCACTTTCAATCACATGATCAGGCTTGAGATATAACAAGAAGCATATGCACTTGAGAATTGCTTCTATTGCTTGCTAAATTAACAAAACAATACCACAATCTACTTCATATCTTTAGTCTTTTAGACCTTTGTTCAACAAGTAAGGAAACTAGTTGCAGTCTTGCCACCTCCTAATCACTTGGTAAATATGAAGATTCACCAACATTACTAAGCTCCACATGGCTTCTTGAAGTTTATTTTGGTCAACAAGCACCAAACGTTTCCATGATCAAAACCCACAGAATAAAAGTTATTAGTTTCCTGTTTCTCTTTTCATTACCACAATCACATCCTCAATTCACTAAGCAACCGAATTTTAGAATTACATGTGACAGAGTCCATCTATACCAACTAACAGAACGCAATAATAATAACCACAACCACAGGAAAATTTTTGCTACAACTGAATATACAATATTCTATCAGATATCCTAGAAAACCTTAGCAAACCAAAAAATAAAACAGCTATCAAACCTCCATTAAGGTACTTGTTTCTTATAAAAAAAATCCATTAAGGTAGATTAAATATACATTACCCATATATATGAACTATCAATCAAAATACTTCATTACTCACTGTTAATGCAAGAAGTTGAACTTTTGAGTTCCTGCTTCCGAGACGCTTCTTTGTCCCTTTAACAACAGCTTTTGCTTGCCTGAAAGATCATTCATTATAATATTGAGAAGTTCACTGATAATGAGAAATGCTCGTTAGGAACATAACATCCCATGAACAAAAAGATGTAACTACAATCATTGGATATGCATCTAAGTCTTTTACATAGTGTCAAAGAGTAAAGCCTCGATAACTAATATCAGCAGTTATAATACGTAGACAAATGTCTATACAATGTATACATTTTATTTGCAAGCATGAGAAGATTAATTAAATAGAGCTTAAAATTTTGACATGAAGATGCCAAAATGACAAGCAACTCTTTTAGTAAAATTAAGTCGACGAGTAAAAACGTAAAGATGCTGCAGCATTTTAGCCTTCCTCTTTTTTGCTTTTCTTTAAATGGAAAATTACACCAAACTCCAATATATTTTCTTTTCGGCTCCATTGTCATTCATGCCCTTACTATATGAAGCTGAAATGTCAAAAATACCCTTCAATTATTCAAAACTCACACTGCTCTCTCTCTCTTATTTCAGTGTAAATGAAACTGCGTGATGAAAGCCTCCCAGATTCAGCCTCTCACTAAATCTTAAGCCACTGCTCACTCTCTTATTTCAGTGTGAAAGAAACTGCGTGATGAAAACCTCCCAGATTCAGCCTCACACTAAATCCTTAGAGGGTTCTATCAGAAATCACTTTTGATATAAAGATGAAGGACTCTCTCCAACACTATAGTTGACTCTAGAAAACTTTTTGTGCTTTATTCCATAAAAATCTGGCCTTTATATAGTCATCTAAACATAACTGAAAATAGACTCTTCAGTAACCATAATTGAAATACACTCTTCAAAAACCTCAATAAATAGGTAGATAAATAGACAGATAATAAATAGGCCGATAATTAACTCTTATGACTCTTAAACTACTTTGTGACCATTAATTTGCATCACTGCGACACTTGGCAACTAATGAACAAAAAAATTTGAAATAGGGCAAAGAAATGGCTTATTTGTATGAATTTCTGATCAATAAGTTTTTGCACTACCAACTCTTGAAGGATTTACTCAAAGAGAAACAATCTCTATACCTTGGATTTTTCTTTCAAGGTAATACAAGTGTAGTTGGAGTATAATATAGTGTAGGTGGGGGATTTTGAAGGAAACTAAACCAAGTACACCGAGTTACACCTTTCTATTACAGTTAGACTTATATGTTGGAGAACTGAATAGAAGGGGTGTACGTGAAGGTTTTGAAACTACAATGGATGTCGGTGTAATTTACTGCTTTTGTTTGGTATGATGGATGGGCACGCACACTATAAAAGTGACCCAAGTGGGGAAGTACCAGCAGCTACTGGGAGTGGAACTATGAATCTTCAACCACGAACAGATGATTAGATTCAAATGAGTTCCTATCCCTGTACTATTAGGGTAAACTCTATGCTCAGGCAATAATATGGAAACTAATGTCAGTTAAACCCAGCCAGTTAACAGAATAAGTTCCACGTAGAATCGCTCCCACAGAATTAGACACATAGTATCATCAATCCCCATAGAATTGAATTGAAACTTCGACCAAAAATTAAAAAATTAGTTCCACATTCTAATTTGCATCCGCCCTCCTGTCAGTTATATTTTCAGCTAACATCACTCATTTCGCATCTTAACATTAAATGGAGCTTCTCGGTCACTGCTTGTACTTTGTAACGTAACTCAAATACACGGAGAATGGACAAGAAACAGTTAATTCAAGATAAAACACACTCCGCTTTTTAGGACAGATCGAACCAAAATAACCACTATACAGCAAATGCATTCATTCCAACAAATTAAGAAATTAAAGGAAGTAAAACCAGGCGAGCCTTGTGTGCATCTTTAGGTATAAAAATTCTATACTGCTATCCATAAGTGAAACGTAGAATAGATTTCTGTACTCCAATTTAGTTTTATTTCTACGCCTAGCAGTCTCTGCAACCAACGACATATTCAACTGTTTAATCGAATTAAAAAAAATACCAAAAGAAGCTGCGGGAACGCAGCTCGCCCGCTCAAAGAAAATTACCGGATAATTTGACCAAAGAAGTTCTAGATTGGACAATTTTTAAGGAACATGATTGGCAATTAAAGAAGAAATTGAGATATAATCAAGAGCAACGCGTACCCAGGATCATGATTCAGCATGTCACAGATCTCGATGTTCATTGCCCAATCAGGACCGATCAGCATATCGCTCGTGGCACGTTCCACCATAGAACTCCCCATCTCTTCTTCTCCCACTCCAAACAGAAATTAACCAATCCAAAAAATGATTCGTACTCCGTTTATCGTACACTCTTTCACGGCGTAGTATCAAAAACCCCGGCAACCTCACGGAATATTCCGGCGTGTATCTCACCCTTTTGTCTCTCCCACACTTTCTACGCGAGATCGCTGGCGTTCCCTTTTTCTGTTGAAGAGGAATATTTACTTAACTTCAAAAGATTTTTCGGAAATTTTAACTAAAACGTCTGTCCAATATAAGACCGCCACGTTTTGAAATCAGAGCCACTCTATACTCCATTACGCACGGCCACTTTCATTGGACGGTTCCAACTCCTTGCTTCGTTTTCTAGTCGACCATGTTTCATACTTTATCCGTAAATACTCATTCCATTTTCCAAAATGAGAAAAAAAACAAGCGATTCTATCGAGTAAATGATTCATACTTTATCCGCAAAAAATAAATAACATGAGATGATCCTAGGCCCTACTTATGGATCACTATAATATCGGGCTTTACCGGTCATGTACTATGGACTTAACGTTCAATCTATTTCATAAAACTCAAATTAATAATCAATGGCAGCCCACACAAAAAATTCCATCATTCTCCCACCTGGGCTATATTGATTATGCTTTAGTTATAAATTTCATTTACTAAAATGACTCTCAAGTTGAACGCAACTTTAATGGCCACGAAATAAAAAGTTCAAGTAGAAAACATCTCGAAACATAATCACATTCAATGACAGCATTAATATTGAATCATAGCAGTCATTGTATCATTCATCAACACAAGACTTTCCATGGTTACAAATCTTAATGCACCACCAACATTGACTCCTAAATGTGATAAGGTGTAGTGTGGAACATAACCAACATTATGCGATCTAACATATATGTATCATTAGTCAATTCCACATAAGGTCCTACTTTATGTGGTCAAAATATGCTTGACCCTTTAGTACTTCTTAAAAGAAGTAAGCACAATACTTCTAAACCAAAGTATCATAACACTTCGAATCGAAGCAATAACAATGCTTATATACAAAGCATCACTTCTAAACTGAAGCATCACTTCCAACGGAAGTATTCGATCTCGAGATATCTTTTACCTGCATGAGCTCATTTGAAAGTTAAATTTCATAATATATTACATGTACATAAACACTTACGCAATGAAATGAGCAAAACAATAATGATAAGCTTTATTTCAATAAATCTATATTGAAAATACAATCTTAAAGGTCATACTGTAATGCTCAAACTAAAATGACATCAAGACACCCGTACTTTCGACGTGTCGCATAAAATCATTTAGTCGAAGTCTGTTAGTTAATTGATCTGCTAACATAGCATCCGTGCTAATATGTTCATATTCAACATCGCCATTATCAACCATCTCTCTAACCTTATAAAATTTAAGATCTATGTATTTAGCACCACCAGAATTTTTTGTGCTCTTCTAGAAACGTACTACATCTAGATTATCACAATAGATCCTAACATGTTTAGAGATAAAATTAACGGTTTTAAGCCCATATATGAAATTATTAAGCCAAATAGTATGAGTCTCAGCTTCAAAACATGCAACAGTTTATGCATGCATATTGGAAGAAGCGACAAGCGATTGCTTTGCACTCTTCCAAGATACTACACCACTTGTCAATAGGAAAATAACATGTAATGGATTTCATATCATCTATGCATCCTGCAAGATCAGCATCTGTGTACCTAATAACTTCTAGGCTATCAACTCTTCTATAAACCAATATATGATTCTTTATTTTTTGCAAATATCTTAAGACTTTATTTCCAGTCGCCCAACGACCATGGCCCGAATTTGTAGAGTATCTTGCCAATACATTTACAGCATAAGCTATGCCTGGCTTGGTACAAACCTCAGCATACATCAAACTACCTACAACACTAGAATAAATGACATTCTTCATAACTTCTTTTTCAACTTCATTATTGGGACACTGATTCTTGCTAAGTTTGTCCCTTTTACAGATAGGAGCTACTCTAGGTTTATACTTTTTCATATGAAAATACTACTACAATTTTGACCTTAGATGATGGTGAAAACCCGTCATTATAATCCTATAATGATGGCTGACCGTCTATCATCTATAGGGTTGTCATTTTTACTCTTTTTCAACAAAAACCATCATAATAGGGTGCCGCGAAAACCAATTAGATGATGGGGAATCCCCAGCGTCATATGTTCCGCCTAAAGTTATTAGATAACGGGGAATCACGGTCATCATAGGTGCCGCCAAAAGTATTTAGATGACGGGGAATCCTCGTCCTCTAATGTCTAAATTATTTAAAAAACTGTCATGGAAAGGAAAAAATACATTTCCATGACACTCTTTTTCATTTAATTACCTTCTCATGACATTTTTTTATATACATTAATGTCATTGAAAGGTAAAAACTACCTTCCCATGACAAAACCAGGCCTTCCACTAGGACCCTACACCATATTTGTGTATATATAAGCCATAGTATTAAATTACTTAGACTAACATGTCTTTATATAGCCTCAATTCTCATCATATTAACATAACAGACTAAAATCAGCACTATCCTCTGAGTCTCAATCAACAATGAGATGATTCTACATAAGTAACAAACATAGAAAAATACCCAAGAATTCTATAAATCAGCATACTTCAATTAAAAACTATAAACCAAATCAAAACTTTATGGCTAATTCAAGTTCATTTAGAGCAGATAACAAAATCATGACTTTGGCATGTAGTTTGAAAATCAAGACTTTGGCAGAAATGAAACAGAAGATCCAATCACAAACTAAGCATGTAATTTGAAGATGATAGTTCAAATACTTACTATATTTGAAGATAATTGTCCAATTGTATGAAGTAAAAACTATAAACCAAGGGAGCACCACATCTGAATATAACTATGAGTAGCACATATTACTTGTGTAGAAGACCCATTACTTTCTGGATATCTTACTTTCTCACAATCATATCAACAATCATATTCTAGCATAAACACCCAAAAATGGCTGAAATAGTAGCATTTTATCTAAAAAAACCTAAAGACTTCTAATTTAGTGATCAATCTAAGAGAATGCCTTTGAAATTTAGTTCAGATATAGAGAGAATATATTGACAACATATATAGATATGAAATTAACTTTACCAACATAAAACTATTCTTTGAAGCAAAGTATCAAACAAATGAAGTGCATTTAATTTTAGCTCGCAAATAGAACATGCATTGTTCCTTTCAGTTACGGAGAAAAGAAAGGCAAAAACTACAAACAATCCTACCTGACATTATAAAATTCTTACAATTTCCCCCCTAATTTTCACTTAAGAAAAGAAAATGCGCAACTCAGAAAGGAATCATTAACGAGTAATAAATCAATGAAAGTCTATGTCTAATTTATGAAATGAAGAAAAAAGCACATTTTTAGAGGGGAAATAAACTCACGGATTCAAGATCTGAGTTTAAGCATTAGAACTAAAGAAAAGAGAATCACCCCACCATCTTCACCATCAAACCCACTATGGTTCAGTGCCCACAAGGAACAAACTACCACTATTTTTGATAATCTGACGAATGCTAAAAATGAAATGGAAAAAGAAGATTGAATTGGAAGCAAATGTCAAATCTCTCTACTTATTTTTATCTCACTACTAGGACAAGCATTTGTGAAAGCATAAATCAGACTAAAAAATTACTAGTTCTTAGTCCCCATATATGTAATATAAATATATAGCCTTGGGAATTTATATTATAACTTGAGAGAGAGATACCCAAACCTTGCTTTATTGGCTGCTCCAACCATCCTTATCGTTTGCTCTGTACTAATACCATCATATACTATTATGTCAAATACCTCCACACTAAAGAATGTTAAGCAGGTATAAAATTCATACACAATGTCCCTTTGACAGCTTTACAAAGGAAAGGAATAGAAGGAGCAGAGGTCCATGTTGTTAATCTGAAATCGCATAACTGTAAACATGAAATCAACCAAATTAACTTATAGAGAATCTAAGTTTGTTAACCAAAAGATATTATCATAAGGTAAATGTGTTTTGTTTTCACCTTGGGTGATCTCTTTGAAGAAAGAAGAATGTTTGAGGGCTTAATGTCTCTATGAACAACACATCTTTCAGTTCCACCATGTAGATATGCTATAGCCTCCACAATTCCAATAGCCACCTTATACATCATTGACCATGAAAGTAGTGATTTACCATTCACTTTCCTCTTCTTTTCTACAATTAGGTATTCAATATATAATCAAAATCATCAAGAAAAATGAAAATAGGGAAATAATTTTATATTCAAAAAGAAATTTAGTATAAATTCTTTGAAAACTTGTTTAGAAATAATTTTCAAAATAGGTTGAGATTGGAATCTATGTTTATTTGTACGGAAAACAAAAAAAAACTAAAATGAAAGCTCTACCAAACAGGCATGTACGGTGCAAATGTTTCTCTAAGCTCCTACCAAAGACATACTTATAGACCAAAAACAAACATTCATCTGGATCAATGCAAAAAACAAGGAGGGGAATAATATTTGGGTTGTGAAGAGAACTAGCCATCATCAATTCTCTATATAATGATTTTGTTGACTCCTTATCTTTCTTTTCCAATTTCATAACTGCCACTGTAGTTCTCAAAATTCCTACTCTGTCCCTGAAGACGCAGCCCCTCTTCCCAATACTCTACCTATCCATTTAAACAAATCAGTTTAAAAAATCTCATTCAAACTCCGATTTAAGTAAAGCATACCCATTAAACTTAACTACCTTTGGAGAAATTACGTGTAGCTAAAAGGATTTCACTGTAGCTGAATCTAACCAAAGTGTTGGCAACTGGAGAAATATTCTTTTTCATTTACTTAATCTTCCTCCATTTTTGCTCTTTGGCTTGAGCCTCACTCATTCCATAGTCTAAGTTCACCATTAAAACAGTTGCAGCAGTGGAAGTGCCAATATCCATAGACTTCAGCTCTATCGGTGAGCAGAGGCTAAACTTGAAAAACGAGTGAAATGATTGGGGATCAGCATTTGCCAATTCTGCACCACACCCATGAGATACTACTAGTAACCCAGCAAAAGTCTTGTGTATGACGAACCCTAACCATCTCAACCCCAAGAATTTGAGAATGAGAGAGAATGAGTCCGGGGGATTAGGAATTTGATATAGAGAGATATGGTAAGAAGAGAAGAAAGGTGAGAGAGAACAAACCCTACGTTCTCTGATTCTCGATTTCCTCTCTATCTCCAATATTAAAAATGAATGAAAGTGTTAAAATGGCCTAACCTCACCTAGATGCAGATAAGAACTGTCGAAACCCCTCCCCTTTCATGCAAACACCCCATCATTGCATTTCACCAAACCGGGAAACCAGCCCCTCCATTTCCCCATGGCCTAATTGCACCCAACGCAGCTTATGAACATGAGCTTATAGTGTTGGCGCTAGGAAGATGAGAGCCAATGAACATGAGCTTAGAGAGAGAGAGACAGGGAGAGAGAGAGAGTCAAGAATGTTCATGCATTTGAAAGAGAGAGATGTAGAGGATGAAATTTGGGAAAGGTAAAATGGAGTGAAAGAAATGAAATTAGGGTTTAAAGTGGGTTAAATGTGATGGCAATTTGTAAATAAAGTGAAATTAGATGACAACACAAATAATAGCTATCGTAGTAGGTAAAACATTGATGACAGCTTATTTGAAACCTGTCATATTATCCATGATACCCCACCCAACACATTTTTCCTTTGACGGGTTTTACAAATGTGTCATTAAATTAAATAGGATGTTGTCATTGTAGCCCACTTTTGTAGTAGTGAAACGACTAAGCACGCGGTCAATATATCCATTTTAGGATAATCCCAACACCTTTTATGATCTATCTCTATGAATTTCTATCTTCAACACGTACGCAACCTCTCCAAGATCTTTCATGTTAAATGTCCTCGAAAGCATCAACTTTACTTCATATAAGAGACCCAAATTGTTACATGGTATGAGAATATCATCAACATACAAAACAAGAAAAATGAACTTACTCCCACTGATCTTGAGATAGACACAAGTGCCAAGTTTATTACTCTCAAACCCCATAGATTGTACCACTTCATGAAATTTGAGGTACCACTGTCTAGACGCTTGTTTTAGACCATAAATACTCTTTTTCAAGTGACAAACTGAATCTTCTATTCCATTCTTTTGAAAACCTTCAGATTGAATCATGTATACTTCTTCACTGAGATTTTCATTGAGGAACGTTGTCTTAACATCCATTTGATAAAATTCTAAGTCAAAATGTGTTGTTAAAGCCATAATAATTCTGAATGAGTCTTTTGATGATACATGAGAAAAGATCTATCTATAATCAATATATTCCCTCTGAGTGTATCCTTTTGCTACCAATTTGGCCTTGTACTGCTCGATTTCTCCTTTTGAATTTTTTTAGTTTTGAAAACCCATCTACACCCAATCAGCTTAAAACAATCAGGAAGCTCAACAAGTTCTCATACATCGCTCTCTGCCATTGATTGCATTTCTTCTTTCATTGCCTCAATCCACTTATCTAATTGAGTGCTAAAGCCTCATCATAACAAACATAATCAACAAAAAAATTATGAATCTCCCCTAAATAGTGTCGCTTGCTAGATTGGTAAAGGATTTACCAGTACTTGGCCATTTTCATTCAACTACTAAGTACCACATTCTTCTATAGGTCCTGATTGACTACTAGAGCCTTTATGCAAGACAAGTAAAGGCATTAGAGTCTAAGGAGAACTATGAATTTCATGTTTTTCTTTCTCTGGACAACACAAAAGGTCTCCAACATTAAGCTCCGAAAACTTTGCGGTAATGGACTCAATGACTCTTGAGGCACAATTAGGACAATAGAAACTATAGCGCTTAGAGGCTTCTGGATAACCAATGAAGTAACAACGAGTGGTTTTAGGGTCTAGTTTTTCTCTCTGATGGATTGTAAATCCTCACTTGAGTTGGATAACCCCAAACTTTAAGGTGATTCAAACTAGGTTTGTGTCCGGTCCAGAGCTCAAAAGAAGTTTTTGGAACGACTTTACTAGGTACTCTATTCAAGATATACATGGCATTTTTAGTGCCTCACCCCACAAGGAATCGGGTAAATTAGGTTTGTTCATCATACTCCTAATCATATCAGTGAAAGTGCGATTACGACGCTCAACCACACCATTTTGCTCTAAGGTACCGAGCATTGTGTATTGTGCAACTATACCACAACTTTGCAAGTATTTTGCAAATGGCCCCAAATGTTGACCTATGTCCTCATGTTTTTCATAATAATCACCACCTCGATTAGATCTCATAAACTTTTATCTCTTTTCCCAGTTTTTTTTCTACCTCAATTTTATAAATTTTAAACTTATCAAGTGCTTCAGATTTTTCCCGAATTAGATAAATGTACCCATACCTTGAGTAGTCATCTATAAATGTGATAAAGTATTTATTTCCACACAAGGTAGAAGATAATGGTCCACAAATATCAATGTATATGATTTCTAAAAGTTCATTACTATGAATGGCATCCTTTCTCGTAGACTTAATTAACTTTCCCTTAATGCAATCAACACAATTGTCAAAATCAGTAAAGTCTAAAGGAGGTAAAATTTCACACTTCATAAGTCTTTGAATTCTTTCTTTTAAAATGTGTCCTAACTTGTCGTGCCAAAGAGTGGAAGATTTTTCTTTAGATAGATTTCTTTTAGTACCAACTTTTTCAGCATTCATGGTGTAGTTCTCTACCAAATTTAATCTATATAAACCACCAGACAAAAAACATCACCAACCATGCATGAATTAAAGTAAATTTAAAAACTTCCATTACTAATGGTAAAAGAATATCCAGACTCATCAAGTTTTGAAACAGACACTAAGTTTCGACGCATAGAAGGAACATAAACTGTATTTTCTAAATCAAGACAAGAACCATTTTGGAAAGATAATCTAATAATTCCCACAAACTCTACTTTGACTCTAACTCCATTACCTACGATCACTGTGTCCTCTCATTCACTTGGCTTCCGTTTACTTATGAACCTCTGCAAGGTATTGGTCACGTGAGTAGTTGTTCCATTATCAAGCCACCATAAGTTAAAAGGAACATCCACAGTAAAAGATTCAAATCAAACGGAAGCAAGCAAATTACCTCATGTTTTGTTTTTATTCTCATGTAGAAATCATGTTTCTTGTGACCACTGGACTTGCAGAACCAACAATTTAACTCCTTTTTATGTCAGTTTTAGGGCCACCAGGATTTCGAGACTAATCAGGTCTCTTGTGGAGGTTCTTGTTCCTTTTGCCTTTAAAGTTTGACCCTTTATTATGGTGAAATGGACCCTTAACATTCTGTGACTGATGCACCAAATTCAGACTCTCACCTTTTCCTCATTTTTGTCTTTCTTTTTCTTGGACGCAAACATAAATCAGTTCATTGACACCTCATCTTTCTTTTTGGGTATTGTAAGTGGTTTTCAAATGGTCAAAATTAGAAGAGAGGGAGTTTAAGACTTGATGAACAAGAAGGGGCTCAAGGATGACAATTTTAAGGTTTGTCAACTTATTTGTTATTTCCTACATTCCAATCATGTAGGACCGGACTCCACCTATCCAATCATACCTCATATTCGAAAAACGCTCCATCAATTCTTCTACTTTCAGCCTTTTCAGACTCTAGGTACTTTTGTCTTATGGCCTCAAGAAATCTCTTAGCATTATTCTCATCAGGAACAACTCCTTGAAATGGCTCAGAAATTGATTTTCTCATTATCATCAAACTCAATCTATTAGCTCTCTCCCAATTCTCATATTTGGCTTTTTGACCAACTGGGCTTAGGGGGCTCATCTTCACGCAAGGCTATGTCTAACTCAGCTAAGCCTAAGGCTAGCTTAATATCTCTTTTTCATCTCTTAAAATTGTTACCAGTCAAAATCTCAATAGCACAAATTTGGTTGTTCACAATAACATTAGCAACTGCAAAAGTAACATGGGCATAAGTAACCATTATATCACAACATATCATATATGCAATAAATCATGAGAGTCCAAGGCAAATAATGTATGCTCCCCTTTGGAGTAAGTATGCACTACACCTACCCTTGTACAAGTCTAGTCGATTAGTAAGACTGGCCTTTAGAAATTCTATCACCTTTGAGTAGATAGACCACATATAGCTAAAATTTAAAATCCCTTACTAATCACTCCCACTGATTCTAATATTATTACACACAATACCCTTTTTGGAAGGAAATTATAGCACTAATAATAGAAACAGCAAAAACATCCCAGAATCCTTATGAGAACTTTAATGAATATCAACAAGGAACTTGCTTTGGCAGTAGTACTTATCTTTACTCATCAATTTCACAACCGGAACATGCCCACTAAAACAAACAACCGAACTAAAAATTTTAACTATAAATTACTTAGTATGTTATTATAGCATCAAACATAGAGAAACATTCCACTAAAAACAAATTTCACATCAAAATCTCAAATTGAAATTCCAAGCAAATAATCAAGAAAATCATGATTTTAAGACATGGTATTAAACTTTATATACATGGACATGTGGATCTAGGGTTTATATATAAGATTTCATCTCTTTTAGTCGACTATTGTGGCTGGGTATGCTAGAAACGGATCATAACAAAAGCAAAAAAATGGATTATAACTCTTGCAGTGTTCGGGTTCTACATGTATAGAATCACACTATCAAAAATAAAGAAACCCATCTTGGCTGGCTTTCCTTCATTTTTTCTAATTAATATTTTGTGCACCTACGTTTGATTGAAGAAAAGCAAATCAGAGTTCACCCTAATATGTCGGCCTTTTGTCCACGCTTCGTACCATAAAAGAAAAAGTTTTCAAGATTTTGTCTGTATTTTTTTTTCACGCTTCGTAATATAGAAGAAAGGCAATTGCAAAACCCTGAAAACTTTCTAATCTGTCTTTTGTGAATAAACAATTCATAGCAATAGTGTTCCGAATAGTTCTCATTTGCCAGCAATGAACGAATAAGAGCTAAGGTACAGATTTCTTTCCCACAGAAATGAGATTTCATCGTACAAAATTAACTTTATCCGGCAATCATACTTGGAATTGTAAAATCCTTCAATAATTTCAATAAAGAAGATTTTTCATTGCTAAGGAAGACAAACTATTATAAGCTTATAAAGGCAAAGATTAACCTAAGATTAAGTAGCAACTAATCAAGGGAATCTTGATTAGTTGCGGGAGCACGAGCACAAGCACGACTGTGCACTATTCTCTTTCTTATCAACGTAGAATCAAAACAATTATAGCAAATGATTAGAGTGAGAAAATAGAGGTTGAGGTGGAAGCCTGATGAAAACAAGGTTGCCTGAGCAAGCCACGTAGGAAGACGAGAAGAGACAACCATGTAGCCCAAGCACACAACCAACAAGGAAAAGAGGAAGCTCAAGCTCACTGAGACAAACCACACTTGTCCCTACACAGTGTGAGACGAGGAAGCAATACCCTTAACAGCCCCTCTCAAGCTAATGGGGGTGTCACCCACATTCAGCTTGCCTTTAAGATACTGAAAATGAGAACTAGAAATGGGCTTGGTAAGAATGTATGTGACATGTTCATGAGTGGGAACATATATGATTTCTAGAGCTTTAAAGAGCACCTTATCACGCACAAAGTGAGCATATATCTCGATGTGTTTGATCCTAGCATGAGTAACAGGATTAGAAGCAACGGAGGCTGATCCCTCATTATGACACTAGATAACAAGAGTGAGGGAGATGTTAAAGTGTAGTTCTGCTAACAAGGATTGTAACCAAGCTAACTCAGCAGCAGCATGTGCAAGGGCCCTATACTCACTCTTAATACTAGATCTGGCCACAAGATGTTGTTTCTTAGAAGAGTAGGATACCAATCTGGAGCCTAGAAACACTGCATAACCACAAGTTGTTGGTCTGGCATCGGGGCAACTTGCCCAATCTGCATCTGTGAAGGTAGTCAATTGCAAACTTGAAGTTAGATGAAGGAAAAGACCTTCATCTTTGGTACCCTTAATATACATTAACAACTTCTCACAGGCTTGCCAGTGAACTGAAGTAGGGCAATGGAGAAATTGACTAAGCTTGTTGATTATAAAGGCTATGTCTAGTCTAGTTAAGGTTAAGTATTGTAAGGCGCCAACATGTTTAGACAGTTTATGTGAGATATGGTAGGTGTGGGACACGATTTAGCTTCAGTCATTGAGAATTTGTGCAACAAGTCCAAGACATATCAACTCTGGCTTAGATGCATGCTTGTTTCTGTGTAGGTAACTTTAACTCCCAGGAAGTGATGTAGGGGACCAAGGTCCTTAAGAGCAAACCTAGAGTGTAGCTCCTTGACTAAATAAGATATGTAGGCAGAGTCACTCCCAGTGATGATAATATCATCCATATAAACCAGAAAATATACAATCATTCCTTTCTGATGTAGAATAAATAAAGATGAGATTCAAGAAGAGACTACGAAACCTTTATGCAGTAATGTGGACCTGAGTTTTTCATACTAAGCTCGTGGAGCCTGTTTAAGACCATTAAGAGTTTTGTGTGGCTTGCAAGTCAGATTAGGCTGATGAGTGTCAACAAATCCCTTGGTTGGCACATAAACATTATTTTAGTAAGTGCACCATTCAAGAAGGTATTATTTACATCTAGTTTCCTAAAGGGCCATTTCATTGCAAGAGCTAATGTAAGAATCACCCGCACTTTCACATGCTTAACCACAGAGCTGAAAGTCTTAGAAAAGTCAAGACCATGGGTCTGATAGAACCCATCGGCAACCAATCTTGCCTTGAACTTAGGGGCATGACCTTCTAAACTAGGTTTAAGCTTGAAAACCCATTTGTTGCCAATGATGTTCATGTTCTGAGTATAAGGAACAAGAGACCAAGTATGATTCTTGAGGGAACAATGTACTTTTCTATCATTGCTTGTTTCCACTGAGGTTGTTTAAAAGCCTCTTTGGCAATGGTGGGTTCAGTGGGGTAAGAAAGAGTGGTGATAAAGGTTTTGGGTTTAAAAGTACCAACTTTGGATCTTATGATCATGGGATGGGTGTTTAGGGAAGGTAAAGGTCTAGGCATAAATGGAGAGTCACATGCATGGTTAGATTGAGTAGTTACAGAATAATGTAAGATATGAGATAAAGAAAGAGAAGGACTATTACTTACATAGGAGTCTGTTGGGATGGAGTCATTATGACCTGAATGATCCTGATAAGTGGGAGCAGCAGATTGACATTGAGTAGTTGAGGGAACAAGCTAACAAGGGACAGTAGGAATAGCTCAAGCAGGAGAGGATCCACTAAAGGAGGTCTGAGTGTCAATTTCTTTAATAAAGTTGTGCTTAAAAGGAAAAGAATGTTCATCAAAATCACATTGATAGCAGTGTAAACTCTGCACTTGAGTGTAGGCAAAGATAGCCTTGGTGATTAGTAGAGTACCCAAAGAAAACACAAGGAGGGGACCTGAAAGATAATATATATGTATTGTATGGTCTTGAATAAGGGTAACACTAACATCCAAAAATTTTAAGAAATTTGTAGTCAGGTTGGTGATGATAGAGAACTTGATAGGGAGATATAGAGGATATAACTTTAGTGAGAAGTCTATTGATGAGATAGATAGCAGTGAAAGGCATGCCACCAATATTTCAGTGGCATAGAGGCTTGAGAGAGGAGTGTGAGACCTGTCTCAACAACATGCATGTGTTTTCTCTCTGCAACACCATTCTGATGGTGTGTATGAGGACATGGGTGTCTAAAATAAATGCCACAAGCTTGTAGGTAAGAGCTAAAACTCCTATACTCACTCCCCAATCAGACTGAACAATCTTGATTTTGTATCCTAGTTGATTTTCTACATAGACCTTGAAGTGTTTGAATACTGTAAATGTCTCAGATTTGAGTTTTAGAGTATACAACCATATAAAAAGAGTGAAATCATCAACAAAGAGTATATAATATCGAAAACTATTTGAAGTAAGAGAGGCAGGTCCCCAAAGATCAGTGTGAACTATCTCTAAGGGATGTGTTATTTTTGTTTGTGAGCTTGGATAAGTTAGTCTCTGACTCTTACCTTATTGACATGCTTGACAAATTTTAGAAATATGAGTTTGAGAAAGTATGTGCAGTTGTTTTAGAATATGATTAGTGACCTTACAAGAAGGGTTTCCTAGCTTATTATGCTAGAGAGAGTAGCTTTCAGTATTGGCAGGATTTGATAGTAAAACAGTGGCAAAATTTGAGGCAGAAAAATTAGATTTGCATTGATAATTGTTAAGATTTACATTCCCATGGCCACAAGTTGCCAAAGGGAAAACATGAGAAACACTAGGAAATATATTCTTGGAATTGAAAACTGAGCTTTGTACATGACAGACAAAAAGTAAATTAGTCCTAATATCATTAAGTAGATATAGATAGCATACCAACACAATTGCTTTACCCTTATCAGGAACAAAAGTTCATATAGTCCATCCCTTAAGCCTCCTTTTGAGCAAAATAGTCCATGTGAGAAGATCCTTCACAAGACACAATAAAGACTGAAATTTAACAATGACAGGATTATCTTGACAGAGTTTAGACACACTAATCAAATTTTTGGTGATTTTTTGGGTCCTGCGAATAGATTTAAGGTTTAAAGGGTAAAAAGATAAGTAAGTAAAGAGGTGATACCAGTATGTGTAATATCAATTTGCTTACCACTAGCCACGGTTACTGTATCACTTCCCTGATACTCACTTCCCATGTTCAGTTTAGCCAAGTCATTAGTAACATGATGAGTTGTAGCACTATCCACAAACCAAGGTACTTTTCTTCCCATTTATGACCTCGCAGAAAAGTTTTGAGGTGTAGTTATGTGGATAGTCGTGATTAGAGAGTTGTTAATTACCTTGATTGATGATAAAATTTGCCTATGGAGCATTCTGAGTGCTTCTGTCATATATGTACCAGTAAGTGGTGGTAGTGTGGCCTTGTTTTTTACACACTTGACATGTAACTCTCACATTGTTTCTTGTACCCCATCCTCTTTTACCCGCTCTAAAGGAGTTTGAGTTTTTGCCTCGATTGGCATTAGGACTCCACTGGTGTTGCTAAACTTGTCCCTGTCTTCTGTTAGCATCAGTGTTTTCACTCAAGTGAACAGTTGCTTTGAGTGATGCTTCTTTATCAACATTCATTTTCTGAATCCTAGTCTTATGAATCATAAGCATGGACTCTACCTCTTCAATTGACAAGCTATCTGGCCTTGAGGTAATGTTAACTATAACTGGGACAAATTCAAACCCTAGACCATCTAATATGTGTATAATGAGGTCTTGCTTACTTATAGGTCTCATGCTTCCAGTAAGTTATCACTTATACTCCTCATCATGTCAAAATAGTTAGTGACACATCTATCATCCTTCTGAGGGTTATGCAGGGAATGTTTTGTTAGATTAGGTTTTAGTTTTAGAATAAAATAAATGAACCACGAATGGTTCATGGACGGAATATCAAAAAATTTCAAAACAAATATTTAATAGAATTAAATATAAACCACTCAACGATCATATATATATTCAGATAAATGTATTGAGAAAAGATAGAAATAATTTATACATTTTCTTGTATTGGAGAAATTCTGATTTGGCGGGATCCAATTATTTATCTTGCGTTCTTCGTTGTTGAGATTCGTAGAACTTCATTTGATCGTCACACCAACAACCACTCATAAGATTCAGAAGTATATCTCGTAAGGATATTGTTAGGAATATAGTATGGACTCTCTAAACAACTGAGGAAGGAAAAAAAATTCTTCTACCTTTGATAGTTTTCAGCGGCAACTATATAGGGTGGGGAGAGAAACACTTTTCTATTCTGGATAATCACACACTATGATTAGAGTTAGGGTTGCAACCCTAATGCAATACCTTATATAATAATTATAGAATTACACATATACCCCTATATGTTAAATTGCCAAAATTCATCTTATTGTGCATTGTTATCTCCAATTTGTATACATATTTCCTAGAACGAAGACTGTGTCTAAATTCACCAATTCAAATTGATAAATTAAATTGATCTCTATCAATTAATTAATTAATTTTTTATCTAGAAAATAATAAATTAATTAATTTGAACATTAATTGTGGTCTACACTAATTTAGTGATAATACTTATCACATATGGGTTCGGGAAATGTACATTGGTGTAAAATATATTTTTTGTCCAACTGATGTTGTTTCTCATTCATATCCTAATAAACTACTTCTAAGATCGAATGGACACATATGAATAAAGTAATGAGATTCAAATACTCGGCTCATTACCTATTTAATCCTGACATCGAACGACTCCACTATAAGTTCGATGCCGAATCAACTCTCGATTCATGCGTGCTACATTTTCTATTGGTGCAAATAAACATTTTCATTTGACGGTCCATAGAATATTTTATGATGTTACCCTTCATGAATATCATAACAAGAGTAAGATATAAAATTACCATTTTACTCTTCTAGTTATTATTTCCTTAACTCTTTTATTAACTACGAATAAAAAAGACATATCAGTGAAGTGTCTCATACAGATCACCATGTCTTATTCAATGACACATGTCATCGAGTACCAGGTCTAGTCTATTATTCACACACTGATTAATAAAGTATAAGGTGATATTGTTGCTATTGCAATCTTAGCATAAATTCTATATCTGTGAATCACGCAACTCCAACATAGTTGAATCACGGTCCCAACAGCAGATGTATTATCCGGAAATTTGAACTCACTCATTTGGCTTATCAAAGATCATAAGTAACTAATTCAAGTTTCATTGTCACCTCAGGATTAAAGTGATTACAAAAATGCTCTTAAAGTGTAACAATTAGATTTAGAGCTAGATACACTTATAATACATGAACCGAATTATTATGTAAATCCACTTACCTAGATTCGCTATGAATTAAATTCAGCAACTAATGACCTGAAACCCAAGGATCCCAGATCACAACAAATTCATATAATATCTACAATTATATAAATAACTAAGCGAGGTTGGGAACAGATGGAAACCACATCGGGTGAAATTATCAAATGGTTTAAAACGGTTCAATAAGGTTCGGGTGGTCTGAATTGGTTCAGTTCTGCTATTTTTGGCCGGTTCAGTTTGGTCGGGTTGAACTGGTCTAGTCTGACTGAGTCGGTTCAGTCTGATATGGTATGAATGAACCGGTCCAGTTCAGGTGAACCGGTTCAAAAGAAAAAGGAAAAAAACAGAAAAGGGAGACGAAGAAGAGGGAGAGAGAGAGAGAGACGCAACATGGGGAATGAAGGAGAGAGAGAAACAGAACAGAGAGGGGGAAGGAGACGAAGAAGAGGGAGAGAGAGATGCACATAGAGGGGGGAGAGAGAGACAGAACAGAGAGGGGGAGAGGGAGAGAGATAGAACATAGAGGGGGAGAAGAAGGAGAGAGAGACAGAACACGGAGGGGGAAGGAGAGGAAGAAGAGGGAGAGAGAGACGCACAGAGAGGGGGGAGAGAGAGAGAGAACATAGAGGGGGGAAAGAGAGAGAGAGAGACAGAGACAGAACAAAGAGGGGGAGAGAGAAAGACAGAATAGAGAGGGGAAGACGAAGGAGAGAGAGAGATGGAACAGAGAGGGGGAAGGAGACGAAGAAGACGGAGAGAGAGAGACGCACAGAGAGAGGGGAGAGAGAAAGAGACAGAACGGAGAGGGGGAAGGAGATGAAGAATAGGGAGAGAGAGAGAGAGACGCACAGAGAGGAGGGAGAGAGAGAGGCAGGATAAGAAATCATTTACCTTGATTAATGTAGGATAATTGTTGAAGAAGAAACTAGATGAAGTAGCAAGCAAAAAGGGGTTTTCGTTGGGTGAAGAAACCTGTAAAAGAATTAGAGATGTGCAGTAATATAAAAAGGGGAGAGAAAGTTGTAGGTAGTTACAAGGATTAGCTTGAGATAACAAAAGAGAGATACGGGGGAAAATGGTTGAGAGAGAACACAGAGGAAACAAATAGGGTGGCTTAGGGTGTAATCGCATATATGGAGGATAATTGTTGAAGAAGAAACTAGATGAAGTAGCAAGCAAAAAGGGTTTTCGTTGGGTGAAGAAAACTGCAAAAGAATTAGAGATGTGTAGTGATATAAAAAGGGGAGAGAGAGTTGTAGGTGGTTACAAGGATTAGCTTGAGATAACAAAAGAGAGATTTAGGGGAAAATGGTTGAGAGAGAACATAAAGGAAACAAATAGGGTGGCTTAGGGTGTAAGCGCATATATGGAGGATAATTGTTGAAGAAGAAACTAGATGAAGTAGCAAGCAAAAAAGGGTTTTCATTGGGTGAAGAAAACTGCAAAAGAATTAGAGATGTGCAGTAATATAAAAGGGGAAGAGAGAGTTGTAGTTGGTTATAAGGATTAGCTTGAGATAACAAAAGAGATATTTGGGGGGAAATGGTTGAGAGAGAACACAGAGGAAACAAATAGGGTGGCTTAGGGTGTAAGCGCATATATGGTGTGAGTGAGTTCTAAATTATAAAAATACCCTTTATTAAATACTTGGGTATTACACTCTTCCTTAAGAAAGTCTTCGAACTCTCCTAGCAAGTACTGTCCACCACGATCGGATCGTAGAATTTTGATTTGTTTCTATAATTGCTTCTCGACCATAGCTTTGTACTCTTTGAAGTTTTCAAAGGTTTTAGACTTTTGGCGCATTAGATAAACATGTTCAAAAAGTGATTAGTCATCTGTGAAGGTCACAAAATATTCATAACCTCCTCTTTCTTAGATATTCAATGGCCCACATACATCACTATGTACCATTATTGATAAATTGTACAATTAGTGTAAGACTTATAGTTGTAACATTGGGGAAATGCATTATTGATAAATGGTGGCTTAACCAACGGAATGAGAGTGGTAGATAGAGAGATATGAGAGATGGTGAATAGTGGGTAGGCATGACCTTAGATATTACGGTCTAGTTGTTTATAATTTAGTAAGAAATAAATTATGTAATTTTTGTACTAAAAGTTGTAATAATGTTATAAAATATTGATAAATTTTTTTAAGTAAAAATTGTTGAAATCATGTCCATAAAATATGGTGTAATAATTATTTATGAGTATTATGTTATTTCTTTGACATTTATATATTACTGAACTTTATAAATAAATGAAAGTTTTCTTTGATTAAATTTTTTTTATAATTTACTTAAGTCCTTGAAATAGTATCAACATAAGAAAAGTAAAGACTAAGTGGTCTTCCAGACAAACTCTTCTGAGATAGTTCAAAATGTTATTCGCAGTCTTAGGATCGACTGGACAATTGAGTCTAATTATGATTGTTAGGTTGAACCAAAATATGCCGTTCTCAGAGCATGGGAGTGGAGACTCTAACGGTTGAACTAGACATGTTATGGACCAATAACCAATTAGTTTAGAGTAAAGTTATTTATCTAGCTCTAAATCTAATTGTAAAATCTTAAGGGTATTTTATAATTTTCTCAATCTTGAGGTGAATACGAAACTTGACTTAGTTACTTGCGGTCTTTGATATGCCAAAGGAGTGAGTTCAAATTGCCGGACAAAACCTCGACTGTTGCAACCGTGATTCAACTATGTTGGAATTGCGTGATTCACAAATATAAAAATCGTGGTAAGATTGCAATAGTAACAATATCACATTATACTTTATTGATGAGTGTGTGAATAAATAAATCGGCCCTGATACTCGGTGACATAAGTCATTGAATAAGACACGGTGATCTATATGAGACACTTCACTGATATGTCTTTCTTATTCACAGTCAATAAAGAAGTTAAGTAAAAAATAACTAAAGGAGTAAAATGATAATTTTGCATCTCGTTCTTGTTACTAATGTTCACGAATGGTAACATCATAAAATATCACGTGTACTGTGAAATGAAAATATTTATTTGCACCAACAAAAAATGTAGCGCGCATGAATCAAGAGTTGATTCGGCATCGGACATATAGTGGAGTCGTACGATGTCGAGATTAAATAGGTGAAGAATTTATGAAGATAAATTAATCGAGTATTTGAATCTCATAGTTTTACTCATGTGGGTCCATTCGGTCTCAATAGTAGCTAATAAGGACTGGAATGAGATACAACGTCCCAAACCCATATGTGATAGGTCCATTCCAAAAATGTGTTTTGGACAAATGTACACTTCCCGAACCCATATGTGATGGGTGTCAACACTAAATTAGTGAAGACCAAAATTGATGTTCAAATTAATTAATTTATTATTTTCTAATGATTGGATAATTAGTAAATAAAAGAAATTAATTAATTAACTGATAGGGATCAATTTAATTTATCAATTTGAATTGATGAATTTGGACACGGTCTGGGCTCTAGGAGAGATCTAAAAAACACATATTACAGTGCACAGGGAGATATTTTTGGTAATTTAAGATATAAAGATATATGTGAAAAATCTGTAATTATCAGATAAGGGATTGTGTCATTATCGCTATGGCTAACCCTTATGTTTATCAGAGAAGAAAAAGTTTCTCTCTCCTCCATACACACAGTTTCCGCCGATTTTGACGGTAGGAAGAGAAATTTTTGTTTCTCTTTCAATTATTGTTTTGAGAGTACACACTCAATTTCTTTGAAAAAAATCCATGAGAGAATTACTTCTGACTCTAATGAGTAGTTGTCGGTGTACGGATCAATTGATAGCTCTGTGAATCTCAAGAATGAAGAACGCGAGATAAAGAATTGGATCTCGCCAAATCAGAATTTCTCCATTAATTGAAAAGGTATAAATTGTTTCAATCTTTTTTCAATACATTTATATTATTATGCATGTTCATTGATTGGTTTTGTTTTTAATTATATCAAACGTTTGTCTGAATTTTTTTTTAAAATTCCGCCCATGAACTTGTCACGGTTCATTAATTTTTCTTCAAAACCTAAAACTCGATCCAACAATTGGTATCAAAATCTATGGTTTTTGAATATGCATATTCTGAATCTAAACATATGTATGGATGAATATGATGATATAGGCATACCAAAATTATTTCTTTGGTAAGATAATTTAATTAAAGTCTACCATACAAAAAAAATCTTTATTTTTGACTAATCAAATTCAATTAATTTAAAAAAGCCATTTAATGAGATTATTCAATTATAATTTTTTAATTAAAATAGTTTTGATCCAAGCTTGAAGATTATAAGGAGATAATTACAGACGTCATGAAGATTAACATTTAAATTATCATAATTTATTATTATTCTTTTTATGGGTTGTAATAAGAAATGAGACATAGAGAAATTAATTTTGAATATATAATTTATTATTAATATAGCATCCTCTTCTAACATGTCAAATAGAAATAGAGATATGTCAATATCAAATTTCCATATAGCATATACATGCATCATTGTAGTTGAATTTTATAATGAGTTACAATTTTAAATACACTGCGGATTTTATAAAAGTTATAAATTTTAAATTATGATTTAAATTTTATGAATTTTTATAATTTTTAAAACTTTCTATTCAAATTTATAAAGAGTTATGATTTTTGAAAAATCAAAGAAAACTCTAATTTTTAAAAAACTAAGTGGGAGTGTCGTTTACGTTGAAATGTTCTCAAAGTCATCAACGCAAACTTGATCGTGGCACGAGGAATGGTTTAGAGCATCCCTAGCGGTCCTCTCTTCAGTAGGAGAAACTTTAGAGTCGTGTCACTTTGATTCATCGAGTTGCTTGAGAAGATAAAGTTTGTAAAGGAAGTGGTGAGTCAGGACCGTTCCTATATAGACTGTTAGTTCATAGTAACCTTTAAAATAGATGCGTTGGTTAAATACTTAGACCGAAGCACATTGGAATTTCTTATAAGAGCTAGTCAATGGGGCTAAGGTGACCAAAACTATTGGTGATTGGTTAAGCTATATATAGTTACATCTTGAGAAGCGTTAACCAAACGAGAAGAGCTTCGATGCGATAGAAAGTAGCTCGGGCATTGTCGCTAGATGAGATGAGCTATCGTTAAGTATTCATGCATCATACTTTCCTAAATTATTAAATATTTATTTATACCACTTTATTTATTCTTTTCAGTAATCATGTCACTATCCTCACTCTCAACAATCTTAAATGCAAACAAACTCACTACTGAAAATTATGTGGATTGCAAAAGTAAACTTGATATCGTGCTGACGATAGAAAAATCAGTGATTGACGTCTAACTCACGTCAATCTCTGATTCAAAAATCAGTAATTGAAGTGTGACAGTCCAACATGCCATGTGGCAATTTTCTCAAATTTATTATTTATTTTAATCAGATGAATATCTAAATATCAGTTAATTAAAAATTAATTTATCTGATCACCATAATCAATTAACTTATCTATTAGTTCACAAATAACATATATGTTGTCTCACATATCGATCAACACATAATTAATCGATATAATTATTTAATTGTAACTTCTAAAAATTATATTATATAATTTAATTAATTAATTAGTTACACATATTTATCTTATAGTTATATACTTACCCCAGAAATTTAATTTCTTTCGCAAGTTAGTAATTTTTTCATGTCTTGAAAAATTCACACTCTAAACTACGTAGTATAGAGGTGACTCAAAGAGCATGAACCTATAATTCTAAGCTCCAATAAACTAGATTATTAAATAAACTCTTTAATTAAATAAGATTATTTATTAATTCTATTATTACTCCACTATAAATATGAAATTGCACTATTAGCAATTATAGAATATATTTAGAGAGTATTCTCATGCAATCCATTGATCTAATCACTTCATATAGTTATGTACCTTCATTAAGATGTCTATCTGCATCAGTGATCTGGATTTCATTCACATGCATTCATAATTTTTAGTGAACCGTACTAGCAACCATTCATTAAAGATTTCATACTTTAATATGCTGCGGACTATTTTTTCATTATTTATGATCTTAATCCTCTCGTACTTATACAAGATCATAGTCTCATTAACGAATATGAGATTTTCTGATATTTATATATAATTTATTCAATAAGAATTTAAAACAACAATTATAAGAAAAATGTAATTTCATTAATTTCAAATTAAAAAATATTTACACAAGCTTTGAGGGTACTATGCCCAATAATATGACACTTAAGTATACATATTTACAAAGAGATAATAAAAGGTTGAAGTCTGACTCGATCGATCATGTGGCACTTGCATATTGGTCACATTAGCCTAGACAGGATTAAAAGACTCTCAAATGATGGTACATTGTAAACTTTAAGTGTGAGATCACTATCCACACGTGAATCCTGCATAGAAGAAAAAATGACCAAGAGACACCCTTTTCATGAAAGGGTGAAAGAGCCACACAATGCCTCGAACTCGTACATAATGATGTATGTGGGCCATTGAATATCCAAACAAGAGGAGGTTATGAATATTTTGTAACTTTCACAAATGACGACTAATGTTTTGGACATTTTTATCTAATACACCAAAAGTCTTAAACCTTTGAAAAGTTTAAAGAGTACAAGGCTATGGTTGAGAAACAATTAGAGAAATAAATCAAAAAGCTATGATCCGATTGTGGTGGAGAGTACTTGCTAGGAGAGTTCGAAAACTTTCTTAAGAAAGAATGTATTACGTCTCAGCTTACAACACCTAGCACTCCAGATTAGAATATTGTTGAGAATGAATCAAATTCTATTGGATATGGTTAGTAAATAAAAGAAATTAAAAATTAATTAATAAGGATCAATTTAATTTATCAATTTGAATTGATGAATTTGGATACAATCTTGGCTCTAGGGGAGATGTAAAAATCACAGATAACAATGCACAGGGAGATAATTTTTGGCAATTTACATATAGGGATATATGTGAAGATTCTGTAATTATCAGATAAGGGATTGCATCATTATCCCTATGGATAACCCTATCCCTAAGCGTGTTGATTAGAGAAGAAAAAGTTTATCTCTCCTCCACACACACAGTTGCCGCTGAATTCGACGGTAGGAAAAGAAGAAATTTGTTTTCTCTTTCAATCATTATTTTGAGAGCCCACACTCAATTTCCATGAAAATCTTTGAGAGATTTACTTCTGACTCTAATGAGTTGTTATCGTTGTAAGGATCAATTGTTAGCTTTGTGAATCTCAAGAATGAAGAACACGAGATAGAGAATTGGATCCAGCCAAATCAGAATTTCTTCATTAATTGAAAATGTATAAATTGTTTCAATATATTTCTTGATATGTTTATATGATTATACATGTTCATTGATTGATTTTGTGTTTAATTGGATTAAAAGTTTGTATGAATTTTTTTTTTGAAATTCTACTCATGAACTTATCACGGATCATTAATTTTTCTTCAAAATCTAAATCGATCCAACAAAACGACATGTTTATATAACATGTATTTATGTATTATGAGATCTCCTTTAAGTTTCATAGTTTACAAAATTAAAAACTTTATTTTCTTTTGCTCTATTGTATAGCTTCATTATTTTACACATTATTTGACTTTTATATTTTGTACTCTATGTTTCTGTCAAAAAATTAATCATTGTCGATATTATGAATTTAATTGATTAACATTAGTGAAATAAATTTGATTTAATAATGGAGTGTATTCATACACTTTAAATGTATTGATAAAAGTTTCTACTATACAGTATAACAAAAGAAAGTACCAAAAGACAATGAGTTATTAGTTTTTATATGCAGCTGAAAAGTCTTTCGCTTTAATTATGACTCTCAATTTAATAAAACCATGCATTATCATTATATGTGAATTAATTTAATTTATAAATTAATATAATAGTATTATTGGAACACATGTCATAAAATTGATAGGACACTTGACCAATTTGAGCCATTCTTTAAGTAAAATGACCGCTCAACTTTTTAATTGCAAAAATGGTCGGGTGGCCTAGTAACTAATAGCCATTTGCCATTAGGCCTTTAATGAAAAGGGCCCAGAGTAGTTCACGCGCTATAGTAGCATTTCACGGCCCTGAGTAGTCCACTCGTTACAGTAGCTAGGAAGAAAAGCAAAAAACAACAACAAAATAAAATGAAATGCGTGTTTTGATGCTAGGAAGAAAAGCAAAAAAACAAAAACAAAATAAATTACAAAGGATACACACTCTCGATTGTTGACACATGTGCAGGTCATACAATACTACCCATATGATTAAACAACACATGGATCATCACTCAAACCCTCCATCGGTGAAATAGAAAAACAACAAAAAACAAAATACCCACGAAAATGAAACCCCACGACTCCATTACTCCAACCGCTTGAAAAGCTACAACCTGCACAAAAAGGTAATTGTTGACAAGAATCAGGAAATCGAAGCTGAAGAAACATTCTGCAACAACATGTAAGAAATTTCTTCTTTACGTTTTACCAGTATCTAAATTAGTGCCTAATCTTGTTCTTTTTAGTTTCACTACTTTAGATGCATATTAAGTCAGTGATTTCAATAAATCTATTAAAATACATGTTTCTAGTATCTAATTTAGTTATAAAAGCTTCCATTCGGTTAGGCTCCTTCATTAGAAACCTGTATTTCAACAATATTCTACGCAAGTCATAATAGTTATAGATTAGTAGGAATAGAGAAACATGGGTAATCTACAACTCGCAACATATAAGAAAGATTACATCTATACATACACTCGAGTTTAGTTTCCCTTGTTTATCATGGTTGTTGGGTGACTTGGGAGATGATGGGAAATCTTCAAAAAGTGAGGGTAGAGAGAGACTTATAACCTTATCACTGGAAGTATCATAAGAAACCTTAATTTTCTCACACATCTGAGATTTGCAGTAGAAATAGCCACCATTTTGCTCCTCATTTTTATCATATATGAAAATGGTGTGCCTATAAATATTGTCACACCCCGATCCCCGAGGGTTAAACATACGTGTAATTTCATAATTTTGAAATCTCTAATTTGAAACAAACCCTAATTTTGAGAAAATTCTCAAATTGAAAATTACTAATTTACCCATGATAAAAAAACCCATGACCTTAAATAGCAGAAGCATTAAACTTATCCACGATCGGAATCGTAATCATAAAATAGCCGAAGTGATAAAGTGTCTTAAATGCATAATTAATAAAACCTCGAAAAACTAAATTAAATTCTGAGATAACGTCAAAACTTGAAATCCATAATTCATGAAACGTTCACTCATCATAGTTCGTAGAAAATCATAACGTAAAATAAACTACTTGAATAAGCAAGTTTAACAGAAAACATTTTCCTAAGTTTAAATCAAATCATAAACTGAACACATAAATTTCTCTGATCTAACAAGTTATGGTAGTCTCCCACACATGCTGCTCGTCATCACCACCTGCATTATAATTAACTGTGGGGGAATGAGTATTTTAAAATACTCAGTAAGCAAACTCACATAATAACATGCATCCACATCTCATAAATGCAATCATAACATAATTGAACTTGACATATAACATAAATGAAATAAAGTAACGTACTTGATCATGACATAACATAACTGAACTTGACATATAACATAAATGAAATAAAGTAACGTACTTGATCATGACATAACATAACTGAATTTGACATATAACATAAATGAAATAAAGTAACGTACTTGATCATGACATAACATAACTTTGACATATAACATAAATGAAATAAAGTAACGTACTTGATCATGACATGGCTCAACATAACACGCAGATAACACGTGTCTCAAACAGAATCATTTAACAATTTTAATCAACTCTTGGCTTGTCATATCCTCTAGTTAACAACCTAATCAGAACTGATCACACATTAACTGAAACACATCATGATGAATTGGGTGACAAAATAGATGGCACACATCGGGCGACGAAACAGATGACACTCATTGGATGACAGAACAGATGGCACTCATAGGTGATGAAAAACGTGAATAGATGACACCTTATGAGTGACGGAAAATATTTAAAGATGACACCCAATGAATGACCAAAACATGAACAAATGACACCCTATGTGTGACGAAAGCATGAACAAATGACACCCATTCATTTAACAGAACATAACGTGAACAGTCATGATTCCTTGTTAACTGAAGATCATGCTTAAGTTCATATTTTGCTTAATTACCACTTGAATGAATTAACCTCATAACTTGCAGAATCCAACGTATGACATAAATTAATCATATAATGCATACTGATACATATAACAGAATCAAACATGATAACATACTACGCAAAATCAGTCATACTCAGACATTTATCTCATGATAATCACATTAATAACTGAACAGAAATCAATTACCAAAGTGTTAACCAAAATATAATAATTATCGAAAAATGGTTAAACATATAACAAATACATGATACAATTATAACATCAGAGTCACATCGTTATACAAGTCAATTTACCCAAACATATTTATGAAAGTAACATGCTTATAGACAATTAAAACTGATGAGAATAACACATGTAAATTCACTTACACAAGCATATATATTTATCACACATGGGTCACATTACGATATAATTTGACTTACACAAAGCATATACATTTATAACAACGGAAGTCACATCATCGTGTAAGCCCACTTACCTGAAGCGGAAGAATGAATTGGACAATTAATGACCTAGAATCTCAAAACAAATATAATCACTAAATTATTTTGAAATAAAATAATATAAACACATTTTTAATATCATAAAATAGAAAATATAGATTTAATTAAAATAGTGCAAAACGGTCAGAACGAGGTCGGAAAATAATATATCAGGTTCAGAGTCAAAAGATAAAGCTTCGAGTCAAATGGTTCAGACCGAGCTGGTTCGGACTAGTCCGGTTCAATTTTATCTGATGGACCAGTTCAGACCGGTCTGAGTAGGCTGAACCGGTTCGGTTCGTGATGAACCGGTTCAGGGCTGAGCAACTGGTTGCACAACTAGTTGCACAACAGAAAACACGAGAAACATAGAGGGGAAGAGAGAGAGAAATGAGAAGGACAGAGAACAAAGAGGGGAAGAGAAACAGTGAGGGAAACTGAGAGGGGAAAAGAGAGAGGGATGTAGAGAGAAGCAGAGAAAGACACAGATAGAGAGAGAGAAAACAGAGGGCGAGAGAAAGGAAATAGAGGGCGAGAGAAAGGAAATAGAGGGAAGGGGAAAGTGGGCCTCGGTGATCAACCACCGGTGATGACAGAAGCAAAGGGAGAGAGAGAAAGAGAGAGAAGGATGCAAAGAGAGTCAGAGAGAGAGAAAATGAGATAGAGAGAGAGAACGAGAAGAGAAAAAATAGAGAGGGGAAGAAACAGGGAGAGGAAGATGAAGCAAGGACGAGAGAGAGAGAGACAAAGACAGAGAGAGAAAGAGATTAAAGAAAGAAAGAGAAGATTACCCAAAATCAATTAGAGAGAGACCAACAAATGAGAAGAGTTGTTGGTTGCAGGTGGCTGAGCGGGGAGGAGAGGCTACGAGGGGGAGGAGAGGGCTGCCAGAGAAGAAATTGATGTTATGGAATATATATAATAGGTTAAAGATTGGTTTAGTGTGTATATGCATGTAGTGTGAGTGAATTTCAATTGAGAGTTGAGATTGCTTAATCAAGGATAAAATAGGGTTAGGGTAATACTAGGGTATACATAAGCATATGATGTGAGAGAGCTAAAATTTTATAAAATAAATTAAAATTATTTTAAAATTGAATAATTGAAATTTAAACTAAACCATATATGATTAAAATTATTTTACCAAAATTACAAATAATCTTTTTTTAAAATCAAAATTTAAAATCATTTTATCTTTGAAATCAATTTAACAAAAATGCCCATTTACGAAGAATCAGGATATTACAAATATATTTCACAATCCCTTGCCTATCATGTATTTGAGATAGACTCAATCAAATAAGATCAATTTTATAACATCTAATTTCCTAAAATATTAACTAAACAAGAAAAAGAGCAATATTTTACTCACTTGACATGAAATGGCAATATTTTAGAGGAATCAATACAAGAAAACCATGAAATAGCTACAGAGATCTAATTCTACAAAGAAATAACTAGTAATGAGTATTTAAAAACTAAAAACTTAAGTCTTAAAATTATTAACAAAACAAAAACTGAAATTTGGTATATTATCCTTTTTAGATAAACTAATAATAATAAATTAGTTTATTTAAGAAACATTGTTGACATTTTCTCAGACAAATAGAAGTCCATATCCTAAAATGGATCTCTGATTGGTGCTTTCTTTGATGCAATTTCTAGGAAATCATATTCACTGACTTATCTCAAAATGTATCATCCACCCAGAATCTCCCAACAAAGTGCATAAGTAAGATACTAATGATATATTCCATTGGGTCCCTAAAATGGATTTATGCTTAGTGCTTTCTTTGACGCAATTTCTAGGAAATCATATTAGCTAACTTATCTCAAAATGTATCCTCCACCCACAATCAATCTCCCAACAAAGTGCATAAGTAAGCTAACTTATCTAAAAATGTATCCTCCACCCACAATCTCCCAACAAAGTGCATAAGGAAGAAAGAACATAGCTCTCTTCAGCATCCATCTATAGAAAATCAATGCTTCACAAAAATATTGCAAGGTTTTTGGAATAACAATTTCTAAATCATATAACTATGTTTTCTCAAGCTTGCATATCGTCAAACTTGAATTTTTGTTTCCAACAATAGAATACTGATCTCGAATTTTATCATGCATATGACAATTTAGCATAGGCTGAAAATAATAAGACGTGATGCAAGATAAATATAGTATAAGCACATGAATAGGAAAAAGTAAAGATATCCCTATGACTAACCTTTCTCGAAACAAGATCCGTAAAGGGCTGAGGACAATTAGCATGTGAGGCCAAAGACCAGCCGACCTCACATCCCTAATCTGGTGAACCTATGGAAGCATCAACGAATGAATTAAGAGCAACTGCAAACGCATGTATGTCAACCTGCAAGAATTAATATATATATATCGGCATCAAAAGCCACATAGCATGAATCACAATTGAAATGCAAAAAAATGTAAAAGGACATCTATACATATTTTTCATCATATCTAGAGCCAGTGACAAACATAACTATGATTCATGATAGTGAACCATTTACCCTGTGTAACCTAATTGCTGAAATCCATGTCATGGAATTATAATCAATCAATTTAGTTAGAAATAATTATTGAAAAAAGACAATGACAGAAAAAAAAAAGAGAAAAAGAAATGGGAAAATGGATGCAGCAGAAACATGGTTGTGCATGTGTGTGATTTAGGCTCCTGTGAAACCTCAAAGTGCTATATACTACCATTACATTTGTGGGGATCAAAATGCATACAGAATAGAATTGTACATAAATAGAAGCTAGAAAATAAAAATAAAATGCATTATCGCAGCATTGCAATCAAAGAGTGAAGTAAATGAAAACGTGACATTCTCCAACAACAAAGATATGCCTGTAGCACAAATCTTTTTACAACTATTTGGCATTAAGTTTCTTTCTAATTTCCTTTCATATCAAACTCAACATAAGGATAGATAAGAAGCCTACTAATGCTAGAAGTTGAACTGGGAACCAATGAGAAGTTTATATGTTTGAATCTTCATAGTTTGCTGCAACAACATTTCTCTCTGCATAGTAAAGAGATTATTTCAAAACCAATTTTACTTTAAAAAGTCTATATTTAAGCTAAAACTGAAGTCTATCTCATTAACTTTCTTATACCTCTACCATAACACCAATCTGAACACCAGAAATCAACTCTGGCATGCCCTGAAAACACAAATTAACGAGAAAGAAGCAATCTGGAAAACAAAATATGGAAAGATTGACAAATCAAAAATTAAATGATAGAAATCTAAGCAGCAGATTGGTTTTCCTCCAAATCCCCTTAAACTTCAACGCCTTTAAGATTCTTCCATGGAGATAATGAGGAAATTTCAAGGTTACAAAGCAAGAACTACGAAAAAAATAATCGAATAAAGTATAAAACCAAAATCTTACCTGGATTGCAGAACCCTTCACCAAGAATCTAGATATATGCCTACGAGACTGAACCCACTTCATTGAGCTCTTCTTATCCTTCTTCTTAAGCTTAAAACCCACCAAATAATATTGTTAAAAGTTATATTTTACTCACTTGTCATGAAATATTAGACGAAATGTATAAATGTTTAGAGGAATTTGACCTATGTTCCTCCATCTTAGATTCACCCTCTTCTCCTGGTTTCTCACCCTCGAATATGAAACCCTAAAATAAGAGAGTAAATTTTTCTTGTACGGAGAATAAACGTCTAAGAGAGAGAGAGAGAGAGAATGATTAATCGAGAGCGGAAGATGCTTACAGCAGCGAAGGGGAAAAGAGAGAGAGGAGAGCTTAGGCCACAAAGAGATGAGGCAAAGACCAAGTAATGGTATGGGTTTGATAAAAATGGAGGAGGAACCGGATCTGGGATATGCACGCTTCTGATTTCAAAGAGTAAAGAGGAATGGCGAGATCGTATGATGCTTACCTTCTCTGTCTTACCTTTTCAGCGGCGGAGAGAAAGCTGGACGACGACGAAAGCTAAAGATCGAGGGAGAAAATCGCATGTCCTAGACTGAGTTTGGTGTAGCTCGAAGGAAAAATGAGAGTTTTGGAAGGAAGGAGAAGCTTACGAAGGAAGCTTTCGAAGAAAAAGAAAAATGATAACCTACAACGTATTCAACAGGTAAACCATCTTTGTATCTAACGATTGAGTCTTATTGTCTGATCGAACGATTAGGAACACTCCAATAACAGTGTTGGCATTCATGCGTTAAAAATTTTACGGCATGGGGGTTGACCCATAAAACAGTGACAAATTTGAAGTCGTGTTCAAAACACAATTCCCACTTGTTGCCACGTCATTCTCACGTGTTGCCGCGTCATTCTCACGTGTTGCCGTGTCATTCTCACTTCTTGCCACGTCACCACACCACCTTGTATCTTGAAAACACGATTTTGTGGACGTATCCAAAACTGCATTATTTTGTAAATTAGTTTCGAAAGTAATTCATTTTATTACTTTTTTATTAAAATAATATTAGATATAAAAAAAATCCCGTTAGTCGGTGTTGATCCTACCTGAAATCAAACACTTTCTCTACTCACTTCTGAGTCTCTGACATCCCCTGAACTCACCTAAATCTCGTAGAAGCTCCAATTTCCACGTTGATCAAAGAATTCAACAGTTACTCTTCGAATTTGATCAATTTACACCTTCAAGGATAAAAACAATCAGTTTCTACATGAAACCCTAGATCTTACTGTAGCTTGGTCTTCCGCCGTGACTAGTTTCTTTTTCTGTCTTTTGCTTTCTCCCTCTGATGTTTGGAATCCCGCCTCGAAAGATTAAGAATTGGGTGTCTGAACAATGACGGCGGATTGATTTGCTGAGTCCTGATTGTTTTGAAGATATAATTTCTTGAACGAAGTGTGATTGCATCTTGAGTCCAATGTCAATCATTGGAGACGCGCTTCGTCAGGCGTTCATGCCGAAACACCAATACGAGAGCCTCCGGGAAGAAGATAAGGCATGGGGCAAGCTTCTGAGACCGCTCGTATTAGCTGCGGTGGCTTTTATAGGGATTGTAGTTATTGTAAGTACTGTTATTAGCTTGAAAATTGTATTTCCCGGCGACAACGGGCACAGACCGTTCTGTACTGATAAGAGGGTTCAGCCTTTACCTATGAACGTGAAGGGAGGCGATTCCGATCTCTTCCCTGCAGCTTTTTATCTCACGGATCAAGAAATTGTTGACTATTACTGGATGGTTGTCTTCATTCCTTCGCTTATCATATTCATGGTGTCTTTTGTGTATCTCATTGCAGGTGTGGAAACTTTTAAGGCTTCTTAGCCATTCTATTAAATTTGAAATTTTTTTATTGGTAGCTTTGAGTTTTTGTTGATTTTAGCATTGCAATATAAAGGTTCACTAATCAATTTAGGATGCTGATTGCTGGGTGTCGATGAAACTGCATATTTCACTCATAAAATATGTTAAATTGCATCAATAGATGATATAAACCTTGGAATATATTGTGATTGATAACTTCTTTTTGATGTTGGAAATGTAGACAGTAAATAATGATCAGTGTTAAATGTGCACAAATATCAAGAAAAATAGTTTATGGAGAGAAATAAGACAATCGAAGTAATAACTAGATGCATCTGTGTGTAAACTGTTACTGCTAAAGCTGATATAGAGAGTTAAATGTCAGTATGGTGATCAGTGATCACAATTTTCTGGTCAGTAAGGTTTTAGATTGTCTATAAGAGTGAAATGATGCTCGGTCTATTTGGCTACCTAGCTTTTCAAACCAAAGGAGATCTTCTATTGTCTGGCACTGCATTTGCAAAATGTGGGATTCTTTCTCGAAACTTACTAAATTCAGAGTGGGGAATGGGAGTTCTATCGGGTTTGGGGATGATATTTGGTGTAGGAATTTAAAGTTATGTGATGATTTCCCAGGCTTAATACTCTATGGCAGTTAAGAAAGATGCATGGGTCAGCGAGATCGCATCTACGTCTAATGGTTTTACAGTTTGGAATTTGTCGTTTCGTAGGGATTTCTATGACTGGGAGATTGCCGACTTTTGTCTTTTGATGGAGCGCCTTCATACACACTAGGTGGATGCGAATTCTAACGACATGATGCTTTGGGGAAGAAATAAGGAAGGGAGCTTCAACGTGAAGTCTTACTATAAATTTCTGGCCACTTCTCATGATACTTTCTTCCCTTGGAAACAGTCCTGGAAATCTAAAGCTCCCCCTAAGTATGGTTTTCTAGCCTGGACAGCAGTGTTGGGTGCTTGCCTCACCCAGGACAATCTATGTAGTTTTCTCTCCCTAATAGGTGTTTCCTTTGTAAAGAGGAGAGGAAAAGCAATGACCACGTATTCTTGCATTGCAATTTTACCAGAAGCTTGTGGTTCATTTTCTTCAAGAATCTGGACTTTTTGTTTGTTATGCCCTCTTCTGTGAACAGTTTTTTATCTGGTTGGTTTTTTGTGGGCTCTTTTTTTGTAGATCGAGAATTTTGGAAGGTTCTCCTTGCCATCTATTGTTGCATATGGAGGGAGAGGAATTTTAGGGCATTTGAGGGTTTTGAAAATAGCTTCTCGTTTGTTCTTTTTTCTCTTTTCTTTTGTTAATGGAGTGGCATAGGTGTCTCTTGCTTGTTTCTGATTTTGTAAATTCGTGGCTTCATAGTCTTGCTACACTTGTCCCTAGCAATTAAGTTATAGATTTTGTAAATACCCCTTCTTCTTTTTTGTGAATATACATAAGAGTGTAGATTCAAGTAAAAAATAACTTTGTCGGTAACTCATTGGTCTGTGGTCTTTTTCAAAATCTTATTCTCTATGGTTAGATATTACTTGCGCTTGTGTGCCCTATGACGGAAGAGGCATTGTATGCAAATGGATAGCAAGAAAAGGAAATCGTCTTTAAGTCTTGACAACCAGAAGGGGTATTTATCTTTGTCTGCTGAGTGAGGAGGGAGATGAATGGTAGCCTAGAAACGAAAATTAGGAAACTTTCTCTACTCGTGCATAGGAAATAAATACTCGTCTTCTTGCATTGCTTGTAGGTCTTATTACTAAAACAGCAATGTAGATATCAATTAAGTGGGTACCGATTGTGTGAGATTTTATTTTATTGTGGATCTGGGTATGCTTTGTCAACAACTTCTTTGGAACTTCCAATGGGCCACCATAGCAGTTGTCTTCAAGAGTATTTTATATATAGTGTGTTGGGGGAAAATTAAGTGATTTTGATGAAGACCAAGTTCTTTTATGTATTGTGGTTGCTTCTTTTTTCGACATTTCTGCCTCTTATTTGTCGAATGACATCCCTTTTAATCCCATCTTGATTAAAAAACATATGGTCTTTGGTATTATTTTTGCTGTAGTTTACTTCTGTACTTTCTTTTGGATGAAGTCTTGCTGATTCATGATTGCAAAAATATATATAGTTGTTTCCTCAGAAACTGTGAATGCATGCAGTCACTGCACAGCCGTTTCAACTAAATTTTGTGCAAGAACTGGGATTAACAAACTTTGTTGCTTTACCTGCATACCTACAATAGTTATTGTCACTTGAGTAATTTAAATGTACAAAATGATAATTACTTTAGTGTAAGGCGTCCCCCTTATGTCAGCTCTGCCTTTTTAGTAGTTGGCTTATCTTTGATACTATTGCTTTGTTGTAACTGAATAATAGTGTCTGTTATCCTATGGGCTTCATCAAACTTATTTTGTGAACTATGTTACTGTTATAGAAGACTTGCTGAAGTGGTAACGTAATGATTTAACTGTGATAATTACCTCATGCTACAGGAATGATCGTGGCTTACTTTGCTCCAATTAGGCATGGCTGCTTAAGGGTAGTTGAAAATAACTTTTGTGCTTCAAGAAGAGGTAAAATATCTCTTCTGCTTCTTCTTTTTTAACTTCATTGCCAGTCTATGTTGCATGGATACGTTCATAAGGCTGAGTGGCCATGTCTGACACGCCTTTTCAAGTGTCCCAGTTTTTAATTTTTGTTTTAATTTTCTGACACTTAGACACAGCTAGAACACGCCTGGGACACAGTTTTGGTAGGGGGAAAGAGCTTGGGCTTATGAAAAGCAAATACAAAACTAAAAGGAAAAAGTCACTAAAGAAAAAGGAAACTAAAAATCAAAGGGAATAAAAAACGTCGTAGTCTTCTTCACCGAGTTCCCGATTCTTAAGTCTTTATTTCTCGTAATTTTGTTTTCTTTTTCAATTAACAGTTTTCAACTTAAACAAAGATTATTGTGATAATTTAATAGTTATATGTTAATTATTTTCTATATTCTTTCATTTGATAACGTGTCTCCAGCGTGTCCATGTCCTAATTTTTAGAAAAACACGTGTGGCTTATTCGTGTCTGTGTTGCATTCATGCTATTTGGTTGCCAGTAATGCCATTTCTCCAATTTCTGATGCAATTTGTAGTTAGTAAATTGGTGTGAAAGAAAATTAGAAACCTGGATAAAATCTCTCTCATACAATAATTTACAGGTGGAGTTCGTTGCCTTGCTATTCTTAATATCGTCTTTGCTATCGTCTTTGGTCTTCTTGCGCTATTCCTTGGTTCAAGCCTCCTCACGCAAGGGAGCAGCTGTTCTGTGCCCTTGTTTTGGTGCTACGAGTATGCATCATGGGGCCTAGTTATTCTATATGGAGGAACTTCCTTCTTCCTTAGAAGGAAGGCAGCTGTAATACTTGATGAGGTAGACTTTCGTGGTAGGAACCTTGGGGTGGAAATGTTGGAAGCAAATCCCTTGGAAGTTACTCCTGATGTGGAGAGGCGTGTTACTGAAGGGTTTAAGGCATGGATGGGTTCTTCTCTCTTATCTTCTGACGAAGATGAACCTGATAGTTATGAAGAAGTGTCAGATGGTACAGAGTCCAACTCCAACAGGCTTAGAGTTTAAATTTGAATCACAACAATGGAGCTTTCAGCCATAAATTTTCCTTCAGAACCTGCACATCTGGAGCGAGAATAGACTGATATCTTATAGCACGAAGTAATACTAATTACTTGGCTCAGGATGACTTCCTTTTTACAAAAAGCTTTAGTTTAATCTGTCAGTAGTAATGAATATGATAGCTTGTGAATACTTAACCCCTCCCCC
>QANY01003708.1:1218389-1416541 GCA_003255025.1 Datisca glomerata
CCCCCCCCCCCCCCCCCCCCCCAAGCTCAATTGAAAGACAAAAGAAGTGCGAGTTAGAAACTGATACGAGCGTTCACGGTTCGGTTCGGTCAGTTTTTTGGTAAAAAATCGAACCGAAATTTCGGTTCGGCGATAAAACCGCTAAAAGAACCGAATAGAATTGTCAGTTTTGGTTCAATTCTTCGATTCGGTATTATTAATTTAAAAATAATTTTTAAAATAATTTTTAAATAATATTATTGAAAAAATATAAAATTAACGTTTTGTTTCGATTCGATTCAGTTTTAAAAGAAATTATATATTAAAAATAAATAAATAATATAAATTTAATATTTCGATTCGAATCGGTCTGAAAATCACTGAAATTCCTAATCAAATTGAAATTTTGATTCACTCATTTTCTTGAATCGAACTTAACACATATGAAGAACTAACTGAACTAATCATTTTCAGTCCGGGACAACTTTGAACACTCTTAGAAACTGATGCGGCAACTCTTTGTGTTTGGTCCTCTTTCTATCATTTTCTCCTTTTGTCAGGGTGTTATTTTTCTTTTCTTTTTTGGAGATTTTAAGGGTGTTCTTTTGGGACGGGGTAGCCTCCTGTTCGATGAATAGGTTGCGTTACTCATGCCTTGAGGCCGTCTATTAGCACTTAGCTTATATTTTTTTTGCTATGTGAATAGTTTAAATTAGTTTCTGAACAAATTGTGGTTTTTTATTAGCACTTTCCATCAATCTGTGAAGCTAAAAGATGGATTTATTTTATCTGATGATAGATGTTTACAAAATATTCATTATGTAAGTGACCAAAATGGATTTATTTTGTCTGATGATAGATGTCTAAAAAATATTCATTATGTAAGCGACCAAGATGATAAAGTAGCCAGTCATGGACCATAACTCATTGTATATTTGGAAGAAGATTACCTGATTGTTGGAGATAATATCGTTGCTCGAATGTTGATGATGCATTAGTTTACTTGATTGTGAGAGGTAATGTTGCTTTGCAAACTCTATATTATCGATTAAAACATAATTACGAACAAGCTACATCCAACTTAATCAATTGTTTTGTGCAAAATATAATACTTGAACATAAAGATGAGAACTACTTACTAGTAGGTCTTCGGATGCTTGTCTGTTTCTTCCGCTTGTCCATATGGTTCATCAGTCTTGAATTAGACATTTCTTTAGGTCTCGAGGAGGATCTAATACTGACGTCTCACCATATTTTAAGTATTTAACAAACTATCATCATTTCCATAAGTATTTTTTGTTGTCATGTGACTCATTTCTTATGTGAGGAGACACAAGCGCTCGCAATTTTTCTTTCATAGTTTTAGCACCACTATCATATCTCTTTCCTTTTGCTCACTCGAGCCATAAGAAGGATGGTGATAGAAGAAAGAAAGGGAGAGAGCGCGAGAGAAACAGAGTAATAGAGAAGGAACGTCATAGAGATGAACGGAGAGAGCGAGAGAGATAGAGAAAATGGGAATGAAGGTGATGGAGAGAAAGGGAGAGATCGTGAGAGAGAAGGGAGTGATGAAGTTTTCTTAAATTCAGCCATATTTATTTACAAGTATAGTTATTTTAGACCAAATGCTAAAATCAATAAAAAAAAAGTGACTCAACTAGGAAACTAGGTCACTGTACAAAAATAAAGGAGAGAATAGCCCAATATTTACCAATTTGTAGATATGGTTGAATTATATATTGGCCCAATAACAAACCTAACAAATTTAACGATCTGACAAAAATACCAATATCAACAAAAAGAAGGACGAAGCCAATCCACGTGAAAATTTCCTGAAGAAACACACCCTAACATTAAAAGGCGACGACACAACCCTAACTCCTTTGCCACCACCTGTCAGCGACAAAAGCTAAGAGAAAGACTGAAACAAAGCATCGTAAATCTCCGCAACATTCAAAAAAATCGTTCTTGTAAGTGAAAATTTCAGTTTTCATTTTATTATATAACGGTATATTTCCTATGTCTATTACTTACTATATCTTCTTCTACGGGTTTCAACACTCTACTCGCAAATCTAACGCTTGATTGTAGGTATATCATTCTCGACCATCTCTCTTACTCACGGTAAATTTCTTTCTATTCGCTTGAGTACTGATTTTTTGAAGTTCGTTACTCATGTAAACTAAAGTTCATTACTTATTTTCTTTAAGTCAATAGTGACCATCTCTAATACTCACGGTATATTTCATTCTGCGTGCATGATTATTGATTTTCGTTCTATATTTCATTACTTAAGTTCATTACAGTATATTTCGTTACTGATTTAAACTAAATTCATTACTTATTTTCATTACTGATTTTTTGAAACAGAGGTTTAAACTGTAGGTCATTACCATTTTTCTAAAATTATTGATTAATATGAGGTTTGTATGAGATTTATGAAGTTCATTACACAATGTTTATTGAAGTTCATTTACTAATTTTTATTACTGTTATTGATATATTTTGAAGTTCATTTACTAATTTTTATTACTGTTATTGATATATTTTGAAGTTCAGTACACTATATAATGTATAGGGATTCTTATGATTGATAGTAACAGAACAATAAATAGTATATATTTATAGGCCTTCAGTATATAGACAATATATATACTAACTGTAACTTCAATGTCATTATGTAAACATGCATTACTGTATCTTAAAATGTGCACTCTAACATTTGAAGTATTAATGTGGAGTCTTGTGATTGACTGTGACAAAATGACAAATAGTATATATGTATATGCATGTAGTATATAGACATATATTTACTAATTGTGTCTTCAATATATCATATTGATATATTGTTCATTGTGTTAACATGTATATATGTATCGAAAATTTGGCAGAAATACACTGAGGGATCGAAGAAAAGAAGAAAAACAAAAGTAAAAAAATATGACAAAACAAAAGGAACCAAATTGACAAAGGCAAATCGGTTGTTGAATCAGAGGTAAATATGTACACTTAACACTGGTTCTTCATATATAATAATTGCCACTGACACCTCCTAAGATTTGCCTAAAAGATACAGACACCCCCTCTAGTTTTTAGAAATGACACATGAGTCCAATTTGTTATAATAGAGTTAATTTTTAAGTGAAATGATCAAAATGGCCTTAAATTTTCATCTTACCCGAGACTCTTACCCGAATTAATGCCCATAGCCCCCTCAATCTCCCCCAAAATCAAACCCAGGAACCCTAAATCCCCAAAATCAGATTCTTCCCATGAACAGTAAATAATCATACATTACGTGAGAATGTTCCCCAAATCTCCCTCCCCAATACTACACAACCAATTCCCTTCCACCCCACTCTCAAATCCACCTTTGACATGGCTTCTTCAAAATTCTCCTCAATTCTGAAAACCCATAACCCATATTTACTCATCTATGATTTTCTTCAACCATGGGCCCCTCAATTAGCCTTATCTCTCAACATTCCCTCTCTTAATTTCTTACCCACAAGAGCTGCCACCATTTCCTTTCTGACCCATTTTTTCCAAGCTTCTGAAGAAGGGGGGGAGAGACAGAGAGATATTCTGCAAATGTTTAGAGTAATCTTGGGGTATTGTTCTTGTGAAACTTGTCGGGTGATTGAAGGGAAGTATGTTGATTATATGTCTTCCTTGTTGAAGAAGAAGGTTTTGGCTATGGGTCCGCTTGTTGGAGATTGTTATGAGGAAGGAGATGAAGGTTTGGAGGTTTTTGATTGGCTTAATGGGAAGCAGGAATTTTCGACTGTGTTTGTTTCTTTTGGGAGTGAGTATTTTTTGTCATTTAACAGAGAGGGTTGCTCTCTGTTCAGGTTATCAAACGACCTGTGAGAAATGGATTTTTTTGTCAACGCCCATTAGTGATGCTTAAAGGAGGATATTTTTTATCTTAAAATAATTAAATATTGTTAAGTAATTTAACGGTTTTGGGATTTTTTGTCCATAAAATAAAATGTGAATGGAGGTTTGTGTCTTTTTTGAAACTAGAAGGGGTTTTCGTGTCTTTTAGGAAAACTTCAGAGGGTGTCCGTGTACTTTTACCAAACTAAAAGTAAAAAAAATGACAAAAACAAAAGGAACCAAATTGAAAAAGACAAATCGGCTGTTGAACCAGAGGTAAATATATAAACTTAACACTGATTCTTCATATATAATAATTGTCACTAAAAATAGATTTTTAACTGAATTTAATTTTTTGATTTATTAGGAACAAGCAAGGAGAAGCAACCTATTACAATCGAGTGGGGCTTCATCTATGACGACCAAAAGAACACGGGAACCAAAAGGAAAGCTACAACAAATAAAAGAGAGTGAATTAGATGAGGCTCAAAACACTTCACACAATGGAAGCCCCCAAGATCCAAATTCGACCAGATCTAATCACAATGACACACAAGATGAGACTTTCAATGAAACGACAGTAGCTGAAAAGGAGGTAACTAAAATTAAAACAATAATTTAACATATACATACGATAATCGATATACACTACTGTTATATTTAATGTGAATAGTCATGTTATTTATAATTTTACAGGACTATCCAGTATTTGAACCCATTGAATTATGGAAGGCCAACAAGAAGAAAAACATTTACAACAAGCTAAATACTTGGCTCAACTAAGATGTTAGTTGACACATGAGGAGAGAGAGATATTTAGGAAAACGTGCTTAGGTAATGTTTTGAACATTAAACTAGGTAAAATCCCTCCTCAGTTTTTACTTCATTTAGTGAGGGTGAGGAAACAGTGTTTTAGTACCAATAGTGATGAGCTGTGTTTTAACATTGAGGGTCACATTATCAAATTTGGACTTAAGGAGTTTGAATTGATAACTGGTCTAAATTGTGGACCTTATTCGCCAATAGACAAAGAGTTATTACCCAAGGATAGTTTATTAGATGAAGCCTTTCCGAACATAAAATCAATGTCTAGTGAGATCCTTCCTTGTGTGATCTTTTAATGCGCTTAGATATGTAAATCAAGACCTGGAAATAAATTGGCAAAGATTTTTGGTTTGGAGAACATTCTTCTTCGAAAACAATTGGCCACCATTGATTTTGACCATATGAAGATGGCCGAGATAGATGAAGTTTTTGAGACTTATCCATGGGGTGATTATCATATGATATGGTCATTGGATCCATTAAAAGCATTCTGAACAATCCTTCAGCAAAGGGTTTTGGATTTGGTGGCTTTCCTTTAGCCTTAATTGTGCAGGCTTATGAAGTCCTCACAACTCTGACTAATGCACAAAACAACATTGCACGACAAGCGAGGGATGGAATCCTAAGAATGTACAACTGGAGGGGGAGTGAACAACTCGGATGGAAAGAAATGCAGTTGAAGGTTTTTTATTATGTAAAGGTAAACTATTTTTTATTACATAAATTATATATGCAGTAGTATATTCATGTTTACTCTCACAATATAGTCAGTGGTTGTTAGGTAGTATATTAATGTTTAATGTATTCCATAAATTATATAGACAATAGCATATTTATGTTTACTCTTAGTATAAAGTCAGTAACTATTTGGAAGCATATTAATGTTTAATTGAGCACATAAATTATATTTACATTAGTATATTAATGTTTACTCTCAGTATAAGGTCTTTGGTAGCATATGAATGTTTAATTTAGTACATAAATTATATATGTAGTAGTATATTGATGTCTAATGTTAGTATATAGTCAGTGACTATTAGGTTTCTAATTCTTCTTGTTTTGAGCCTGCCATGATTTATTTTCTGCATGTTTTCTGAAATAAAGTTTCTTATATAAATTATAGCTTACTATTAAACTAATTGTTCTGACATAATTGGAGATTGACGCACCTTTCATGGCACATTTTAAGAAAAGAAAAAATGTGCTAAATGAAAGGCAGGGTGAAACTTCATAGGCTTATTCATTTAATTTATTAATGAAGAGGCCAAAAAAGTTTCATAATCGAGAATCAATAACTGTATTGGCAAAGAAAATAGATAAATTGGGAAAATGGCAATAACAAATGAATATATCCATGGTCAGCATGGATATAAAAATGAGATAGATTCATACGTTGTTGTTAAAAATTGCACAACAAAAAGAAGCTGCAAAGGTAACTTACTTAAGATACTATGCATAGTTAATTTAGCATAACTAATTGAAGATACTATGAATGGTGGTAATGCATGTTTAATTTGTGTTATGAAGGAAACTGAGGATGGTGGTCATGATGATGGTGCTGTTAATGTTGATAATGATGAAGGTGCAGGTAATGACAACATTAATGATAATGCTGCTAATGTTGATGATGCTGCTAGAAATAAAGAGGCTGAAAAAAAATGGAGGCTGGAAACAAGCAAGAACATTGTTGACCATAATTATGCAATGCATATATATATATATATATAACTATTGACTTATGGTATATAATAATATGTTGTCAATAATATTTTGTAGGATGTTGATAAAAATTTACCTACAACAGAAGAACAACCAGTGAAGGTAATTGTAAATTTGCATATCTTCCTAATTGTTGTGATAGTTAGCAATTATGCACTTCTTCTATTGTGGCATATAAATTTGCATTTGTAAATCTCGATTTTTTAAATGTTGTTGAGGTTAGGCATGTGTTACTTGCTGTCAATGTTAGGCATGCTTTCTTTCATACTAAGATAATTTGTTCTAAATGTACATAAATGTAGGGAAAAAAGAGATGGCTTGTTAAGATAGCAGTGACATACATAAAGAAATCACAACGGTTGATGAGCTTATCCCAGAAAGAACAACCAGCAATGTAGAATGAGCAACCAACAGCGCAGCCAGCAGCTTAGAAGGAGCATCCACCAGCTGGAACAGAGCAGCCACCAGCACAAGCAGACATACCAAGCCTTCATATATTTTAACAACCTTTTAATGTTGATGAATGAATTTGTCATACAATTTATGATTTGTTAGTAGTTGGATTTCAAACTTTAGAAATCGGTACAATTTATGGATAGGTACAATTTTTGGATGACTATAAGATTAGTTGTTAATGAATATGAATATAGGTAGGGCGGATGATGATAATCTGACAGATTTTTCCATGATTTTGAATGCTAAACAGGTGCAAAATGGATAATTTTATTTGATATGGATTGTTTTATTAAAGTTTGTGCAGGTGAGAAAATGATAATATACTATGGGTACATAATCAATACCCATAGTATTCAGTTATCTCAATCTGTTTGTCAATAGATAAGTTCTTGCTCAAAATCAATATTTGAATGTTAAACATGTGAAAATGATGGAAAAATTACCTTCATAAGGACTATTTTAATGAAGTATATACACGTGAGTAAATAATAATGTACTAAGAGTATATAACTAGTATTCACTTATCCTAACCTGTTCGTAACAATAGATAAGTTCTTATCGAATATGTAAGTAAATACAAGTCAAAACAAGCAAAAAGAGGTTGAAAAATATTATGTAAATGACTATAATAGGAAGGAATTATATGATTTAGAAAATAATATACTATAAGTATAGCAACATATACTATGAGTGTCTAATATAAACTATATTAAACTAAGCAATTAGACCTTGTTTGACTTTCAGTATTGGATAGTACTAAAAGAGTAGACATTGCTGTTTTAGTATTGTCTTATATTTGACTTGACTGTCTGTCTGGATTAGTTAATACGGCTAACTAAATACTGCTCATTTCACTGTATTAACTAATACGATCATGGTCATTGGGATTCGGCAGGACTAAAAGTAAAAAAATATCCAAATTCCCCTGATAATAAAACTGAAAGATTATTTTACTTTTTGAATTTTAATGTGATGGTGTCCTACTAAGATTTATAGGGTTTAAATTTTCTTTTCATATGCTCATTTTTCAAATATTTATGTAATATTCAAATTTCATTTATAATAAAATGTATCTCTTAATATTATGGAGTGTAATGTCTACTTGGAAATATGAAATATATTTTGTGATCTGCAATGTAAAATAACATGTAGCTTCAAGAATAAATGACAAATGGCAGTTTTACAATTCAGTACTATTATTTACCAAACAATGTACAAAGTAGTTCAATTTTTTAGTTGATACAACACTAAACATTGGACTGCACTATTTAACCCAGTACATACAATACGGTCTAATCCGATAGATTTTAATACAGTACTATCCTAACTGCCAAATGAGACTTTAGTGAACAGTACAAATATTTTCAACTTGGCCATTAACCTATTCGAGTTTAAATTGAAAAAATATATCTTAAGTAAACATCATACTAACTAAGGATAAAATCCATATCTAAAATCAAAGTATCCAAAACATAAAATCAAAGTTTCCCATCAATCAGGAAACTAGTGTACTAACAGAAACTAAAAACAAAACCATCAACACACATCATGTCCAGCGTTTCTTTTTCCAAGCACATGTTGAAATTATGTCCATAAAGTGGGGGTACTATTATGATTATTTAGTTATTTCTAAGATATTTTTATATTACTTGAATGAATAAATGAAAGTTTTCTTTTAATTAAAGTGTGTTTATAATTTACTTAAGTCCATGAACTATTATCGACGTAAGAAGAGTAAAGACAGAAAGGTCTTCCAGACAAACTATTCTGAAATAGTTTAGATTGTTATTCGCATTCTTAGGATCGACTGGGCAATCGAGTCTGATTACGACTATTAGGTTGAATCAAAAGATGCTGGTCTTGGGGCATGGGAGTGGAGACTCTAACGGTTGACCTAGATATGTTATGGAACATCTTGAATAAACCAGTAACAAATTAGTTTAGAGCAAAATCGTTTATCTAGCTCTAAATCTAATTGTTACACCTTAATCGTATTTTCATAATTACTTTAATCCTGAGGTGAATACGAAACTTGACCTAGGTAGTTACGACATTTTATACGCCAAAGGAGTGAGTTCCAATTGTCGGACAATACATCGGCTGTTGGGATCGTGATTCAGCTATGTTGGAGTTGTGTAATTCACAGATATGGAATTCATGGTAAGATTGTAAAAGTAATAATCTCACATTATGCTTTATTGATGGGTGTGTGAATAAATAAATGGGGCCTATACTCGATGATATGAGTAATTGAATAAGACATTATAAACTGTACGAGACACTTCTCTGATATGTTTTTCTTATTCATAGTCAATAAAGAAGTTAATGAAATAAAAACTAGATGGGGTAAAATGATAATTTTACATCCCGCTCTTGTTATTGATATTTACGAAGAGTAATATGTTAAAATATTATGTGGACTATGAAATAAAAATATTTATTTACACCAACAGAAAAAGTAGCGTGCATGAATCGAGAGTTGATTCGGCATTAGACCTATAATGGAGTCGTACGATGTCAAGATTGAATATGTCAGAAATTTATGGAGATAAATCCGTCGAGTATTTGAATCTTATAGCTTTATTCATGTGAGTTCATTCACTCTCAGGAGCATAGTGGTCTGTTTCATTTCGTTTCGGCCGGAATAGCCAAAATATTCCGGTTCTGGCGAGGAACCAAAACGAATTAGGGGATTGTAATTTTTCGCCAGAATTTTGATATGTTTTAGCCTGTTTCGGCCGAAATGTTTCTATGAATTTATGTTATTTTTATTGAATTTATTCTCAACATGTTTCTTTTACAAATACATGATGGGATCGGTTAGGTGGAGAAACTCCTGAATTACAAAAAAATTCATGTCAACTTAATATGATGTTTAATATGATATTTTTGTTGAATTTTAATGTCATTAATATGATGTTTTATTAAATTTTAATGGTAATTGTGTATTATTTGTATGATATAATCTATTGATTCAATTTTTTTCTTAGTTATATTATATATAATAAATTTTATGACATTATTTTAGATGACCAGAATTTTTTTCCAAAACGGCGCACCGAAACACCGAAATATCCAAAACATTTCATTTTTCAGAATACCAAAACGATTACCGAAACGGAATTGACTACTATGTTCAGGAGTAGTTCATAAGGACATGAATAAAAAATAACGTCAGTTGGACCAGAAATGTATTTCGGACCAATGTACACTTCTCGAACCCATACGTGATGGGTGTCATCACTAAATTAGTGAAGACCAAAATTAATGTTCAAATTAATTAATTTATTATTTTCTAATTATTGGATAATTAATAAATAAAAAAATTAATTAATTAATTGATAGAGATCAATTTAATTTATCAATTTGAATTGATGAATTTAGACACAGCCTTGGCTCTAGGGGAGATGTAAAAATGGCATATTGCAGTGCAAAGGAGATAAATTTTTGTTTTATCATATAGGGGTATATGGGTAAATAGTATAATTAATATAAAAGGGTTGCAAACCCAACCCTAAGCTAAGCTAAAGTAAAGTGTTAGACAGAGCATAAAAGAGTTCCTCTCATCCTTCCCTACAGTTGCCGCCGAAAACCAGAGGAAGAATAGAAAAAAAATTATTCCTCAGTTGTATAGAGAGCCCACATTCAGTTCCTATCAATATCTTTACGAGATATACTTCTTAATTCTACGAGTGGTTGTTAGTGTAAAGATTGATTCAAGTTCTACATATCCCAAAGAATGAAGAATGTTAGACGATGAAAAGGATTCCACAAAATCAAAATTCTTTGATAGAAGAAAGGTATAAAATTACTTATATATCTTCTGATACGTTTATCTAAATATGTATGATCTTTGTATGATTTTATAAATAATATGATTAAATATTTATTTTGAAATTTTTTTGATATTCCGCCCGCGAACCGTTCGTGGTTCATTTATTTTCATCAAATTTAAAAACTTGATCCAACAATTGGTATTAGAGCCTTGGGTTCTTGATTATACATACTGAGCGATTAAACGTATGTGTGGACGGATATTGTGATATTGACACATATATTTGTATGGTAGATTCAAAGTATGTTTGAATGCATTTTATGGATGGATACCGATCGATTGGCTCTAGGTATTTATTTTTAATTTTAGAATTGATGTACGTCAAAATTAAGGCATAGGATTTGATATAATTTAATTTTTGGAAAAGTTGTATCTTTGAATTTCATGTAAAACCATCATCGTAAGAAAATTCATCGTTCGTCACCGCCGTCGCCGCTTGCCACCGCGCCGCTTCGTCGCCTACTACCCACACGCTGCAGTATGTCGCTGCTTGCCGTTGCCGCTCACCGTAGGTTTCCTAATTATGGTTTAGGAAACCTTGACGTTTTATAAACTTTTGGGTTTTAGAAACCTTGGGGTTTTGGAAACTTTTGGGTTTAGGAAATCTTAGAGTTTTTAGAAATCCTAGTGTGCACAAGACCATGTTGGGCCATGGGTTAGAGTGGACCCAGCAAGCCTATTGAGGTGTTGGACTGAGCAAGAGTTGCTTGGCCCAAATAATTTACAGGGATTTGGGATTTGATTCCAAGCTCATTCCAGTCCCTGAAAAATTAATTTTATTCAATCCGGTAAATTTTCAATACTAATTAATTAGAATTTATTTTATAAATTTTTTTAAAAAATAAATCAACTGATTAGTTTACTTCATAATTTATTTATCAAAGTAAAAATTATTAGAAATTTAATTTTAAAAATGAGACTCAATCTTAGTAAAGAGTTACAAAGAGGTGGGACTTCCTGAAGGAGAATGAAATATTACAGACACCATGAAGATTTAGTATTTAAATTATTCTAATTTATTTATTATTCTTTTTATGGGTTGTAATTAGAAATGACCATAGAGAGGTGTTAATTTTGAATGTATGATTTATTATTAATCTCGTATCATCATATAACATGTCATATAGAAATTGAAATATGCCAATATCAAAATGTTATGTAACATGTACCGACATCATTGTAGTTTAAATTTATAATGTGTTATAATTTTAAATGCATTGCAAATTTTATAAAGAGTTATAATTTTTTAATTTGTGATTTAAACTTTATAAAAGTTAATAATTTTCTAAACTTATTTTTCAATTTTATAAAGAGTTATGGTCTCGAAAAATCAAAGAAACATCTATTTTTTCAAAAACTAAGTGAGATTGTCGTTTATGTTGAAACATTCCCAAGGTCCCCAATGCAAACTTGATCGTGGCACGGGGAATGGTTTAGAGCCGCCCTAGCGGTCCTCTCTTCAGTGAAAAAAACTTAGAAACCGTGTCATTTTGAGTTATCGAGTTGCTTGAGAATCTAAAGCTTGTAAAGGAAGTTGTGAGGCAAGAGCGTCCCTAGATAGACTGTTAGTTCATAACAACCTTTAAAGCCAATGTGTTGGTTAAACACTTAGATCGAAGCACATTGAAGTCTCTCATAGGAGCATGGGGCTAAGGTGACCAAAACCATTGGCGATTGGTTAAACAAAATGTAGTGACATCTTGAGAAGCGTTGACTAAAATGAGAGGAGTCTCGATGCAATGGAGGTAGCTCAGGCGTTGTCCTTAGATGAGATGAGTTATCATTATTGATCGTAACATCATGAAAGAAATAATTTTTATTGGATTTTTAAATATTTAAGTATTTTCATCATGTATCATACTTTTCTATTTGATTAAGTATTTATTTACATCGCTTCATTTATTCTTTTCGGTAATAATATCATTATCCCCACTCTCAACGATCTTAAATTTTCATCATGTATCATAATTTTGATATTGTATTGACGGTCAAAGAGTACAAGTTCGTGCTCACCACCTTTTGTCCCTTTAACCTATTGTTGAATCGACTCAAGAGGAAAATGATGCTTATGCTTTTTGGTTGCGTTCTGATGAGATTTTGAGGTGTTACATCTTGGCATCTGTTAGCAATGTGTTGCACCAACAACATCAAATTATGAAAACCGTCGCTGATATGATCTTGTATATCATTGAAATGTTCGGGGATCAGGGTCGTCGAGTCAAACAAGCTGTTGTGTGAAACTTCATGAACTATCGGATGAAACCTGGAACTTCTATCAGAGAACACATGATATTGATCATACGTTATCTGAATGAGATGGAGATCATGGGTGCTAAGGTAGATGGTGAGACTCAAGTTGATATGATCCTTGAGACCCTGTCAGACATTTTTGAGAACTTCAAACTTAATTATTCGATAAATAAGTTGAGGTACTCTCTTCCAGAGCTTATGAAGGAGTTGCAAGCTGCTAAGACCCTATTTGTGAAGGGAAAATGGAAGAATGAAGAGGCAAATTTTTACTGAAAGTAAAGTCTTCTACCTCTGTCATCGAAAAGAAATACAAGAGAGGTCCGAAGAAAGCTAAGAAGAAGAACTCAAAAGCTGAAGACTTAATGAGGGCGAGTTCATCTTCTGTTAGGGAAATGGGCACTAGTATCGGTTGTATCAGTTGAAACTATTAACTCTCATTTGATAATAATTTTATGGTTTTACGAGATGTTTATGATATCCCATTTTTTGGGAAGAACCTTATTTCAGTAGCTAGTTTGATTGAGTATGGATTTTTTTTTAAAATTTCATTGACAATGATATTGTTATTTTTAGAAATAATTGCTTGATCACTACTAGATGCTTGATAAATAACGTATTCTATGTAAAATCAATAGTTCCAATAATATGTGACACTAAAGTAAATATTGATTTACAAAGGGATAAAAAAAGGTTGAAGTCTAACTCAATCGATATGACCTACTTGTCTCACTTGCGCCTTGGTCACATTAACCTAGACACGATTAAAAGACTTGCAAACGATGGTCCATTGTAAACTTTTAAGTGTTGGATCACTACCCACATGCAAATCCTACATAAAAGGTAATATGACTAAGAGATCCTTTTTAGCAAAGGGTGAAAGAGTCACTCAATGCTCGAACTCGTACATAGTGATGTATGTGGGCCATTGAATATCCAAGCAAGAAGAGGTTGTGAATATTTATTAACCTTCACTGGTGACTACTCACGTTTTGGACATGTTTATCTAATGCGTCAAAAGTCTGAAACTTTTGAAAAGTTCAAAGAGTACAAGGCTATGGTTGAAAAGAAATTAGAGATAAATCAAAACACTACGATCCGACCGTAGCGGATAGTACCTGCTAGAAGAGTTCAAAGACTTTCTTAAGGAAGAAGTAATCTTTCTTAGCTTACAGCACCTGGCAGACCAGAATAGAATGATGTGTTAGAGAGAAGGAATTGAACTCTGACGAATATGGTTAGATGTAAGATGAGTTACTTATCCCTCTCAGATTCGTTCTAGAGATATACCTTGAAAACAACGGCATATATTCTGAACCAAGTTCCGTCAAAGACGGTGCCTACTACCCCATATGAAAGATAGAGTGGATGAAAGTCATTCGTAAGCCACCTTAGGATATGGGGATGCCCGACACATGTACTGAGACCGAATATAAGCAATTTGGCCAGTCGATCAAAATTATATATTTTTGTAGGATATCCCAAGGGAACGAAGGGATACGTCTTTTATAGTCCGACCAACAATAAAACATTCGTTAACACAAATGCACATTTTCTTGAGGAAGACTATATATGAAGTGTGAAGCTGAGAAGCACAATTGTGCTAGAGGACTTATTAAGTGGGAGCACACCGACTCCCTAATCAAGACTTGTTTCTGATTCAATAATGGAAAAACCACAACAGGGGCCCGAGTCTACGGAGCCTTGACGTAGTGGGAGAGTTGTGTGAAAATCCGACAGGTACATGTCTTATGGAGATGCCTTAGCAGTAGTCTCAAATAAGGATCATGATGAACTTGTTTCCTACTTGTAGGCCATGGCTGGTCTTGAAGCAAATATATGGCAAGAAGTCATGGACGTCGAGATACAATCAATGTACTTGAACAGAGTCTGTAAGCTTGTAAATCCCCCTAAAAGGGTAAAACTTGTAGGGTGTAAATGGATTTATAAGAAAAAGAGAGGTCCGGATGGAAATGTCGAGACATTCAAAACTAGGTTAGTAGCTAAGGGCTACACCTAAAAGGAAGGTATTGACTACAAGGATATCTTCTGGTCAGTGGCCATGCTTAAGTCCATCTGAATTCTCCTGCCCTCGATTATGAAATCTGGCAGATGGACGCCAAAACTACCTTTCTGAATGACAATCTTGAAGAGCACATTTATATTGCACAACCAGACGGGTTCATGGAAAAAGGCCAAGAGAGGACTTCTAGAAAAACTCTTCTGAAATAGTTCTATTTATATTATTCGCAATCTTAGGATCGACTGAGCAATCGAGTCTGATTATGACTGTTAGGTTGAACCAAAAGATGTCGGTCTTGGGGAATGTGAGTGGAGACTCTAACGGTTAACCTGGACATGTTATGGAACATGTTGGATGGACCAGTAACAAATTAGTTTAGAGCAAAGTCGTTTATCTAGCTCTAAATCTAATTGTTACACCTTAAGGGTATTTTCATAATTAACTTAATTCTAAGGTGAATACAAAACTTGACCTTGTTTGTTGTGATCTTTGATACGTCAAATGAGTGAGTTTGAATTGCTGGACAATACCTCGACTGCTGGGATCGTGATTCAACTATGTTGGAGTTACGTGATTCAAATATATAGAATTCATGGTATGATTACAAAAGTAACAATATCACCTTATTCTTTTATTTATGGGTGTGTGAATAAATAAACCGGGCCTGGTGCTTGATGACATGAGTCATTGAATAAGACATTGTTAACTGTACGAGGTATTTCACTAATATGTCGTTCTTATTCACAGTCAATAAAAGAGTTAAGGAAGTAATAATTAGATGAGTAAAATAGTAATTTTATATCATGCGCTTGTTACTGATATTCAGGAAGGGTAATATGTTAAAATATTTCATGAAACGTGAAATAAAAGTGTTTATTTACACAAACAGAAAATGTAGCGCGCATGAATCGAAGTTGATTGGGTATCAGACCTATAGTGGAGTTGTTCAATGTCAGCATTGAAATATAGATCATGAATTTGTGGATATAAATTCTTCGAGTATTTGAATTCAATAGCTTTATTCATGTGAGTCCATTGAGTCTCAGGAGTAGCTCATAAGGACATGAATGAGAAACAACGTCAGTTGGACCAAAACATGTTTTTGACCAAGGTACACTTCCCGAACCCATATGTGATGGGTGTCACCACTAAACTAGTGAAGACTAAAATTAATGTTCAAATTCATTAATTTATTATTTTTTAATTATTGGATAATTAGTAAATAAAAAGAATTAATTAATTAATTAATAGAGATCAATTTAATTTATCAATTTGAATTGATGAATTTTGACACAATCTTGGGTTTTATCATATATGAGTATGTGAGTAAATATCGTAATTAATATAAAACGGCTGCAAACCTAACCCTAAGCTAAGCTAAGTGTTAGACAGAGCATAAAATAATTTCTCTCACCCCTCCCTACAGTTGCCGCTGAAAACCATGAGGAAGAAGATAAATTTGTTTCTCTTCTCCAGCTGTTTAAAGAGCCCACACTCAGTTCTATCAATATCCTTACGAGATATACTTCTGAAACCTACAAGTAGTTGTTAGTGTGAAGATTGATTCAAGTTCTACAGATCCCAAAGAACGAAGAATGTGAGATGATCAAAAGGATTCCACCAAGTCAGAATCTCCGATACAAGAAATGTATAAAATTAATTCTATCTCGAATTGGATGAAGAATGAAATTGTCAGGAATCGAAATCTGAAATCAGATTAATGCGTTTATTAACCTTTAAGAACCAAAATCAGATATCAAGTTATTGAGAATATGAATGACTGTTTGTGTTTACTAAATCAATGAATCGGAATAAAATATATGTCATTACTAAAATATCATTTAAGGAAAATAAGTAGAAGAAATGAGAGTTGGTTAGATAAATATTTTGGGGACGTAATAGACTTTTTATAATTCATTCCAAATAAATCAGAAATATGAAATCTCATTACTATATTTTTATTAATAAATCGGATTCCATTTAGTCAAGTGAACCCATTCCGATCAAAGTTGTGGGACCCACTTGAAATCGAATTTCAAAGGCATAGTAAACAACAAGAATGACAATTTAGAATCGGATTCCGCGGAATCCAATTTCTTAAGAATCAAGTAAACGCGCCATAATTGAAACGAATAAAAGAACAAACGGATCGTCCTTTTACTTGCTTCTAAAATGATTCCCTAAGCTTTGAGCATCGCCCACCTCAATTAGTTGTAATATTTGTACTTATATGAGATTATAACAAACATTTCAATGTATCTATTTTAAGACTTACACCATTTAAAGTTATCAAATTAGAATAAATTCTGTCACAAATATTTTATTATATTTAGACACTAATTTTAATACTTCACTAGAAATTTATTAAATTTGGACTAATAAATCAAACACTCTCAAACATAAAGTATTATAATGAACTTAACATATTTTTTCAAAATTTATCTTTACATATTTATTTATTTATTATTCATAGTGTGAAACAACAATTAGGTAAGGCTCTGAGATTTTATATCACTAGAATGAACTTACGGTTAGAATGTATCAATTATATACGTTTATATGTATTAAATAGTGGGGAATGTCTTAAAATAATTGAATTTAAATATAATAAATTATTGACTCTCCCTAATTTTACTTAGTAATAGTAATTGATATTATTTTGAGAATCTCATACATGCATATTTTTTTATATTTAGTAGGATCTTACGATTCTCGAACCGATCTAACGCTCCGATTCGCAAAAACCCCCCGTCGATCTGAATCAAAATTATGATCCTGATAACCATAGTTTACATTTTCTTTTTTGAGGATCTTTAATTTTGACTAGTCCTCAGACATCATCTTTCTTTTAGTCAAGCTCGTGATTTACTCTCCAATATCCATTATCATCATTTTGTAATAGAATACTTGCTTTACAACAAGTTATAGTATCCAATTTCTTGATTATCTTATCGCTTAGTCAATCATGGTCACTTCAAAAACCTTCATTTGAGCATGCAAAATTTAAAATGGTTGGATTCTCATGTTTGTCAGCCCTTCTTTTCATTTTTCTTATGCTAAACTCAGTCTGATGACATTTGTATTATATAAATCATAACTTTCTTATATATCGCCAACAATTAATCCAAGATAACGTTCAAGAATATTATCTTGTGCTCTTTCCATGGCATTCAAATTTCTTACTTCTCCGACACAAGTAACTATAACAGTTAAAGAAAAGTACATCAGTACCATCTAAGTCTATATTCTTCTTTCAAATTAAAAAAATATCTTACTAAAAGAATTATTAACAGAAAATACAGAATATTTAATTAAAAATAAGAATGACTCAAATATAACATACCTCATTGTGAACAAGTACATACCGATTCACTAAGTGACTCTTTCTTCATGCTGGAGTCTTTATCTCTTAAAGCCCTATCAGACTTGCCCTCATTTTTCAAGTGAAGAAAAACATATTTAGTCTGAAGAAAAGCATATTTAATCTAAAGAAATGTACGAAGTCTTTTCTTTTCAGTCAAGCCTAAACGCCCTATAATCTTTCTAAAAAGCTAACGAGCAAAAAAATCAATGTGCTAATGCACAACGGCTTCACACAAGTCACTTAATCTCTTGCTTGTAGCTTTCGAGTGAGAGCTTGTTGGATAATGAAGTGGTCTATGAAGATGAAAGAACGCTTATATTAAGCAAGCACGATAGGCAAGTCAAAGAGGCAAAAATATATACTTAATTTCATGGGAGAACATCAAGATTATGTCATTTTAAAGATAAAATAAAAAATAGCTAAGGTTGAAAGAAAAATAAAAAATAGTCACCCCTAAATTTAAAAAAATAATTTTCAACGCCAATGATTACCTGGCGTCCAGTAAGATTAAGTACAATTTTTAGAAAATTTATATAATATATACGATATATATTATATAAATACTTAATAGCTGAAACAGTTTTTCATGGGTTCGTGTCGAAATTTTTTTTTACCAAATGATTTTTTTTATTATTTTAAAACATGTGTAGTAATTATTTTTTATATTTTTTATACTTATGATTATTTTTGTTATTTTTTCCATCAACGGGTTTATACTTCTAACCAAATTCCTAATCCGAGGCCGATTGATCCATTTTCCGCCCCACCAATCAGATTCTGCAACAGTGACCAGAGTCCCACAATCTCTTCTTCACACTAAACCCTAACCTCTCTCTCTCTCTCTGAGCAAAAACTGTATCAGAGCAGCTCTTCCAAATCAATCACCCACGGTGTCAACTTCTCTCTCTCTATCGTAAATCTATCTCATAGAAGCTTTAGCAAGTACAATTGGAAACCATGGCTACCTACGATTACGAAGATGCACCTGCCAGCTACGATGACCAGCGCCACACAGCAGCAACGCCCCCATCCCAAGACCTTGGCTATGACCCTAATTTCGTTCCCGACTCGGTCAAGTCCTTCGTCGTTCACCTCTACCGTCACATCCGCGAGAAGAATGTCTACGAGATCCACCAAATGTACGAAACCTCCTTCCAAACTCTCTCCGACCGTCTCTTCAAGGACACTCCATGGCCCTCCGTGGACGCTGTGGCCCACTACGTCGACAATGACCACGTCTTTTGTCTCCTTTACCGGGAGATGTGGTTCCGCCACCTCTATGCCAGGCTAACCCCGACTTTGAAGCAGAGGATTGATTCGTGGGACAATTATTGTAGCCTGTTCCAGGTGGTATTACATGGAGTTGTGAATATGCAGCTTCCGAATCAATGGTTGTGGGATATGGTGGATGAGTTTGTGTACCAGTTCCAGAATTTCTGCCAGTATAGGGCTAAAATGAAGAACAAAACCGAGCAGGAGATTGCACTTTTGAGGCAGTTTGATCAGGTTATTTTATTTGCATTTGGTATGGTTAATGTTGATTGATTAGTTCACAAGGCTTTTGAAGTGTCAATGAAATTGAGAAATGCTGGCGGAAAATTATACCGAGAATTTCTTTCCTTCGTATTTTACATATTGTTTTTCATGTCGTGTTCCCTTTTGACAACTTGTAGTGCTTCCTTGCATATGTTCTTGTTTTTCTTCTGAATTTGGAACCGTCTTGAGATTTGATCCACATTCTTATGTACAAGAAGATATGCATTTTGTTTGAGCTGATTGTGCGTGAAAGTTTTAGGTAAAAGAAGATGTGCATTTTGTTTGAACTGATGTTGAGTGAAAGTTTCTTATGTTGACACAACTTAAGGCTTCCACTTGTAATGTTATTATGTATGGGTATGAAGGATAGAAAAGTGTGAATTATGACTTTATGCATATGTTTTGTAGATTTAGGTGTCTAACATATGGGACTTTTATTCTTTATTAATGATAGGCATGGAATGTGTATGGGGTGCTCAACTTCTTGCAAGCACTCGTGGAGAAATCCATGATCACTCAGATTCTTGAGCAGGAGAAGGAAGGCCTTGTACAATTTACTGCTACTGATGGTTATGATTACAGTGGTGGGAGTAATGTCTTGAAGGTGTTGGGATATTTCAGCATGGTGGGATTGCTGCGAGTTCATTGCCTTTTAGGTGATTATCATACTGGTTTGAAGTGCATACTCCCCATTGACATAAGCCAACAAGGTGTCTATACCAGTGTTATCGGGAGCCATATCACTACAATATATCATTATGGATTTGCTAATCTTATGTTGCGGAGGTATGTTATACTGCTTTTCTTACATCCCACTTCGATTTTGATGATCTTTGATTGAATTTCTTATTATGTGATTGTTTTTATTGTATTGGCATGACATAGTTTACCCTCTTCTGGCTCCTAGTAGTTGACCATTTGTGGGTTTCAACATTTCAATATTGCTACTTAAAAATGTCTAAGCTTCTCTGCCTTTCTGAATCACATTCTAGCTTCAAATTCAAGTTCGGAAGGTGTTTTTCCCTAGACATCTCCTAAGTCATACGGAGATCCTCTTTGAAAGTTGGGAGTTTATATTTCTTGCTACCGGTTTCTTTTGTTCTGTACGTTGGGATGAGAAATAATATAATGTAAGAAGTTCACTACCATACAGGAAGCTTTCTTAGAAAGAAACATCAGAGAAAAAGAAACCTGATTTTAGCCTTTGCGGCGTTGCCCATGTAGGATCATCTTCAGCTTTCTGCATGTACAGAAAAGAGCGTCACAAAAGGAGAGAGTGAGAAACTAGCATGACTAGTAAGCCAGAAGGCATGGGCATTCCCTCATGCCTTCCCATTATAGTTTAAAATCTAAACTTCTGCAAAAATGAAATATATGTTATACTCTGATGAGATTTTGCACTGATGATGGGTAAGCTGGGAATATTGGAAAACAAACATGATTTTATGAAAGCTCGACATGATTTTGATCCACATTACTTTTTCATGGAAGATAAGCCTCACCAAGTTAAGCATGCTGAAAACTTTGTCAATCACCAAATACCTCTAGTTACTCTCTTCATTCTGTGCCAGACTTGTTCCTTATTTTTTCTACCTTTATTATGTTATGGTGTTGCGCCCACATTTAATTTATGGGAACATGCTTTTCTGTCCCGCTATAGTCTGTAATTTCACAACATGGACAGTTGCTTGGTTTTTGTATATATGGTGACTGAATCTACGTCATCATCTTCAATTTCATTTGTTCTGATGCTTATGATGAGCAACTTATGTCGTGTTCTGTGTTCACAGATATGTAGAAGCAATCCGTGAATTCAACAAGATACTCCTCTACATCTACAAAACGAAACAATATCATCAGAAATCTCCACAGTATGAGCAGATACTTAAAAAGAATGAGCAGATGTATGCTTTGTTGGCCATATGCCTTTCACTTTGTCCCCAAGTGAAGCTTGTTGAAGAAACCGTGAACTCTCAGTTGAGAGAGAAGTATGGTGAAAAGATGATCAGAATGCAAAGGTATGATGATGAAGCATTTGCGATTTATGATGAGCTCTTCTCATACGCTTGTCCAAAGTTCATCACACCTTCAGCTCCAAGTTTTGAGGAGACTCTTGTAAATTACAACCAGGTTTGTCTTAGATATTGTATTCTTTTAATTATAGGATCTCCCTCCTCGAAGAATCTCATCATTGCTAATAACAATATCATTTGGGCTGTAATTCCCCTTATTATCATTGACATGTTAAAATTTCCTCCTTGTTGTAAATGAATCAGAATCAGTTTATAAATTAATCTCTTCAATTGGGAATGCATTTTTTAGAATAACCTTGTGTAAAATTATACAAAGTGATGGCTTGTCACTGGGTATATATTGGGTCTTTATACTTTCCACCTTGACCTCTTTTGTAATCCTCTCTTAATATCATCTGTTTCTTATCAAAAGGAAAAAAAAGAGAATATGTCGTGTGACTCATGTCTTTATGAAGTGATGTGGTTAATGCTAGACTTTCCTGCAGGATGCTTATAGACTTCAATTGAAACTGTTCCTTTATGAAGTGAAGCAGCAACAGTTGTTGTCAGGAGTCCGGACCTTCTTGAAAGTGTATTCCACTATCTCACTTGCAAAGCTTGCAAGTTATATGGAAGTGGATGAACCAACTCTGAGGTAGAAGTCATTGGGTTATGATATTTTATAACGTTGGTATGCTTCAGCCTATTCTGTCATATTAACTTATTGAGCTTTTGCGATATGCCTTTCAGGACTATCTTGATGACATACAAGCATAAAAGTCATGTTGTTGGTGGTGCTGGGAAGATAGTTTCCAATGCAGATTTGGATTTCTATGTTGATGATGTATGTTTACTTATCTACATTAATGTTCTGGTATAAGTCTCTTGGAAGATCAACTTAAGGCATCAATCATAAGTTTCTTTTGTGGATCATTGGGTAGAATAGATATAGGTTTCTTATTCTTAAAAATCTTGATAGCAGGGTGTTACTGTCCAGCCTCGTTAACTGCTTTGGACATCTTTAGTCCTCCATCATAAGATTGTCCCTCCCTCAAATTTTTATTAGTTTCACACAGAATGTTTCAAATGATAAAACATTTCTTTTTTTTTTTTGGGTATGAGGTAGTGGGTTCGTGTTGCTGCATTTGTGTGAGCATGTCATCTTTGTTTCTCTACCCATTTATTTCTTGTCAGCTGCAGTTGAAATCATATGCTTTGTGAGACAAATTATGTCTTTGCTCATGAGCAAAATCAGACAAGCTTCTAATGAAAGATACATTAAATTACAATTAGATATGAGAGCATTTAATAGAACTCTTAATTTAAATGTTGCAGGACATGATTCGTGTTGTTGAATCCAAGCCAGCAAAAAAGTATGGGGATTACTTTTTGCGTCAGATTGTTAAAGTAAGGACATTATCTGGTTAATCTCTCTCGTTTAATTTGAGCTCAGAGACATGGAGACAATTATATTGATTTGTTATTATTTTAATACAGCTTGAAGGGGTGATCAATGACATGGACAGGGTAAAGCTGGACTGAGTTTCGAGATGATCATATTATTGATGGTGGTCTCGTTTATTTTTCCTCTTAGTACTTAGGATATTAGGCAATGTTCTTCAGTTTCTTTCTTGAAAAAGGATACATAATTGTGATCTCCCCAGCATTTTTGAGTTAGCATTTGCAAGTAGTTCTCGAGTCTAGTTTTCGTAACCTGCATTTTTATCGCTTAAAGATCAGCCTTGTTTTATTTAATACCTGACAATACAATCTTAGCTTATTGTTTTGGCAATGAAATGATGAGTTGCAAACTCTGATTGCATATACGTATCATATGAGCAAAATACAAGATGCATTTGGAATTATTATAATGATACTGGGTGACTTAAGGATTTAAGTCATGGCAGGGTATATGGAAAACAGTCATTTGTTGGTGAGCAAACCGATAAGAGTTGATGGATTCCTCGGCAACCACATTGCCGTATGAGCCTCTTATGAAGTGTGTTTCGATGCATTGGCTATGCATTTCTTGTAAAAAGCTATTGGTTGTGATGTGTATGATTGCTCCTCAGCCTCCTCCTACGTAGTATTAGGGTAAAATCTAAATTGCACCACCCTTGAAGTTTATACTCTCTGTTTTAGTGCCTAAAGTTTTATTTATGTCATGTTAGACCCTAAAGTTTTAAATTATCGTCACTTTAATCTTTTCGAACGACTAAATTGTCAACAATAATAGTTTGAAATAGAGACTATAATGGCATATTGAACTTTAGCTTTATTATAATCAATGCCGCAATGTACGAGTCTGGTACGATTTTCTTTTCAGAATGGCTCCACTTGTCATTTTTGGTAAAAAGTTAATCTTCATAGTGTAAGACTTATTTGGCCTTTATACAAATGGTAGACAATTAATAAATAGGTTTATTAGAATTAATTAAATTAAATTCTATTGATTGATTATGTGAGAAGTTATTACTTTAGAGTATTTTGATGGAAGGTGATAAATTATGTCTCCTTAGAATTTGGTCATCTCTCAACCTAATTAAGAGACATTTACATAATTATTAAAAGTACTTGAAGATCTAAAGGGGTCAAGGGAGAGAAATCAATTTCTTCATCAACGTATTTGATCTCACGAGGTGATATAACGGTTAACGATATGTTCTCTATAATCATAAATGTGAATGTGAAAGTCATGAAATTCTAATGACCTAAACATTTATATTTATGCATAATTGTTATTACATGATATATTGATTAAACTTACATGTGATATCAGAGTTTTAGATTTAATAACTCATGATTTTCTATATCTTCAAACCGTTTTACTGTTGAATAATGTTGTATATGATGTTAATGTGAAGCCGATTGTGTTAGGGGGTCATGATCATGTTTCTTTCTAATCATGGATTACATATTTTTTTCCTTATTAAAACCTTCAAGAATTTTGTCCATGTTTATTACTGTTGAAGTTTCTTAATTTTTTGCTTCGACCGAATGATTCTGCACCAATGCCCATGAATACATGATGAGGGAATTTAGTATACGTTTATATATTGAAAGGACACCGTTTATCAGTTTTTCCATCATGTACTGCTTAGTTTTAGATTATGCCCCTACTCTGTGTTAGTTGTTTTCCCACTATCCTCTGCCCACGTTTTGTGAACTAGTATACATGTATATCTAGATACGATTAATTTATTTATCATGAATATTTTGTATAGGATAACTTTTTTATGATAATTAATTAAAACATCAAGTAATGTGTATTTATGTATTTATGTGAGAATTTATATAATCTGAAATTTTATATTATGTTTGGTTTATTAAATGACTAAACCGTAGTGATTATAAAATTTTATATTGTATAATTAATATTCAACTACCCATGAATGTTGATGTCTATAAATGACATAATGTAATATGATATATATTTTATGGGTAGATTGGAATTCATTATTATACGACATTTAATAGTCACACCCAAATATTGATTAGTTATTTTTATAATTAATGAACATAATTTTTGATAATTAGTATACTCTATTAGTCATATTGCTTATCTAAAATAGTATATATCTATACTACTATTAAAAGCATGCATTTTGAAAAAAAATTCTTGACTATTATTATGTCTAATCATTTCACTAAAATCTTTAAGATGCCATTCTTTTCATTAAATTCAATTTAAGGCTCAAATGCTTTTTTCAAAGAGAATTTATGCCATATGAGTTACAAAGTGTTCTTCCATTAGCCAAATGTTTTTTTTTCAATCTAAGGCTCAATTATTTTTATTATTTGTAAATCATTAGTGCTAAATTAGTATTGTAGACAATTAGTTAATGATTTTATAATCATAAATAGTTACTGACCATGAGAAAGTAGATATATCATGATCAGTAAGTAAGAAGGTTTAAATTTATTTTTATCATAATTTCCTTTCAAAACATAAGTCGTTTGGAGAGTTAAAAAACGTTTTGTACTTAGGGACTAATTGTCATACTTAGGGACTAATTGTCATACTTAGGGACTAATTGTCGATCAGTTAGAAGAATTCGACATGCAGAATGAATCATTAAATGCTTTGAAACTTGTCTATTGCTATTTTAATTCCATGTGTAACCACCCATTCCAATTCTATTGGTCTTCCAATTTCATGCGCAACCACCCATTCCTATATCAACTCCCCTTGATGAACAATGACCATATTGAAGCTATTTCACCCCTCCAAAATGTTTATCATTTGTAATTTTATTTTATTTACTTTAAATTTAAATTTCTCATATTTTCAAAACTTTTACAAGGTAAGTTGCACTCTTAGATTTTTCATGCGTGGAGCTTGACAATTTCCGAAAAGAATTATCAATACAGATCAAACAGTCAAGGCCGTTGTCATCCGTCACACATTTATTTATTGTGTAAATTATATGCACATCTCGCTTGGTGTTCTTTAATCTGTATTTTTAATTAGATTTTTACATTTAATTGAATCAATAAGTGATTTCGTAAATTATTTCTGAAGAGAAATTATAACGGTAAGTGTACAAATATATTAAGACTCTTCGAGCATTCTCCACTCAAATACATGTTTTCGTTGGTTTCAAACATAAAAATTTGAATAACCTTTATAGGGTTTATCAGCTATCTTCCGTTCACAACAAAAACAAAATGGCTATGTATAGTATATGTTATTTTTTAGTTCTTACATTCGATAAGAAGTGTTATTGTATTTTTTATCATATAATGAATCTTTACCTTTGACTTTTTTTTTCAAATTTAATTATACAATTGTTTTTTTCAATCAGTCAATTTTTTCATGTATTCAAATTAGATCTTATTAAAAATATTTTAAAAAATATAAGTATTGTTACTCTTTTACCTCATACATAAAGTCATCCTTATAAAATAAATAAACTAAACCAAATAGCTTGACGTAAAAAGGAAAAAAATAAATGTTCATCTCTCAATGGTAGAACTACAAATATGAAGAAAAGTACAAAAATAAATTCTACTCAGATAACACATTTTTTTATGAAAGTTTACTTTATATTTATATTTATAGTAATTGTAACTAATTATATAAATCTTTTTAATAGTAAAACTTCTTATTTATTTCATTCTAAATTAATATATAACCTAAAATAATAAATATTTTACTCATGTGCAACGTACGTGTAACTTCACTAGTATATCTAAGTGGTGCATATATTGGTTGCCAAATTGTTGAAAAATCTTATTAGCATCATTATGTTTTATGCTTTTATGTCATTGTATTGCCGAAAGTAAAACATTGATATGCATTTATTGTTTATCTGAATTAGGTGTTTGAGTATGTATTATATGATTAAGTTTACAACTCAAAGTATTAATGTATGAGCATAATGTTATTCTTGCAATACATGTACCCATTTCTCTTCATTCACATGCTTCGTCTGTACCAATGTTTAATGGGCTTAAATTTTCTGATTGGTGTGAACAAATCCAATTTCACTTAGGGATTCTAGATTTAAATTTGTCACTTCAATTTGAAAAACCTGCTGCTATTATTGATGCTAGTAGCGATGAGGATAAGACTTTCCATGATGCATGGGAAAGGTCAAACAGACTAAGCTTGATGTTTATACGAATGAGTGTAGCAAGCAACATCAAGTCTATTCTTCCCAAAACTGAAAATGCTAAGGAATTTCATGAAATTTGTGAAAGAGCATTCTCAGACTGCTGATAAGTCATTTGCTGGGAAAATAATGGCCATATTGACCACCATGGAATATGATGGCACTCGTAGCATGCATGAGCATTTCATTGAAATGATGAATATTGTAACAAGACTTAAGTCCTCGAAAATGAATGTGGATAAGAGTTTCCTTGTGCACTTTATCATAACTCACTGCCTAAATCACCTTTGTTTACTCACACTGGTTCACCATCGTCTGATGTTACTTTATATCGTAGTATTGTTGGTAGTCTTCAATATCTTATTTTTACTCGACCAGATATAAACGTCACTGTCAATAGGGTGTGCCAATTCATGCACTCTCCTACCACTACTCATTTTGTTGTTGTTAAAAGGATCCTAAGGTATGTGGTAGGTACTATTGATCACGGTATTTGTTTTAAATTTGGTTTTCTTCATTTGTAGGCTTTCACTGATGCTGACCAGGTTGGAGATCCTGCTGATTGTCAATCAACATCAGGCTTTGTGATTTTTCTTGGACCAAACCCAATTTCTTGGAGTGCAAAGAAACACCATGAAAGATAAATAAAATATGAATGAACTTCACAATATGCTTGTTCAGGAAGAAATGAGACTTTAGAATTAGGGAACTAATTTCATTCATCTCATAAGTAATCAAGGAGCTAGAAAGAAAGCATAGAAAGGGCAAGCATGGCCCACTTAAGATTAATGAGTCATCTACCCAAATCAACAAGAAGGAACACAATAATGATAAGTGCCACTTCTGTGAGAAACCTGGACACTTTCAGAAAAATTACCTGAAACGTAAGGCGTGGTTAAAAAAGAAAGGTAAGCCTAGTGCTTTCGTATGTTTTGAATCAAATTTAGCTGAAGTTCCTTATAATACTTGGTTGATTGATTTTAGTTATACCACTTATGTTTCAAATACGATGCATTGATTCCTTACGACCCAAACCACAAATCCAAATGAAGTGTTCATTTATATGGGGAATCGAGTCAAAGCTCTAGTTGAAGCTATTGGAATTTATCGATTGATTTAGACACTAGATATCATTTAGATTTATTTCAAACTTTTTATGTACCTTCTATTTCTCATAATTTAATTTCTTTGTCTAAACTTGATTTAGCTCTATACTCTTTTAAAATTGAAAATGGATTTATCAGTTTGTTTAAGAATATCATTTAATTGGTTTTGTTCTTCTTTAAAATAGTTTATACAAACTGAAACTCGATAATCTTTTTGTTGTGACTCTTCTAACCTTGCATCATAAAGTTAGAACTAAACATGGTTTAGAAATAGAACATTCAGCTTACTTGTGGCATAAACGTATGGGTTTTATTTTAAAAAATAAGATTGAAAAGATTAATAAAGAATGAAATCCTTCCAGACTTGAATTTTACTAATCTTGATATTTGTGTAAACTGTATTAAAGGAAAATAGACAAAACACATAAAGAAATGAGCCACAAGAAGCACACAGCTTCTTAAAATAATACACACCGATATATGTGGGCCTTTTGATATTTCATCTTTTGGTGGAGAAAAGTATTTTATCACATTTATCAATGATTTTTCACGTTATGGTTATGTCTACTGTTGTATGAAAAATCTGAATCAATAGATGCCTTAAAAGTGTTTATTAATGAGATTGAAAGACAATTAGATAGATGTTGAATATTATGGAAAATATGATGAAAATGGACAATGCCCAGGTCTATTTGCTAAATTCCTTGAAAACGTTGATATATGTGCTTAATATACTATGTCAGGTACACCACAACAAAATGGTGCTGCACAACGGCGTAATCGCACCTTATTAGATATGGTTAGGAATATATTATTCAGTCACTCATCTTTAATCGTGTCATTTTGGATGCATGCATTGAAAGTTATCATGTATTTGTTAAACGGTGTTCCTAGTAAGGCAATTCATAAGACTCTTTTTGAACTATGGACTGGTAGAAAATCTAGTTTAAGGCACCTACATATTTGGGGTTACCCGACAGAAATAATGGTCTATAATAATTCACAATAAAACAAACTGGATTCAACAACAACCAGTGATTATTTCATTGGCTATCTAAAAAAATCTAAAGAGTATAGATTTATTGCCCTAGCCATAGTATAAGAATTGTTGAAACTGGAAATGTCAGGCTCCTTGAGAATAGTGAAGTCAGTGGGAGTCAAGAACCATAAAATGTAAGTTTCGAGAAGTTAGGGTACAAATTCCTTTACCCTTAGCTTCCTCCAAAGTTGTTGTTCCTCTTCCGATTGTTAAACAGTTGAATAATGGACAAGAACAAGTTAATGAATAAACAACCCACAATGAGGATAATGTTGATGAACCTAGAGTAAATGAACCATAAGAAATAGCATTAATGAGGTCTCAAAGACAAAGAAGGTCTGCTATTTCTGATGATTTTGTAGTATATCTACACGAGTCAGAATTTGACTTAGGAATCGATGAAGACCCAGTTTCATTTTCATAGGCCATTGAAAGTATAAAATGGTTAGATTCCATGAAAGAACTTAAATCCATGGAGTAGAATGAGGTTTGGGAACTTGTTGAATTGTCTCAATGTTGTAAAAGGGTCGGGCGTAAATGAGTCTTCGAGACCAAACATGACTCTAATGGCAATATCGAATGACACAAGGCCAGACTGGTTGCTAAAGATTTTACTTAGAAATATGATATTGATTACAAAGAGACATTTTCGCCCGTCTCTAAGAAAGACTCTTCTAGAATTATCATGGCTTTGACAGCTCATTATGACTTAGAGTTACATCAGATGGATGTGAAAATTACATTTCTAAACGGGAATTTAAATGAAGAGGTTTATATGGATCATCCTGGGGGGTTTTCCATTGAAGGAAAGGAACACATGGTGTGAAAACTTAAGAAATCAATATATGGACTTAAACAAGATTCCTCCAATGGTATCTTAAGTTCAATGATACCATTACTTCTTTTGGATTTAAGGAAAACACCATTGACCAGTGTATATATCTGAAGATTAGTGGAAGCAATTCTAATTTTGTATATTGATGACATCTTGTTTGCAACTAATGATCTTAGCTTATAACTTGGAGCAAGAAATTTCTCTCTAGTAACGTTGAAATGAAAGATATGGGAGAGACAACTTGTGTGATTGAAATAGAAATATTTTGAAAAAAATCACAAGGATGGTTAGGGTTGTCTCAAAAGTCATATATTAACAAAGTTTTATAGAGATTTAGAATGAAAAATTGCTCATCAAATGTTGTTCCAATTCAGAAAGGAGATGAATTCGACCTTAGGTAATGCCCAAATAATGAATTGGAATGTAAACAAATAGAAGAGATTCCTTGTGCATTATTGTTGAGAGCTTGATGTTTGCACAAACTTGCACGAGGCCAAACATCAGTTTTGCTATTGGCATACTTGGCCGTTATCAAAGCAATCCAGGATTGGATCACTGGAAAGCTGCGAAGAAAGTTTTGAGATACTTACGAGGAACAAAAGATCACATGTTCACTTGTAAAAGGAACAAAAGATCACATACTCACTTGTAGGAGATCTGATCATCTTGAGGTGATTGGATATTCAGATTCAGACTTTGTTGGATGTACTGATACAAGAAAGTCTACATTTGGCTATATGTTCCTTTTAGCTTGAGAGTAATCTGATGGAAATTATGAAGCAATATGTCATTGCTGCATCCACTCTGGAGGTTGAGTTTGTGGCATGTTTTGAAGCCACAATTCAAGGAAATTGGCTACGGAACTTTATTTTAGGACTTAGAATTATTGACAGTATTGCCAGGACGCTGAAAATTTACTGTGATAAAATATCGCAGCTATCTTCTATGTGAAAAATGGCAATTATTCAAAATGTGTTAAACATATGGAACTGAAATACTTTGCCGTTAAAGAAGAGCTTCAGAAATAAAGAGTGTCTATTGAACATATTAGCACAAATCTTATAATTGCAGATCCTTTAACAAAAGGATTGTCATCGAAGACATTTATTGGTCATGTTGAAATGATGGGCATTATTGGACATTATTATTGACGTTATGTAATGAATTTTATGATGTTTATGTATCTGACACTTTGAGCTTAGTTATATGTTTTGTTTCTGATGTTGTTTATATCATGTACTGTGTATATGAATGAATGTAGAATATTAACAGGATTTGTTTCTGACAAGGACAATAATGTTAGATCATTATGTGATTCTCACTTATGGATCATGTTAGATGAAGGCTGATGTTGTGTTATGTGGAATGGACTATGTCGACTAATGATGTACAACCGCTATAACTCACATTAGCTTTTACTTAATGATGATATTATGCTATCACCATTGAATTGAGGAATTAGTTTTATACTATGCGCATTATGTTCTTCTATTAAATCATGAAAGAAATGTTGTATGGGCTAAGTGGGAGAATGTAAGACTTATCTGGCCCTTATACAAATAATAGACAATAAATATGTTTAATAGAAATAATTAAACTAAATTCTATTGGTTGATTATGTGGGATGTGGTTACTTTGGAATAAGTAACCACCATCTAATTGGAGAAACTACCACCTTGATGGAAGTCGTCTATAATTATATCCTCTTAAAATTTGGTCATCTCTCAACCCAATTAAGAGACATTTACACAATCACTAAATGTGCTTGAAGATCTAAAGGGGTCAAGGGAGATAAATTAGTTTCTTCATCAACGTATTTGATCTCATGAGGTTCTACAAAGGCTAACGAAATATTCTCTATAACCATAGATGTGAATGTGAAAGTCATAAAATTCTAAAGATCTAAACATTTATATTATATGCATAATTGTTATTTCATGATAAATCGATTAAACTTACACATAGCTCATTATGGGTTATATTTTTAATTTTATATTAATTATCGATTATAACATGTCTATACTTGACCAAAAAATTATAACATGTGTATCTCAGCATCATGTCTAAAATAATATTTTTCTTTTTCTTTTTGGCTGAAATTTAAAATAGTTTAATCAGGAAATGTTGAGATATTAATTAAAGAAAATAAAAGGAAATGCTGAGATTTCTTTTTGACCTTTCACATTTACTTATGGCGACGGGTGTAATTATTGAAACTTAGGACATATCGGTGTAAGTCATGGTTTTGAATCGTGACTGCGGCCTGTGTCGCGTCACAGTCATAGTGTCACAGAAATCGAGTGAAACTGATGTTACGTAACGGGTCACGGATGTCATGGACGTAGATTTTATTTAAGTTCTAGCAAAATAATATAAATTGTCATTTTTAATTAGTGAAAGACACAACACATTTAATAACACTTCTAACATTTTTCCTAACTTTTTTACATATTCTAGTTTAAATTATTTGAAGAAAAACTATATTTTAAACTTATTTTAGTTAAACTTACTAAAAATAATTATTTTACTCATTATCTTAGTAAAAGAAAATGTACATGCATGATATATATTATGTGTGCATATATATATATATATATATATATATATATATATATATATATATATATATATTATTTAAGAAAATTCAAAGATCTGACCATAAGGTTAAAAGTTATATATTATTTTTTTTCAACCAAAACAAGTGTATATTATTAATCTTAAAGTACGGAAAAATAGAATATCACGTTTTCTATGTTTAAAAGTAAATAGAATTCATTACATCTTTTATGCTCCAATTAAAACTTCACACGTGTACTCCAGTTTCAATATCATTCATCTTCTTCCCAGTAAAACATCCACGCCTCCTCGTTTATCGTCTTCCACCACTGTTCTTCTCTTCCCTCACTCTCTTGTATTTCTTTTCTTTTAGTTTTTACAGATTCATGATAGTGGCGGGCTGTCGCAGAAAATCCGGCGCTATCAGTAACGGCTGCGATGTCGGTGAATGTTTTTAACTCTGCTATCCTACAAGAAAAATGGGCTTTAGCTTTTTATTTGTAGTAACATTATAAGTCGACATCAGCTTCTATTTACTGAAAAATGACATACACAACTAAAACAAAAGTTGTTAGTTTGGTACATATCAAACGTTTTTTTAATGGTTAGAGAGAAAAAGATTGTTCAAACCATTGTCTTTATAGTTGGAGAAAATACCACAATGGTTAATTGTATGATAATGAGACTTAATATGAATTGGAATTTAACTCAATGGATCCCTAATAAGCAAATACAAAAGGATTAACTAATATTAAAGAACAAATAAAATTTATTCAAAATAAAATGTCCTTACATTACTAATTTTAAGAAACTTGTAAAAAGGATAACTAGAACTAAAAAAAACTTATTTACTATTAAAATAACTCTAACTTGGGATAAAGAAACCTGAAATAAAAAGGAAAATCAACTAAAAAGATTTATGCCGGAGAAGGTGAAGGAGCGGCTTTGTTGGAGCAATATTGATTCACCATGATACTGAAGACGGGATCATTGAAGTGTCCGAAAATTATAGAACCACAATCTTCAGCTGTTTGTTGGATGATTTTACAACACCGATCACAAATGAATATTTCTTGTGTGATAAAAGATTTAAAAATTTCTTCAATGCAAGGTTTTTCAGCACAAAAATTAAATGATTGGCAATCCATGAGTATACCATGAAGTTACAAAAATTGTACCTATAAACCAACCCCTTACGGCAAAATAGGTACAAGGAACAATAGAACCCACTAATCCTAATTGTGTGATTATAAATCATATGATTTAATATTTTTTAAACTAAATATCATCAATAGAAAGTATCTTTATCTTGCACGGAGCTAAATGATGATAATTATATATTCTAACAACGTAATCAGCGAAGGAATTTTAGTTTGGAAATTAAATCTAAACAATGTAATTAGCTAAGATTATTTAATTATCTATCTGTTTCTATCTCTCTTTCCCCAATTCAAAAGTCAGTTTCATGTCATTATCCCATAAAAGTCTAAATTTTTTAATTAACTAAACCCTTGGTTCTTGTATCATGATCCTATAATTAAGAGTCTTGAATTTGAAGCATATACATTCTCGGAAAAAAATTAATTAATTGAATAAAATCTAAAAAATAATATGAGTTAATATAATTGGTTAAGTATTCTCGTATACCTCTTAATTGTGAGTATCCACTAAATTCAATGTATTTAAAATTTAAAATTCTACTTAAATACAATTATGAAATCCCGACTTATAAAAAGTTTGAATATTTTTAATAGTATTTGTAGCATAATGTCAGCCTTACATAAATTAGATTAATATCTACATTTAAAAAAATACATTAATTTTAGGGCAATTTTTTGCTTATGTAAAGTGGAGAAAAATTATTTTCTAGAATCAGAATTTGCTCATAGCATTTAGAAGTGCTATAGAACATTCAATATTGATAGTAACATATTTCTAATTTAGTTATTTAGTATTTTAGTATTATTTAGGATAAACTACCATGAAATAATATATTGATGCCAACGAATATTCTTTTCTTATTTTTCTTTAATCCGTTAAAAATTCAATTTTTAAGGGAGTCCCGAAATGAACCGGCCTGTGAACTCACAGACCGGGCCTGTGATGGCCCGGGCTGAGCGTGTTCACGGGCCAGTCCGATTAAATAACCGGATTGGCCATTTTCCCTCTCTTTAATTGTGATGTAATTCTAAAAAATGTGAATGGGGAGAGTTGAACCTTGGTGAAGAAGAGATAAAGTGTAAGGATTACCACTATATTATATAGAGTAATGTTACTTTTCTTTTAAATATTTTTCTTTCTTACTTTAAAATCTCTATAGAAAAACTCGTCATACTAAGTAAAATAATTATTTTATTCATTGAATTAAATAATTGCATCAATATAAATTAAGTACATCCCAATAAAATATTCATTTAAAAAAGTTATAATAATCATGGAGACTCTAAGTATCATAGATTTATTATTTATTATTTATTTAATTTACTGAAAAAATCTCATTGGGAAAAACTCAGAAAAGAAAAAAGAGTACCAGCCATATACTCATAAAATTATCTTTGAATAAATTAATAGCACTATAGTTGAATAAATAGTAAAAATATATTTGAATAAATTAATAGCACTATCATTTGCACTAACATTATCAAAAGTGATACTGAAAATTCTATTAGAAATACTATATTCACATAGTATACTCAAAATATATTGAAAAAACACATTACATGTGTGAGGGTAATAACATCGTCGAAAACCTAATATTTTTTTAATTAACTATCATTTATGATCAATAATATATTTATGTGTATTAAGATATACAATATTTTAATAAGAGTTATCTTGGTCTATTTGTAAGGAGTGTGGTTTATAAAAGAGAGGTTTAGGGTTCAAGCTCCAATACATGTAGTTTTTTTTTTAAAATTTTTAGATAAAGGGAGAATGCCACGGGTAAGGCTGGGTTCTTGGCCTGAAATGCGAGGCCCATGAGGCCCTGGGCTTGGACAGCAGGCCTGAACTGGCCGGCACTATTCACACGCGGGCCACTGTTCATACGTGGGCCGGTTCGATACTGTTCATACTCGGCCCGGCCCCGGGTACTGTTCATACGGGCCGTGCTGGTACTGTTCATACATGGGCCGAGCCAGGCGTGCTTTAACGTCAACCGATTTTATGGGCTCAACCAGTCCATTTGTCACCTCTAGTTCCATCCAAGCCCTTCTCTCTCCTCTCCCTTTCTCATTCCCTAATCCTCCGCTCTCTCTGCTTATCTGCTTATTCCTACCCCGTTAGACTCTCACCATTATTTTTTTTCTCCTTTCTTTACCCAAATCAACAATGGTAAGGGTGGTTCCCTCAGTGATAATGTTATCAAGTAGATCCTCACTCTCCTATCCCTATGTCACCATATGAATTTTTCTCGCGAAGAACTCTTTCATGTCAAGCCTCAGCTTTTCATCAATCCTTTATTACACTTTCCTTACATCTAACAGTCTTTTATTTTTTTTCTCTCTCTAAGGAAGGCAAATAAACTATAAAAGGAAAAAATAATACGAAAAAACGCAATTAACATTTAAAAAGAGGCAATTATAAAAGCTAACAAAAATGGTACATATGTAAAATCATACCTGATAGGTAGCTGTTAAATTAATCTAATTGACTAATTAAATTAATAAAATTTAAAAAGTGTAAATGTAGAGTTTTATGATAGACGTTGTTTCTATATGCTATTATAAAAAAAATAATCAAGTAATCAATGATTGGATGGCACCAAGAAATAGCCCATCAGGTGTGAAGTTATAGCAGGTCTTCTTTAAGATTAAATAATTTCATCGAATTAAATATGATTGTATGTCTAATAGCATCTACTATATCAATAATATCAATAAACTCAATCATTGAAATTGCTCAGGATACCATTTTTTAGTTTAGGTTGTTGAATCTATTTCTTAGTTCAAGATCTCTCCTATTAACCGGAATCAATGACTTAGTAGATTTGTTTCGTCCGAAATGGGAATGGACTAGGATTATGAACTTATAACCTATGAGCTGATGATCGAGTCAAGTCAATGATTATAAGTTCATTCCATACCGAGCCACACCAGAATAGGGTTCAAATTTAATTGGTTAAAGTTATCTAAATACTAAGTTTTCTATTACCTGAAAACCTCAATGCCATGCATATGACTCATAATCACGCCTTAAGCTCAAATGAGACACAAAGAATAATGAAATAAGATAATTAGTTAATCTATTCATTTAAAATAAATTATAAGGTGAAGTAACTGTTGATTAGTTATTTTATTTTGCTAATTGATAGAGTGGATTTTTTTGAAAAATATCCTTTAATGATTGATAGAATTTACGTTATTTCAAGCAAAGAAGAATTGGATTTATTACTATGATTATGATAATGGAATTGGGATGGAGAGGTTTGAATTTAAGATTTCATCTTTAGAGTCAGAATGTGATTATAATTTGAATGTTTCCTTGACCACCATTTATTAAATTTCACGAAACTTAGGAAAGCTTTACATTGAATTACGTATGATCGCTTCATATTTTTCAAGAGTTGTTAATTATATATTATTAAAATAAAAGCACTTATATATGTAGTCTTTTAAAAAATAAGGAAGAAAATATTTTAGATAGTTGAGCGTCTTCACTAAATGAGTTTGACTTTCTACTAAATGAGTTTAAGTTTCGTCTAGAATCATTTTGATGCATTAAAATATCACTTTAAATTATATATATTTAATAAATATTTTTATTTGAAGCATACTTTGACATATGCAAGCATTTCTAGTCTTCTAAAAAAATACATGGTCTAATATTTCTTAAAATATTTTTACATGCATATGTTTATTAAAAATATTTGCTCGTGCTTCTTAAAAAATTATGTATAACGTAATTATGAATTAAAATATTGTTATTTTATTGAATAAATGTAAATTTAGTCATAAACACTAACAAACACACACTTTACCTATTTAAATCTTCATATGACAAAAAAAATTAATCCGCCTTGTATTTTGAACAACTTATCAACGAATAAAAATGCAGAGGAATTACAAACATCTTTTAACTACATTATATTTCTACTAGTTTGAATTAATATTTACTCAATTTTGAAGATAGTTTAAAAAGAATTTGACGTTTTTTTAGAAGTACGATGATTTGTCTCACACTATATATATATATATAATTCATCCTCAAGTGTATAAAAATAGTACTTTAAAAAAAGTGTATAAAAATAGTTGTTTAATCGAATGCACAGTACAATACTTGTGATGTTTTTGTAACTGTTTTCTTAATTTCCAATGTTTTACGTAAGGTAATATGTTAGATGTATAGCTATATTGACCAAAATAAACATATGTTAGAGAACAACAAGCTAATATATTAATAAGCAAATAAAATGATAAACTAGTATTAGAGAACAACAAGCTAATATATTAATAAGCAAATAAAATGATAAACTAGTATTAAAGAACAAATAAAATTTATTTAAAAATAAAATGCCTCTACATTACTAGTGCCAAGAAACTTGCAAGCGATAATTAAAACTAAAAACAAACTTCACTTCTACTAAACTATCTCTAGCTCGAGATAAATAAACTTGTAAAAAGAGAGAAGAAAATCAACTAAAAAATTTATGCTAAAGAAGGTGAGGGAGCAGCTTTGTTGGAGCAATACTGATTCACCATAACGTTGAAGATGGGATTGTTGAAGTGTCTGAATAATGTAGACCAACAATCTTCGGTTGTTTGTTGAACAATTATACAACATTGATCACATATGAACACTTCTTGTGTGATAAAGACTTTTTTTTCAACACTAAAATCATTGAAGCACTTCTCTGATGAGGAAAGTGTTTGTGGTGTTGATGGCCCCATGGGAAGCGATGCCATTTTGGGTGAGAGCGCGAGTGGGAATGTGAGGAGGAGCCTCGGTATTTTCACTAGCCAAAGCTGGTAGGAAACGTATGATTGAACACATAATGAAGGGCAATGTAACAAGGGAGAATTTCTTCACGATGACTTGGTTTCAGTAAAACACAAAGACTTAATTTTTCTTTTGAGAGAACTGAGTGTTGCGTTCTTGGTAGAAGTTTGATGGGTTATATAGAATTAAAAGTGTCTTATTTTATTGAATATATTGGCTTTATATAGACTTTCCCAATTACATGGGTTTGTTTAAAAATAATCAAACACATAAAAACAAGATAAGGTACTCATCAGGCCTAAGATAACACTTATTCGTGGGGATCCCCTTCTTTATTTTACATCTGTCACACTCAGTTGTCCATCAATTACGACCGCATGATAGTTTCCTGTGATTCCGAGCCAATTAGTCAAGACCACTTGGTGGCCTACCAAACTGTCTGTCTGAGCAGTGCAGCCTACTCAATCAATCATGACCACTTGATTGTCAATCTGAACCCATTTTTCCATTCTGAAATTCTACCTCGTCCTTGAGGTAATGGCCCCCCATTCTCGAGATGCCGGTTCACGTTCTTGAAGCGATGATCCCTGTCCTCGAGATGTCGGTTCTCATTCTTGAAGCAATGATTACCCGTTCTGTGAATATCTCATGACTTCAGTCAGTCATCCATTTCTACTTTTTCAGCGCTTCTCATGAGTCCTGGGTAAGTTCCTTTTGTCCACGTGGCAGTGAATATTTTTTACCTGTTCATTTGCTCACAATTGATCTTCGATGATGTTCGTCGATGTGCATTGAATGCTCTTAGCACGTACCCCATTTTTGGAGAACGACTATTTTTATCTACTTTCATCAATTCAGGATCCTCTTTTATTCATCATTGCCTCGTTTCTGGGGTTTCTAACACGTTCCTTGGAAACTTGATTGTTCTAAATTTTGTTTTATCCTATCGTGACACGCATGCACACGGGCTTAATTTTTTGCATTCCCCATGTGTTGCTTCATTTTATGACTTTCACGTCATGCGTATTTTTGACCCGTTAGGTTTCCTTTTATCCAACTGTCATGTCATCACTGGCCCGCCCATTTTTAGGTAGATTAGCAATAATTATTCTGTTCTCTTCCCTATGCGTCTGTTGTTTTGCCTTCCCTCCTTTTCAGAATCAGTGTCTTTTCATCTCCCTATCTATTAAACGCTTTTGAACTTGCTTTTGGCGTCCGTAACCTATATTACCTAGGTTTTTCCCATTTCTTTTTTTTCTTATGCTTATTCATATCTTCTATAAGTTCTCCTTTCTTCTTTTCTTCATCTTCGTGGTTTCTTCTTTTTTTGTCTTTTTTTGTTATGTATTCCTTCTTTTGGTAGTGATGGAAGAACATATATTCAAGGTGACCGTTCCCGTAGTTAGGAATAAAAATGAATTTGATCGCTTTCTTATCCTTCACAGGGACGTCTTCCCCCAGACGTAGTATGTGATTTTGGGGAAGGAATCCCTAAATCTTCTCTCTATAATCCTCCCTACCAAATTTCTTTACCCCTAATGTATATAGCATTAGGTTTGAAGCTTCCATTCTCTCCTCTTTTTCAGGCATTCTTCGATACTGTCAACCTCGCCCCCTCCCAATATACCCCTAGTAAAAATAGGGTTCTTCTAGGGATTGAAGCCCTAAATATAGGGGTAGATGAAATTTGCGCCATGTACATAATGAAAGACGCGGACTATCTTATTACTGGCTCCCCGCGAGAGTGAGAAGAGGGGATGACTAGTTATTGACATTCCTAGTGGGGATAAAAGCTGGGAGGAAGGTACACTCCTCATAGATGGAAACTGGGATGGTGACGGTCACTGGGACGTTCCCCAGATCTGAGGGGAGTTCAGCAAGTGCCAGGAGCCCTCATCTCCTTTTATTTTCATGCTATAATCCTGATTTTTTTCATTTTCATTTGTTTTTTAGTTTGTATTTTCTAAGTTCTAACCCTTTTTTTGTAAATAAGAGTCTGAACAAGAGATTTTTCAGCCCAAAAGAGGTTTCCGCGCCACTTCGTTTTGCTTATAAATTTCTGGAGCAGGACTGGAGGGATCTACTCGACCCAAGGAGGGAGATCGAGGTCACGGTCGCACTTGTCCCTGTTGCTGAGTCCGTTGTTCCATTGTCTTCTGCAACATAAGATCTTCAGGCTATGCGTGTCACGATCCCCGTTCCCTCATTTCATCAAATCATTGGGTCAAGCTCTTTTGACTCTTCGGAATCAGACTAGGAGGAGGAAGGTTTTGATCAGGAAGAAAGAGCGCGCGAGGCTAAACGAAAGCTGCTCGAAAAGAGCCAGAGGACGAGGATGCACTTTTCCGCTTCTTGTACAATGAGCTTAAGATGACGAAGAGCCTGAAGAGAAATTTATGAGGAGTACCTGGCACGGTCAAGCGTCAGAAAATGGGGACTTCTAGTTCTTTAGTTGCCATTTCGGAGGAGGATACTCCACCCATTCCTGATCTTCCCTTCCCCGCCACTGATCTCCCCGTTGTTGAAGAGGTTACTAATGTTGTGGGGAAGATTGTCGTGTCCCCCCTCTCTCCTGTAAATAAATAGGTCTCCCCTCCTTCCGGTTCTCCACATTCGTCTGAGAAGACGAGTGTCTGGAGGTGGCGGCGTCACCCCATGGCTCCGCCAGCCCCTGTTGACGTCAGCTTTTTGAAGGATTCCTAATCCCCGTACGTTGTAGTGAAGGGAATTGTATATTAGGTGGACGCTCCTATACTCCGCCGGCTGTCTATTCATAATAAGGTCATCAGCCTAAGTCATGCTCGAATGCATGTAAATTCTTTTGCTGCATTTCCATGTTCTTTCTAAATAGAAAATCGTATCTGAGGCTAACACTTTTTTTAGCAGGCTGTGACTTATCACAACGGCCTGGAAGAAGGCATTCATGCCGCTGAGGAGGAGGTAGCCGGTTGTAGGTGAAAGGTGGTGGAGACCAATAAAGCATATGGTGACGTTGTCTCTGTACGTGATAATCTTAAGAAGGTAGAGATTTATCTTCAATGGGTCGTGGTCCATTTAACTTCTGAGCTTGAAGTGGCTGCGACTAAGCAGTCGAAACTTGAGTGTTCTAGATTATTGATTGATAATTTTTTTTTGTCAAATTGATCATGTTAATTTAATTTTAGATTTTCTCATTTCTCTCTATTTTTTCATTATCGTTATAATATTGAGTTTTTATTTTTTTACAAATGTTGAGTTTCTAGTTTATAAGAATAGGAAACGAAGAAACTAAGTAAATTATTTTTGCTTGATTAATACTTTCATCGAATCCCTACCTTGAAAATAAAGCTTTAACTGTGTGAGTATGAATCATATCATTTAATTTTTCTAAAACTAAATATCATCACTAGAAATTATCTTTACCTTGCACGAAACTAAATGATAACAATTATATATTCTAACAACGTAATCAGTGAAGGAACTTTAGTTTGGAAAGTAAAGCTACTAAAACTGTAGCTCGCTAAGTTTATTTAATTATCTATCCGTTTCTATCTCTCTTTCCCTAATTCAAAAGTCAGTTTCTTGTCATTATCCCATAAAAGTCTAAAATTTCTAATTAACTAAACCCTTGTTTCTTGTATCATGATCCTATAATTAAGAGTCTTGAATTTGAAACATATACTACATTCTCGGAGAAAAAATTAATTAATTGATCAAAATCTAAAAAATTAATTAGTTGACATGATTGGTTAAGTATTCTCATACACCTCTTAATTGTGAGTATCCACTAAATTCAATGTATTTAAAATTTAAAATTCTACTTAAATACAATTATGAAATCTCGACTTATAAAAAGTTTGAATGTTTTTAATAGTAATTGTAGCATAATGTCAGCTTTTCATAAATTAGACAAATAACTGCATTTAAAAAAAAATACATTACTTTTAGGACAATTTTTTTGCTTATGTAAAGTGGCGGAAATTTATTTTCTAGAATCAGAATTTGCTCATAGCATTTATATGTGCTATAGAACATTCAAAATTGATAGTAACATATTTATACTTTAGTTATTTAGTATTTTAGTATTATTTAGGAGAAACTACCACGAAATAATATATTACTGCCAACGAATATTCTTTTCTTATTTTTTTCCTTTAATCTGTTAAAAATTCACTTTTTTATTCTTTTTGATACACTTGAAATTAGAATCTCAGATCATTCTTTGAAAATCTCTTTAAAATATATTTTATATCCTTCCACAAATAATCATACTTCTTTCTCTACTCATGTTATTATATCTTATTATATTCCGAATTGTTCATTTTTTTATTTAAAAAAAATTCTTCTTAATTGAGGTACTGATAATATTATTTATATTATTCCACATAGGCTAAAGTTCATTGAAATGATGAATATTGTAGCAAGACTTAAGTCCTTGAAAATGAATGTGGATGAGAGTTTTCTTATGCAGTTTATCATAAACTCACTGCCAACTTAATATTGTCATTTCACAGTATGTTTGTTCAGGAGGAAATGAGACTTAAGAATCAGGAAATTAAGTAATCAAGGAGCTAGAAAGAAAGCATGGAAAGGGCAAGCATGGCTCACTTAAGATTAATGAGTCCTCTACCAAAATCAATAAGAAGGAACACGAGAATGATAAGTGTCACTTCTATGAGAAACCTGGACACTTTCAGAAAAATTACCTGAAACGTAAGGCATGGTTTAAAAAGAAAGGTAAGCCTAGTGCTTTCGTATGTTTCGAATCAAATTTAGCTGAAATTCCTTATAATACTTGGTGGATTGATTTTGGTTGTACCACTCATGTTTCAAATACGATGCATGGATTCCTTACGACCCAAACCACAAATCCAAGAGTTCGTTTATATGGGGAATCGAGTCAAAGCTCCAGTTGAAGCTATTGAAATTTATCGATTGATTTTAGACACTAGATATCATTTAGATTTATTTCAAACTTTTTATGTACCTTCTATTTCTCATAATTTAATTTCTTTGTCAAAACTTGATTTAGTTGTATACTCTTTTAAAATTAAAAATTGATTTATCAATTTGTTTAAGAATATCATTTCATTGGTTTTGTTATACTTTATAATGGTTTATACAAACTAAAACTTGATAATCTTTTTGTTGTGACTCTTCTAACCTTGCATCATAAAGTTAGAACTAAACATGGTTTAGAAAATGAATGTTCAGCTTGCTTGTGGCATAAATGTATGGGTCATATTTTAAAAAATAAGATTGAAACGATTAATAAAGACTGAAATCCTTCCAGACTTGAATTTTATCAATCTTGATATTTGTGTAAATTGTATTAAAGGAAAACAGACAAAACACATAAATAAATAAGCCACAAAAAAGCACACAGCTTCTTCAAATAATACACACCGATATATGTGGGCCTTTTGATGTTCCATCTTTTGGTGGAGAAAAGTATTTTATCACATTTATCAATGATTTTTCATGTTATTGTTATTTCTACTGTTGTATGAAAAAATATGAATCAATAGATCCTTAGAAGTGTTTATTAATAAGGTTGAAAGAAAGACAACTAGACAGAAAGGTGAAAATTGTCAAGTCTTATAGAGGTGATGAATATTATGAAAAATATGATAAAAGTGGACAATGCCCAGGTCTATTTGCTAAATTCCTTGAAACCCTAGATATATGTGCTCAATATACTATGTCAGGTAAACCACAACAAAATGGTGTAACAGAACGGCGTAATCACACCTTATTGGATATGGTTAGGAGTATATTATTAAGTCATTCATCTTTACTCGTATCATTGTGGATGCCTATATTGAAAACTACCATGTATTTGTTAAACGGTGTTCCTAGTAAGGCAATTCATAAGACTCCTTTTGAACTGTGGAATGGTAGAAAGCTCAGTTTGAGGCACCTACATATTTGGGGTTGTTGGGCAGAAATAAGGGTCTATAATCCACAATAAAAGAAACTAGATTCAACAACAACGAGTGGTTATTTCATTGGCTATCTAGAAAAATTTAAAGAGTATAGATTTTATTGCCCTAGCCATAGTATAAAAATTGTTGAAACTGGAAATGTCAGGCTCATTGAGAATGGTGAAGTCAGTGGGAGTCAAGAACCATAAAATGTAAGTTTCAAGAAGTTAGGGTACAATTTCCTTTACCCTTAGCTTCCTCCAAAGTTGTTGTTCCTCCGATTATTGAACAGTTGAACAATGGACAAGAACAAGTTAGTGAACAAATAACACACAATGAGGATCATGTTGATGAACCTAGAGTAGATGAACCACAAGAAATAGCATTAAAGAGGTCTCAAAGATAAAGAAAGTGTGCTATTTCTGATGATTTTGAGGTACATCTACGTGAATCAGAATTTGACTTAGGAATCGATGAAGACCCAGTTTCATTTTCACAGGCAATTGAAAGTGCTAATTCTATAAAATGGTTAGATTACATGAAAGATGAACTTTAATCCAAGGAGCAGAATGAGGTTTGGAAACTTGTTGAATTGTCTCAATGTTGTAAAAGGGTAGGGTGTAAATGGGTTTTCAAGACCAAACGTGACTCTAATAAAAATATCGAATGACACAAGGCCAGACTGATTGCTAAAGATTTTACTTAGAAAGATGATATTGATTACAAAGAGACATTTTCGCCCGTCTCTAAGAAAGACTCTTCTAGAATTTTCATGGTTTTGGCAGCTCATTATGTCTTAGAGTTACATCAGATGGATGTGAAAATTGCATTTCTAAATGAAAATTTAAATGAAGAGGTTTATATGGATCATCTTAGGGGGTTTTCCATTGAAGGAAAGGAACACATGGTGTGAAAACTTAAGAAATCAATATATGGACTTAAACAAGATTCCCGCCAATGATATCTTAAGTTCAATGATACCATTACTTTTTTTGGATTTAAGGAAAACATCATTGATCGGTATATATATATCTGAAGATTAGTGGGAGCAAGTTTATATTTCTAATTTTGTATGTTGATGACATCTTTCTTGCTTGCAACTAATGATCTTAGCTTATTACCTAGAGCAAGAAATTTCTCTCTAGTAACTTTGAAATGAAATATATGGGAGAGGTAACTTTTGTGATTGGAATAGAAATATTTTAAAAAAGATCACAAGGATTGTTAGGGTTGTCTCAAAAGTCATATATTAACAAAGTTTTATAGAGATTTAGAATAGAAAAATGCTCATCAAGTGTTGTTCCAATTCAAAAAGGAGATAAATTCAGCCTTATGTAATGCCCAAATAATGAATTAGAATGTAAACAAATAGAAGAGATTCCTTATGCATTATTGTTGGGAGCTTGATGTATGCGCAAACTTGCACGAGGCCAAACATCAGTTTTACTATTAGAATGCTTGGCTGTTATCAAAACAATCCAGGATTGGATCACTGGAAAGCTGCAAAGAAAGTTTTGAGATACTTGCAAGGAACAAAAGATCACATGCTCACTTGTAGGAGATCTAATCATCTTGAGGTGATTGGATATTCAGATTCAGACTTTGTTGGATGTATTGATACAAGAAAGTCTACATTTTGCTATATGTTCCTTTTAGCTTGAGGAGCAATCTGATGGAAAATTATGAAGCAATATGTCATTGCAACAATAATGCATAAGGAATTGTTGAGTTTGTGGCATATTTTGAAGCCACAATTACAGGAAATTGGCTACGGAGCTTTATTTCAAGACTTAGAATTGTTGACAGTATTACCAGGCCGCTGAAAATTTATTGTGATAATGTCGCAACTATCTTCTATATGAAAAATGACAAGTATTCAAAATGTGGTAAACATATGGAATTGAAATACTTTGCTGTTAAAGAAGAGCTTCAGAAACAAAGTGTGTCAATTGAACATATTAGCATAAATCTTATTATTGCAGATCCTTTAACAAAAAGATTGCCATCTAGGATATTTATTGGTCATGTTGAAATGACGAGCATCATTAGACATTATTATTGACGTTATGTAATGAATTTTATGATGTTTATGTATTTGACACTTTAAGCTTAGTTATATGTTTTGTTTCTGATGTTGTTTATATCATGTAATATGTACATGGATGAATGAAGAATGTTAACAGGATTTGTTTCTGACAAAGACAATAATGTTAGATCATTATGTGATTCTCACGTATGGATCATGTTAGATGAAGGTTGATGTTGTGTTATGTGGAAGGGACTATGTCGACTAATGATGTACAGCCGCTATAACTCACATTAGCTTTTAATTAATGATGATATTATGTTATCATAATTGAATTGAGGATTTGATTTTATACTATGTGCATTATGTTCTTCTATTAAATCATGAAAGAAATGTTCTAAAAGGAAATGTTGAGATTTCTTTTTGACCTTTCACATTTAGTTACTTAGGACGACGGGTGTAATTATTGAAACTTATGACATATCGGTGTAAGTCATGATTTTAAATCGTGGTCACGGCCTGTGTCGCGTCGCAATGCGGTGTCACAAAAATCGGGTGAAACAGATGTTATGTAACGGATCATAGGTGTCAGGAACGTAGATTTTATTTAAGTTCTAGTAAAATAATATAAATTATCATTTTTAATTAGTGAAAGACACGATCGCATTTAAGAACACTTCTAACACTTTTTCCTAATTTTTTTACATATTCTAGTTTAAATTATTTGAAGAAAAAACTATATTTTAAACTTATTTTAGTTAAACTTACTAAAAATCATTATTTTACTCATTATTTTAGTAAAAGAAAATGCACATGCATGATATACATTATGTGTGCATATATATATATATATATATATATATATATATATATATATATATTATTTAAGAAAAGTTATATATTATTTTTTTTATAAAAAAAAGTGTATATTATTAATCTTAAAGTACGGGAAAAATAGAATATCACGTTTTCTAAATTTAAAAGTAAATAGAATTCATTACATCTTTTATGCTCCAATTAAAACTTCACACGTGTACTCCAGTTTCAATATCATTCATCTTCTTCCCAGTAAAACATCCACGCCTCCTCGTTTATCGTCTTCCACCATTGTTCTTCTCTTCCCTCACTTTCTTGTACTTCTTTTCTTTTAGTTTTTACAGATTCATGATGGTGGCGGGCTGTCGCAGAAAATCCGGCGCCATGTCTCAGTAACGGCTGCGATGTCGGTTAATGTTTTTAACTCCGCTGTCCTACAAGAAAAATAGGCGTTAGCAACCACTATTTAATCGCTAAAACCCCTAAATTTGAACGTTAAAGGTCTAATTTGATGAATATATTCATTATGAATCTCATCGCTTTCAATTCGTTAGGGAAAACTGTTCGTGATGAAAAATGAAACTCGTCACGTTAGACCTTTTGTGATGAAAAAATACTGGTCGTAAAAAGTTTTTGCGACGAACATAAAAGGTTAATCACAAAAATTTTTTGCCACAAATATTTACTTTTTTGCAACCAAATTTTACATTTCTAGAATGTAAGTAAAAAAATACTGAATTTTTAGTTTTCATATACACTTGTGATAGTAATAATATCAACAGAAAATTTATCAAACCCGATACTTTTCTAAGAAATACATATATTAATTATTAATATATGTAATGTAACAAATTAGTAGTAGTTCATTACAAAATCTCTTAATCATATTTCACTACAAAATATGATTTACAATTATATCCAAAAAAGATAAATAAAAAAAGAGTATTTAAAGTTTGATGTGACAACTACAAAACTTAACAAATATTTTGAACCTCATGTTTTAGATATGTGCCTTGCTATCATGATTCAGAACAGAGAACTAGATTGCGAGCTTGTGTTAATTTCTAATTTGTTATGCTCAGAATTGGCGACAATGAATGAGGAATTATTCTGTAGAAAGATAGTTGACAAAGAAGAAGAAAGAAGTTGGCTTACTTAAACATCGACGACGAAGAAGAAGAAGAAAAAGAGCTTGGCGACAACGAAGGAGCTCTGTCGCGGGGGTGAGAGGGGAAATGAATTCTGCGTGTGGGGTGAGGGAAGTGAATGAGTTTTATTGTTCTCCTTAAACGGCGTCGTTTTTGTGGCCACCTTTTAGCGATGACAAATTTAATTAGTCGGCAAAAGTGGATCTTTACTGACCAACTTATTATTTGGTCGGTAAAAGCTTGAGAAAAAAATTGGTGCGCGCCTATTCTCTTTTCTCGAGTGAAATATCAGGTTTATTTGCGGATTTAACTCCATGACTTAAAGTTTGGTCGTTAAATGAGGTCTTCTAGTAATGATAGCGGTCTATAACAGAATTGGAGCTCTTCAATGCCGTTACGTAACGGCCTTTATTTGATACAATGGTGTAAGTTACGCAAATTGTTGTTTGATTCTTATCAACTTGCCAAAAAACTATCTGATATAGATATAGTTTAGTCACGGGTTATCTGCATTCAGTTTAAGAATGAATCTAAGTTATTGAATGAATAGTGCTGACCTCTCATATTCTAGCCTTTTATATCGGCTTCTACAGACTACAACACTCAACCTTAGATATGGATCCTTTGCAGTTGGTCTCCAACTGCAGATGCGAAGTTTATTCACAACTGTCTATAGAAATCTAGATAACTGTAATCAAAAGTAAAAAAAATTACTTTCTCTCAAGTAAAGTTTTCACGCGATCTGGATCGTTCAGATATGATCAAACAGCCGTTAATTGAGAAATTGTTATTTCAACCTTTGGATACCAACAACAAAGAATCCTAATTCCCTCAACCTTATTTTAAAATTCTAAAACTTAGCAGGGTTGTCGACATTTGAAGTGGGATTGTCCACATCAAACTTCATTTATAAAATAAGAAGTGCAATTCTAAATAGGAAAATCATTTAATACACAACGATTAGGCAAGTTTTGAATTAGTAAAGCTTCTTGCTCTATGGAAAACTCATGCCAAAGCTTTTTATCACGTTTTAAAACTATCATGCAAATGCAAAGTCGAGATTTCAGATGAACATTATGTATAAAATTAATCTGTGATTTAGTTGATGATCTATGCCATTCAAAGGTTTTAAGTTCAAATCTCTTCTCGGGATTGCTCACACCATGACCTTGAACCGGAAACACATTCTTTCCAAACGTGATTGTTTTTTTTTTCCTTTTCATTTTTTTGCACTTATCTCAATACTTTCATGTGTATCAATCACCCAACAAACAACTTGTAGAAATGGTAAAGCTTCTTGCCTTATGAAAACCCATGCCAAAGCTTTTTATCACATTTTAAAATTATCGTGCAAATGCAAAGTGAAGCAATACTTTTCATGTACAACCCACATGAATGAAGCAATCAGCTCGTGAAACATATTAGGATCAGTTTTCAAAAACAACCAACTCTTAGTTAATCCAGTAAGCAAATTAGCAAAAGAAAGAGGCACCTATGTGTAGATTTAGTATTTTATAATAACACAACACAAGAAGAAAACAAAAGCAATTTGCAGCAGAGCAGATCTGATGATGCATTCTTATATAAATGGTTCATTAGTATTGATGATCTGTAGAACAGTGATATATATTCTGGAAAGGATGATACACAATTGAAGCATGGGGGACCGAAAAAATCTTTCATATTTTGATTAAATCAACATACAGACATCGATTATATAACAAAGGGTAAAATTGCATAGAGTTGGAAAAAATTGGGGAAACAAAAAGCAAAAGGTAGACATACATTTGTTAAAAACTCTCATGAAGGCTGAAATAGCTAAGCTATCTGTAGCCCTTCAATAGATGAGAAGAGGACGTCGAGAAGCTTGTTGAAGTTGAGGATTTCCCATTCTCTGTTCCCTTCCCAGGCGTTCCACATTCACTAAAGTCAAGAACGCGACGCTCTGTCTGCATATATTACAAAAACAAAAACCAGCTGATTCCTGGTAACAGAAAACAATGTATATTTGCACAAATGTTTTAACTGATCATATTTGCACCATGTCAACCATTTATTACAAATTTCCAGCTTGAGTATGGTTCCGGATTCTCGGAATTTAACAAGGCCAACTTCCGAGAAGTTAGTGATCTAGGCCGTCCGTTCCAAACTAGAAGGCCTAAGATCGGATTAACAAAAAGCTAAAAAAATAAAAAAACATTTTTTCTGCAGTTCAGATCGGATGGTCTAGATTTAAGGAATTGGCCTCTTCAGTTCCTTTTGAAACGGGGGTTGTTCCCAATCCTTTGAGTAATACATGTGTAAAATAGTATATATAACATACTACAAGGTTTTGTGCTGTGGACAATCTGCGATTCAGAGGCCTAGTCATCACATAAAACCGAAGTAACTTGTGATATGGTAAGTCTTTCCATGCTTGATGAGCGTTGGTAAAAAACTTCTTTTAGAGGAAGAAAAAAGATTAAACGGGCATTCTTCTTCTTGTTCATCTTGTTGATTTTCTTCTAGTTACTCTCGACAAATTACCAAGGAGGTTAATCATACATTAGAAGAGTAATCTATCATGGAATTTGACCGGCGAGTAAATTTAACATATAGTAATTAAACACTATCTCATGATTAAAGCAAAAGTCTTAATCCAAGGAGCTAAGAGACCAGTGGTACCATTATATCTGGAGCCAAAAGGGAACGGTTTCCGAGCTGATTATGTGATGAATTGTGCTCTTTGTCCATGTGCTCATCATTTCTCTGTAGTGCCTTTAATAATGTTTCTGGTGTATCATTTCCCAAAACCTCATGGGCATTTGCACATGCAGCAGCAGTATGCTCACTTATCTGTCTCATCAATCCAATTGCATCATAACTTCTATCAGCTGGGCTCATAAAATACCCAATGTCCTGTAAATATATTCTAGCATTAAAAGGGCTACAAAACAGATTTTAGAAAGAACTGAATATTATTTCAGAGTTTACGATAATTGAAACCTCAATTGTTATATCAGTGTCTATCCTCGGGCCAGGTAGAAAGGAGTTGATGAACCAAGGGGACTTCCATGCGGAAGGGGATTCAATACTTCTCTTGTATGGAGTTTCACCAAATCTGGAAACAAAACTTCGTTAGCAGAAAATCTCATTTGAAGGCATGTATGAAACTTAGTTGTAGTGTAACATTTAAAAGTGATGACCAAGCCACAAATTTTGATGAGACCAATAACAGACTCACACATATCATACGGCAGTTTGATGTCAGAAGGCCCGAACAATTAAAAATGGTTTCTAGACCTCACGCATGACAAAGAAAGGACATGGCACATTGGATACACAATGAACATGAGTAATAAAAATTATTAAACTACGAAAAGAGGCCGAATATTACATGGAAACTGCTTCAGTAGTAGAGCACTCATTTGCATCATTATCTCCCACAATCCCAAGGGGAACTGACGAGGATACAGATTGCACACGTGTAGTTCTGCAAACTGGAGACGTTATATGTGCCCGTATACTCCCAAAAGATAATTTTGAAGGAAGATCCTGAGTTACTCTAACTTCTGAGCTTCTAGAACATGGATTCCTTGGTGTTCCTGCACTTGCAGTCACTGCTTTGTTTGCTTTAACCTCAGAAGGTTCAGAAGAATGCAATAGCTGATCGTTTATATTTTGTTCGGTAAGAACACCAGAAGACTGTTGGAGCTGTCAATGCATGAGAAATAACTTCAGAGAGAAAATGGGGAGGGAGCTAAATATATGCAGAATAAAATTTCATTCATTTGTAAATCAACTCAAAATCAGAAAGAGAAGATTATGGCTTGAGAATTGTACAATGCAAACAAACAAAAAAATCTATGTATTCATCAATTGGAGAATCACAACATATTGAAAACACCTCCTAAATGTCCTACAGAAATGGTCATATTAAGAAACTTTGATTCGGTAATTTCTTTGACAAGAGACAAAGCTATGTCATACAAACAAAAAGTAAGAAAAGAACTCACCATTTCAGCAGAAGATTCAACATCCTTGGTCTTCCCATCAACATTGACATCTCCTTGCTTTTCGTAGTCCTGGGAACTATTCTGTGACATTTTCTCATCTGAAAGATTAGCACCATCTCTCTTCTTCCCTTGTCTCCCCTCAACACTATGACCTTTATTTTCTTTATCTTCAATTGAGGCTCCGGAATTTCTTTTATGGTTAGATACCAAATAGAGTGGAGATTTTTTGTGAGTCGCATCATCAAACATGACATCTAAACGTGAAAAATTTTGAGCTAAGGTGGATGTCATGTCAGTCTCAAACTTTTTGTCCCTTCTTTTATCTGACAGAGGAGACAACAAGTCGCGGTGGCGTTTCTTCAAAATGGATGGAGTACCTGTAAAAGTTTTAGCAGCACTTTTCAGTACAGCATCAGGACTATCATCACGAGAAGGAGAGTCCCACAACCTAAATGGAGTAAGGCAGTTCATAGAAGACATCATTAATTGGCGAATACCAAGGGGACTATATTCTTGCTGCATGTCATTGCCAGATTGTACAAGATCACAACTGAAAAATGGAATATCCAAGCTCGGAAAACGAGGTGGCTCATAACAAAGAGTTCCAGCATCCTGCTGCTCAGTATGACTATTTAATCTTTCAGGAAAAGTGTTTGCAAAATCTAATCCTGTGTTAAAAGTATTTGCAGGGACCAAGTTCGATGGATCCTTCAGATCTGGATGCTCTTGCATCGTGATGTTTTCCATACCATCAATACAAGGACACAAATCATTGGAGTAGATAACAGGCTCTTGGTCTATAGTTCCAAACATATTGGTTTCGTTATCAAATAAAAATGCATTATCATCAGCAGCAACCAATGAAGGAGCACACATGAAAGACTGAGAACATGAACTTTCCATTGCGTCCAATCTTGAAGGATAATATGATTGCATTGCTAACGTTCTCCCAATTTCAGGTATGTGGATGCCTGATGATTGACAACGTACAGGATCTGCATATCCACCCAACTTGAACATTTCTCGGGTTTTGGTTGAATTACCACTCATTGCATCTGAAAATAGGACCCGGCAACATTCATCATCAGGTATTAACATATGCTCTCTTTTATCCATATTCATGGCCATATTTCCCATAGACGAGGGAATAGACAACCCCACACAAGCTTGATAAGCAACTGTGACAACTTCATGACTACCATTACCTCCTACACAATGTGCTTCATATTGTGAAGATTCCTGGCCTAATTCCAGCGATGAAATATTAGGTACTTCGAGTAAATTATTACATTGGTAATCTGAAGTTCTACAATCATGTGAGAGATTTTGGTCACGTGATTTGACAGAGCCACCAACTTCACAAGGTACTTCAGGGATCGAAAAAGTAATATCCTCCAAAGAATTGTAATATTGTTCTGAACAAGACACCGGACTATCACGTTGCTCATTCACAAAACCTGAATCCTCAGTCAACTGCAATTCCTCTTTTGTACGTAAAACTGCATCGGCCATCTCCATGGTAGTCTTAAAGCAACCAGCTACCGTTGATTCTTGACTGCATTCTGAAATTTCCTCTGCCTCGGTGCCCCTAAAACTACTATCATCTCCACTATTCTGCACCCTTGAGGTTGCAATCATGGGTTGACTGGCTTGTCCAACATGAGGCAGTGCTTGGTACTGTGCAAGTAAGCCTGAAGCCAAGTAAGAATCCAATTTCTTTTTTACAGAACTGTTCCAGTGATTCTTTATAGCATTGTCGGTCCTGTTATCATAACTCACGATGATTATCTAAGCGCCTAACAAAAGTAACGCAGTCCTTCTAACATTTAGAAAAAAAATATAAACAAGAGAGAGAGAGAGGAAGGGGGGAGAGAAAGAGAGAGGGGGGGGGGGGGAGACCAAAAGCAACAACTGTGTAGTCAATTATTAATTTATAAATCTCAAACATATTGTACAAAGAATGTGCTTGAGGAATTAGAATAGAGAAATTTATTTCCAATACCACAAGTAACTAGTAATACATTATCCTACCTTCCAGGTAAGAACTTTGTTAGCTCTGCCCATCTGTTTCCATAAATCTGATGTGCCCGAATCAAAGCCAACTCCTCTTCCTGGGTCCATGCCTCTTTATTTATTGAAGGATTAAGATGATTGTGCCACCTAAAATTAGTTTCAGCTAATGTAAGAGATAATGGAAAAAGCTATCAATTGCATGCATATACATAAACTTTTAAGTAAAAAACAATTGATAAATGGTTGAGAAAGCAAAAAATGAATAAAAAAAGGATATCAAACTGACCAAAAGTCCCATAACCATACCTTTCCCTGCATTGCTTACCAATACGTCCAGGTAAATGTTGTGAAATTGTAGACCACTTTTTTGGCCCATATTTGTTGACCAGTTCAATTATTATTTCATCCTCCTTTTACAGAAGTAAATGTTAGCCAATCAGAAACTACAAAAAGATGTCGTTGCGCATAATGCAAGTAAAAAGCATGCAATGTGGAGATGAATTCACACCATTAAAGAATCAATGTCAAGGATGAATACCTCTTTAGACCAAGGACCTTTCACGAGTTCTGGATTCAGGACCTTTTGCCACCTATGCAGGCATTGTACATCAGTTCGATCCTTGAAACACTCAGCTAGAAACCATCAACATTGCAATTAGACAACGTATGCACAAGACATTAAATGAAACACAGCAGGGATTAAATGTGAGCCTTAATCGAAAATTATATACGACTATGAAAGACAAATACCTCCAAGGAAATTATTAGCTTTCACAACTAATGCATTTTAATTACGATGTTTTTAATTATTTATATTGGTCTTAAGTTCCTTCTACTGATGGTATCATACCTGGACAACTAATTTCTATTACCAATTACAATAACTTCAGCTAACAAGTAGAGTTCACTTTTTAATCATCTCATTAGTTCTTAACAAAAGTCCTGGCTAAAATTGGTCATTGAGTCACATGACACAACAATAAAATATAATCCCACATGGCATGCATTTGACGATTGGCCTATTGGAGCATGACCTTACTAAACAAAGGATCAAAACATAACCTCATGTCATTAATGCAACACAGCGCGATACTTAACTAAACAAAAATATTAAAAAATTTAGCTAGTAAAAAGGACCTCAACTAGATTTAAAATCAGATACTAAATAGCTCCATCAAAATCAGAACTCCATGAAATTAACTAGCTATTTGCACCAGTAATATTCATCCACGTTGAACTCCAGATAAGACAACCTATTCAGTTTCTTTGTTTCTTTACATTGATGACTCAATTAGAATATAGACCAAACGATATTGACATATGTTTAGAAAACTCCTTCTCAGTTCCACATCTTAAAAGTAATTTACACTAAATTCCAATTGCTACCTTTTCTATCATCATATAGTTAAAATATAAATATACAAGTTTCATCTCCTACCTATTTTTTTCCAGTTCTTGCCTTTGAAACGCTGAACTGCCCTCCGCAAAATCTCATCCTGACCACACATGAATTCGTCATGAAATTAGAGAAGTCAAGACAACTTTTAATCAAAATAATGGCAAGTAAAAAAACACATTGACATAATTAAAGAACAAAATGGGGAATGATCCATTCCATTTACCTCTTCAGGTGTCCATTGACCTTTAGTAGAACGCCTTGTAGGGCCACTCGTCCTCCTACCAAAAGTCGCATCATAAAAAAAATTGAAACTAATTTGATTTTTCAAAACAAAATCAACCATATCAAACTTAAGAATACATAAAATTGACGAAAGAAGGGGAATTAGATAAAGAAAGAAAGAAAGATAGATAGATAGATAGATAGATAGAGAGAGAGAGAGAGAGAGAGAGAGAGAGAGAGAGTGGAGACACAACTATGGAGATTCAAGGAGTCATATACTGATAGCTAGATTCCGATGCTTTTAGAAAATTACCTATGTAGAGCTCGCACTTTCTGTACATTGTCACAGACCCCATCTGAAGTAGTAGATACTGTAAGGTCACCTTCCATATTTCCTTGACAGGTAAGTAAAGCTGCATATCCCAATTCCAACTCGCCTCTGATTCTCTCCAGAATCTTTTCTCCAGATCATCATACTCTTCCTAAGAAGTGGCAGAAGCCACCTTTTCAAACAACAAACGAACAGAAGGCAAAAACACCAGTAAGGACGTAGTCGACATAACTTCAATTAATCTAAACAACCGAAAAAAACAAAGAAAAAGAAAATCCCCAAAGGAGAGTAGAGCTGATCTCACTAGTCAAAGCCAAGACATACCATGGTCCCTCACTTTACTCCAAATTTCAATGTGTATTAGCCTAAACTTTTGAACAAATATTGTGGGTATGACTTAAATCAGGCTTTTCACTCGAGAACTCTGAGAAGAATAAGACATCAGCGACAATCAGGTGAAAGAGTTTCAAACAAGCAAAGAAAATTAATATTACATAAAATTCAAGCTGAGTAAAGCTGATTTTATAAGATGGTCAGTCAGAGAGATCGGTCATAAAGTCGATGGATTAGAAAAGCTTGAATTATCTCCAAATAACTAAAATCGGAGCGAAGAAAGCTAAAGGATGACCAAACTCACACTAAGGAACTGTACCAATTTTAAACTTAAGATTAAAGGAAATCTATAACTCATGATGTGACATAATGGAAGAAAAAAATTAGAAAACGTGCTTAAGAAACACTCGGGAAAATATAAAATTCAAAAAATTGTAAAACTTCAAAACTGTGCCGAAAAGCTTTCAAATTCTCAGTGAAGATTAATAACGAAGGAAATGAGGAAATCAAGACTAAAAGTCAATTCGATTGAACCCTAAATGACTTACAGTTCGCAGCTTCGAATAGCAAAAAGCAGACAAACCAACCAAGGACTGAGAAACTCGACCCGATCGATAAGTTGAGCATTTGCATATCCGAACGATTATATTATGGAAGAGAAGGAGAAATCTGCAAATGCAATAGAAAAGCAGCAAGAGAAAGAGAGAGAGAGAGTGGAGAGAGAGAAGAGCGAGAGAGTGGAGAGAGAAACGGTTCAGAGCAATATTCAAACGCAAAGGGGCGGACTTCTGAGATTCAAACCCTATGGCTTAAAGTCAGAAAAGTTTAATTTGCGTAGACGGTATTGATTTTGACACCTCCGCATCAAGACGGTCCATTTTCACTTTTCTTTTTTCAAATACTCAACGGGCAAATTATTTTTCCTCTCTCTTTTCCTTTATTTCTTTATTTTCAAAGCTATTTTTATCTCTTTCGTCTTTATATTCTCTCTTTTCTTTTTATTATATAAAAAAACTAGAATTTATCCATAAACTTTTTTTAATAACTTATAATCCAAGTTTAAAAATATTACTTTGGAAAAAATTATAAAGTTACAAATTAAATTTGTTGTCAAATTTCCTATCAATTACCCGTTAAAATCAGATTTTTTTTGCTAATTTCGTCGTTTTCTTCCTATTTTTTTTTGGTTAAAAGTCAAATATATTTCAACTAAAAGAAATAAACTATACAAAAGGCATATTCCGAATAAACATAAAATAAAAGGTCAGCAACAGGCAATACGCAGACAAGTAAAATAAATGATTAATTTCAAAGACATCCCTTCAACAAGTAAAATAAATGATTAATTTCAAAGACATCCCTTCAACTTTGACCAGATTTTAAGTACATCCCTTAAACTTTAAACTCCTCTCAATTTCTCCTCCAACTTTCAATCACACCCCTTCTGTTAAATTTTCCATCCTAAGCCCGTTAAGTAGGTCACACGCACATCATGTGATCAACTTTTTGACATCTTTGCCCTCCCTTGAAAAAACGTCGAGTTTTGATTTTTTTTTTAAAAAATCTAAATTGAAACGCGCGTTTTGTCTCTGTGGGACAAAACGCGCGTTTTGCCTCAAAATATTTCTCCCAACTAGAAATTCCTAAGCAAAATCCCCATTTCCATTTCGCGATTGAGGGGGTTTCTGAATCAATGAATCGTGAGGGGGGTGCTTCTTCTTCGCTAGTTAGCTTCGATTCGCTAGGGTTCTTCGCGAAGCAGGGATTCGCATGGCTTCTTCGTGATTTGCAGAGCTTCTTCGTGAATGCTTTTTCTTCGTTAGGGTTCACAATTCATTGGCCATCTTCTTCGCAGGTCGTCTTCTTCTTCGACTTCAAGCTAGACATCACTTTTAGAACAAATGTTCCCTTGTTAGTTTATGAACATCTTGCGGTACTTTCTCAAAATTTTTAATTGTAATTTCTCAATTATTTTGTAATTATCGAGAATTTTATCCTTTTTTAATTTAAGTTATTAATTATAAGTTTTGGGAAATAGAGAAATATTGATTTCGTTTCTCAATTTGGGGAAAGTGGGGTTTGGATAATAATGTAGATGGATCAACTTAATAAAATTAGACTTGAGTTTTGATTATCTGTTTTGTTGCTTTGAGTAATATTATTGTTAGTGTTATTAAGATTACTATTAGTGTAAGATTACTTCTTCTGTTTTGTTACTTTGAGTAAGATTACTGTTAGTGAGGTTGTGAGGTTAATTGAGAGGTTAATTTTCATTTTTTATCTCTTAAAATCCATTTGATGGCTGCAACTTCTAGTATTTCGTCTAGAATTAGAGGGAGAGTACCAACTAAGTATTATTACTTTGGCATTAGGGCTCCATTAAAGATTTCTTCGGCCGATGACAATCCAAGACGAAGGTTCTTCGGGTGTGGCAGATTTAAGCTTTGAAATTATGAATAACTTTGAGTTATTCAATTACTCTCTAATGACGTTATTAATGAATCTTAGTTTATTATATAATCAATGCAGGAATGCTATAGATGTGATTATTTCGAATGGTTTAATCCTCCATCCGGTAGTCATAGAGGCAACAAGATCACAACCATTGAAGAAGATATAAAACAATAAAAGATAGAAACGTAAATAAACAATGAGAATATTACAAGGTTGGAGAAGAACCAAACTTATGTTATTGTATTTTGGTTATTGTTAATTGTCTAGGCATTTTTCAATGTATCTACTAAAGAATTGACATTTTCTCATGTAATGTTGGGAGTATATATTGACATTTTCTATTGTAATATTAGGAGTATGTATTAACATTTTCTATTGTAATGTTGAGAGTATGTATTTGCATTTTCTCTTGCACTTACTATAACAAATATTTATAATTTACATAAATACTAACACAACAGATATTTTAGAAATATTCACATATTGTCGGTCATTCACATTAAGAACCAAATCAAAAAAGGTCGATACAAAATGATGTTGGCTATCCATGTAAATGTCAACACAAAAAATTCTCAAAGATGTTGGTCATCCATGTAAAGGCCAACACAAAAAATTCTCTGTAAATAAGGTCAATACAAAAAATCCTTATTCAAAGGTTTCAAGTACGTAGATCAGATTATAAGAGCTTGAACTATAAAATTATTCCTGCTCTTCCAGCTCGTCCTCCTCTTCCAGTTCGTCTCTTCCAGATGCTTGGGTAGATCTAGTTTGGACAAACTGTCCTCCTCCACCCCAAACTTGTACCATATGCATATCCAACCATCATATCCTAATGTTTTAACTTCTTCACAAAAACATACGACGGACAATAAATTTCTGTCAATTGACTCAAAAACTTCAACCTCGCCTCCAATATAAGAAGTTATGAGATCTCTCACCAAACTACCACCATAATATAACTCTGCTCTCACCCCAGACATTCATAAAAGTATATAACAAAAACTGGTTTGATAATAAATAATTATTACAACACCCTAAACAATATAATAACACCTCTAACATATAACTTCGCACTATCAAATAGTATAATGATTTTTTGGACCCCACTAACATAATATATACAATAAATACAACAATAAATAACCTTTTAGGGCTGTGAAATGGTCCCCACGTCTAACAGTGAATAAATACAACAATAAACAACTTCCTAGGGCTATAAAATAGACCCCATCTCTCTAACAATGACTAAATAGAGCAATAAACAAGCACACAAAAAACTAGGTTGTGAAATGGTCCCCACTAAAGCACAAACATACAAAAGTTTCAAAAGCACAAAATAAATGCTCCATAGAGTCCTCCATACAATATAAAAAATGTCTCAAGTATCAAAGTCACGCATAATAAAGCACAAAAAAACATCTCATACCTTCGTGAATCAAACCTTCACAAGTAAGCCCTGCGTCACAAAGAAGCCCTAGATTCAGAGAAATTTCAAGAAGAACAAGAACCTGTGAGCGAAGAAGACTTAGATCGCTTACGTATTTGTGTAAAATAATCAGAGAAAAGCTTAGGGATTGCACGAAGAAGAACATGTTGCTTGCGAAGAAGCCCTAAATCGCGAATGATTTTGAAAACTCTTCCTTTTTCACGACGAATGGTTCTTCGCAAGCCCTGCGTCGAAGCTAACTAGCGAAGAACCCTAGCGAATCTAAGCTAACCAGCGAAGAAGAAGCCCCCCCCCCCCCTCGATTGTGAAATGAAAATGGGAGATTGCTTAGGGATTTCGAGTTTCAATTTAATTTTTTTTTATAATCAAAACTCCGCGCTTTTGAAGGGGTGTGATTGAAGGTTGATGAAAGTTGAAGGAGAAATTAGGAGGAATTTAAAGTTGAGGGGGTGTCCTTAAAAACTGATCAAAGTTGAGAAGATAAAATAAACACAAACTAAAATCGGTCTATCAAAATAGAGTCAGGATTAACCCAAAACTCCTTAAGCCTACAATGGATCTCAGAACTAAAAAACCTTTAGCAAATCAGATCTTTCCCTAGTATAGTAGTCCTGACAATACAATTATAAACAACATTCTTATACCTCAAAACACTATCAAAACATCTAATATTCATTTCATTTCAAACATAATAAATAAAGACTATGAATTTTTATTTGATCAAGCAGTCAAAAAACAACTTTCTGTCAAAAATAAGCATCACACACGATATCACATAAACCAGGCAGCCGATAAAAAAATCAACCGAGAATCAAATGTTTCACATCCTCAACTCCTTCGCCCAAGTATTTCATTTCATTTTATTACATTATCCTCCGTACCAAGTCTATTCTTCATCAGAAACAAGCAAATAAAATTACATTAGGAATCCTACCTGAAAACCAACCAAGTTTATGCCATCTCACATCTGGATCAGAAATACTTTCAATTAACGAATTAGCATTAGCGAATGAACACATACATAATTCTGATCCAGTCTATAACCAAGATCAGAACACCCAATCTGAGGAGGAAGCAAACAAGTAGCTTCACTAATTTCACGCAAGGCAGGAGAGCTTCTACGCAGCCTTGCCCAATTACCATTATGAATAATAGAGCTCAAATTTGGACCAATTGTGCAGCCAGTACTAGTAGATAACGAATCAAATCTATTCAATAAAACCCCAAGAGGACGCCAAAGTTCCAAAAGAAAATTATGTGAAGCACAATCACTAGTTTTGAATTTTTATGTCCAAGAAGGGTTAGAACTCATTTTAATCAGAAGATGTGTCCGATACTAAGCGATCCATAATGAGATCACTAGGACCCGTGACTTAAACCAATCATGTTATTTATGGGCAATGTGATAATTCCAGAAGATGTGTCCGATATTAAATTATTCATAATGAGATCATTAGGACCCGTGACTTTAAATCAATCATGTTATTTATGGACAATGTGATAATTCCTCAAAAGAAGAGGTATGAAACATGTTCAACCTTCATTCACCTTCTCTTTTCCACCTATTATCTCTCTCATCTCTCACGGTCTTTTTTAACCCAATTTTGTTTGGGCATTCACTCTTTTTAAATCTGATTTTTTTAAAATATAAATTAATCATTTTTTAAATCTGATTTTTTTTAAAATTTTTTATAATTAGATTTTTTTAATTTATATTTTGGTGAATGTTAAATTTTAACTCCCTCTAAATTTTTACATTTAAATTTTTGTGATCTAACTTTTTATGAATATTAAGTTTTCTATAATATTCAAAATATTATTTAATTAAATATAATTAACTCTTGAGAATATTAGAAGGAAAAAATAAAACACAAAAATCTTACATTTTCATTAATCTACTACAAGATTTCAACATGTTATCAAACATAATAATCATGTATCCTCACCAATATAATTCCCACTAATCACATTCGCACTAATCATATGACTACAGGTAATCTAAGAAATTCCAAACCAAACAACCCCTAAATTTTTTTTCATACCCTTTATTTAACACTTTTGTCATTTTCTCCCTAATTTATTACTTCCCCTATTTTCCGCTAATAACTAATTTCACACTTTCCCCTGATTTTGTTAAGCTCCCGTTTTCACTCTATTTTAAGCTCAAATGGGCAAAGTATATTTTTTGTTTAAATAGATTTAGAGCCATTTTTTCTCTTTCGTCTTTATGTTATCACGTTTTCTATATAGTTTGGTGGATTCCTTGTTGCTAAAGTCTTTAAAAACGATTAATTAATATTATGAAAGTTCAACTTTGTCAGTAATAAGTAGTCTGAAATCTAAAATAATATCACCTACTTTCTGCTAAAAAGAAATGGAATAAATTAACATAAACAAGAACAGTAAATAAAATTCAAACATCTAAACATTCATTTGGAATAGTCTAGATCTGTGATCAGAAGTGGTATCCCGATTTAATATTGCTGCATGTGATGTGGGATTTGATCCTCGCACAATTTTTATTTTCTTCAAACTTGTAAAGTTTTATATGATTTTTTTTACCAAACTAAAGTTAATATGATTGGGATACTTAATTATTTCAACAGAGCGGGTGGCCTAATCAAATTGGCCATGTTGATATTAAATATCCACCTACCCTGTACCAATTGTTTTAGCAGTAGTGAATGTGATTTTGTTGTTGGAGGAGAAAAAATACCTAATAATAAACAAGCATTATCATTTACAGCCAGATGGTAAAATAAATAATTCTATTGGGTAATTTGTAATATGAGAAAATATAATTATAAATAATATTATCATTAAATCTCCAAATGTGAAAATGAATAATGTACCTATCTGGCCAAATAGTTTTTTTTTCTAAATAGGCCAAATAGTTTTGNCGAGACAGTAAAATAAATAATTTTATTGGGTAATTTGTAATATGAGAAAATATAATTATAAATAATATTATCATTAAATCTCCAAATGTGAAAATGAATAATAGTACCTATCTGGCCAAATAGTTTTTTTTTCTAAATAGGCCAAATAGTTTTGACAACAATGTTAGTGAGCTAAGATGAGTTTTATCCAACGTAATTAGATAATTAATTAACGTTTAGATTTCTATTTGTCCTCATTAATACAATTTTTTAAGTATCATATTATATTCTAGTTGACTCTTGTTGTTATGATGTTTATTTATTTATTCATATTATTTTGAAACCTGCTATGATGTTTATGATAATCATTTCATATTTTTTTATCATAATTATATTATAAATTTTAAAAAAAATTGAAGAATGTGACTTAATTCCATGACTTTTAGAATACGAATGTGAGATTTAATTAACTGTATCAAGTCAACTTACAATATTTATCATATTCATGTTACATTCAAATGCGGAATAATAGCTCTCTCCATTTGCCAAACAATGGCATATTCTTGGAGGATGAGGACAATATAAGGAATACACGTGTATAAAATTTTTAAGATTTTCTAAATAATAACTAGTGAAAGATTAACTTGGTATTTTTCGAACTGAAGTTTCTTTTTTTTTTCAAAATTGTTTTATTTTTAGTATTATAAAAGAGTATATAAAATTCATTTGGACTGTTTTAACCTCGAAAATTTATTAAAATCGACAATAACAGAGAGAATAAGTAAAACAAAAGGGAACAAAATAAACTTGTAAAATACTTTCAATTACATTGTAGCAGTTATCTATAATTTCCTTCTTGATGGACAATGCCTGTGATTTCAATTACACACAGCTAGCACATCTCTGAGAATAAAAATACTTGTATATATTTTAAGTATGATTATTAATTAAAAATTACTTCCCATACATCTTTATGTAAAGTATTTGAGTAACTGTACTTTCAAAACATTTTGAAAACACTTTGAAAGGAGTGAGGAACATTTTATCTACAAACACTTGAATACATTAAAAAAGATATTTTAAATCATAAAATTATCTGAAACACATTATTTTGACATGTAAAAATAATTTAACAAGAAAGTCATGCTCTACTGTTCTGAAAGTGTCTGCACACATATGAATATGCCTCAAAATATATTCAAGGTTTTTTTTTAGAAAAATATGTAAAACATAATTATGAACTAAATTATTAGTATTTCAATGTATAAAAGAATCGGTCATAATTCATAAACACTAACAAATTGTTTCATGCATACTTGTTTTTGAACATCAAAATGTGCTTCATGAGGAAAAAAATTACACATCACATCTTAAAGGCCAACCCCCCAAGATCCCAGAGTACGCAACAGAGATGACTATAAGTGCCTGAAAGTGTTAGACTGGAGAAGGGTGAAATCACAGTTTGCAATAGCAGAAAGAAAAGGACAAAGGCAAGTTAGTTAACTTAACAAAATGTCGTTACACATAAAAAGACCACAAAAAAGGCAAGAAAACAAACGATTGACACCAAAAGCTGATCCAGAGAAGCAGAGAGCTTATTTCTTCAAAAATCTGGAATGGCAATGGTGTCTTACAAAATTGATTCCGACATAGTTTTTCGGTAGTCGAATTGTCAAGCAGCTCCAACTTTTTGAACCTTATTTTGGCGGCCTGAGACATTATCACTTTCTCTATAGCGGCCATGCTTCCCACCTCTACTAAATTTCCCACCCCTAAGAAAAATGGATCAGAGATGAACCACGTATTCGACAAAGACTATATAAACTATATATGCTGAACATTCCGAAAAAATTATAATGATCGAAAAGAAGACTAATATACACTACACCAACCTTCCTCGGTTGCCCTTGTTGTTGTCACGGCGTCTATCTTGGTTACCTCGGAGAAGGCTCCAGTACTCCTTTTCTGCCTCACCTGAATAAATAACAAAAACAGCTTGCCTCTGTTAGTGATGCATTTTACTTTTGTCCATTTTTTATCATCTAAATCCGGGTTTGAGATATGCAGATAGGAATCACCCTATTAATGAGCATTCAAGCTCAACCATCCAATACTCGAACATATGCTTTAAAGAAAGCAAGGAAAAAGGTTCAACTCATACCAGTCACTGGCTCTAAAGTAGCTAAGTAATTCTTCACGATCAGGCCCCCTTTTTCTGCAAAAACTGCAGCAGCACGAGCCTTCTGAGCAGCTTCAGGCTCCTCATACCTGATGTAGCCAGAAACTTCTCCGATCTTGAAATCAATGTACTTCACAAGGGAGCGGAAAACATATACATTAAAAATCAGAGTTGATCATCTTCAGAAAGCCTAATCATTCTGTGCATTCAATATGATACAAAACAATAATAAAAGATGAGAGGTGCAGAACTCTCTTGCTCTCTCTCTTTCTCGTTAGGGGGAGAGAAATTGCCTACTGGGATGAAGAAGAAAACACCAGTAAATGAAGAATAGAAAATGGATGAATAAAATCTACAATGACAGTGAGAAACGCCATCAAGATACCTTGACAGTGCCAAACTTTTGAAAGATGCCCTTCAGATCCTCACGCATCACAACATCCATATTGTCCTTATAGATAGCAGCTGTAGATTTTTCTTCAATCTCTCCACCCTCTTCAATGGGATCATCCAATGGCTTCTCTCCATCTTCAGTTCCCTTCCCTTCACTTTCCGAACCATTTTTATCTTCAACCTTTTCAGTATTTTCCGCAGCCTCCTCAACATTCTCCTCAGGGTTCTTTTCATCTCTGGCAAAATTTATGGAAGCTTCTTGTTTAGTATTTTCAGAATTATTCTCTGAAGAAACTAGTCGGGCATCAGCACTATCATTTGATTCCTCATGAGTTCCATTTTGTTTGGCAGAATCTCCAGCTGACATGCTTTTTAGTGTAAAAGCAACAATTAAGCCTTTTGGGTAGCTGTATCATAATAATTAACAGTAATCAGATTAGCCCAAGATGAAATATAAGAGGGTGGACCAAAGAACACCAGAACTTGTAAGAGTTAACACTCACTTCACTTCTGAACTTGTGTTATTCTTACGAGATGAAACCACGGAAGAACTTTCAAATTTCTCAGTTTCCTTTGCTCTTTCTTCATCATAATCGTTCCTGAATTTGAAAATTTTCATATTATAAGGGCACATATCGAGATAAACACTTGCTATATAGAGCCGCGCAAGCATGTTTGCAAATGGTATGTCAAAAATTCAACGTTGAAGATTTTGACTTGACTGAAGTTGCTACAGTCTGAAATGAATATTTTAATTCTTTCTTTCTTTGGCAGGAGCAGTAAATTTTACCTTCCAACAACTTTGCTGATTTTATTAGCAAAAGCACCGACTAGCTATGTCGACCAGTAGTGACAGAAATTTAAACATGTTATAAAAGAATTATGAGATCACTTTGTAGCATGGTGAGTAGTGAATCTTTCAAGTGTCAGATATGAAGTACTCCCTTTTTCGCGTTCAGCACACCCATCCTCAATATCTAATGCAGTACTCTCATATCCGCATCACATATTTGAGGAGAAAAGTAAGAAGTCGTGAAACTACACAGATTTCCATTTGTCAAATTTTAGTTAAAAATATATTTCATGAACGTGACAGTGATGCACATACTTTGGTTTTAGTTCTAACTCAGCGCCTGAATAATGCAAACTTTGCTTTAAAATGTTTTCAGCATCTTCTTCAGCTGAGAACTCAATCAAAGCAGTGCCACAGAAAAATCTTTTGTCAGCAACATGACGAGGCAGCCTCACACTAGTAACCTGAAATAGATTGAGAAACACTTCTATTTGACAAATGAAACTTAAGTTGTAAATCCCTATCTCAGGGCTTTTGCTGAATAATAACACTATCTTTTACTGATCAGAGAAGAAAAACGTATACTTGAACAAAGATGAAGATGACTATCACTCAAGACTGATAATGGAACCATCAGTACCTTAGCAAATTGACCAAAGAAAGACTCCACATCTTCACGTTTCACATCATACTCAAATGGTGAAGCAGCTATTGTTCTTATGTCCAACTGCTCAATTAATTCTTCTGGCTTTGGGAGTTCAGTAGTCCTACCGACCTTTTTTCCTGAACCACACACATCCCCAAATAAAATTAATAGTTACTAATCTGAAACAGGTGGAGAATAAAAGATAAGCTGCATTTTTCTAATCAATAAATAAGCAGCAATGTGCCCAGACCTAGCCATAATGTAATTACAGAGCTTTATAAATAGAATAGACACTCTTACTTTTTCTGTTTCAGCTTCCATTTCAGTCCAGGTGCACCAGAACATCTAGCTTGAGCTCATTTTAAATGAGATTCTAATTTTTCATATTTAACATTTTTCTTTCAACTCTTGCAACTTACAACTAGTCAAAGTAATACAATTTCAGATAATTAAAATTCCCACAACTTGGAAATTTACTGATATAATTGTAAATTTAGGAAAACTAAGAGCTCACCGTCTTCTGAGACCTTAACTAAAGTAGACTTTCTAAGAGTTTCAGCAACTGCCTTTAAGGAAACTTCAGGGACGTCTTCTGGCTTCACATCCCCCAAATTAAGATGATTTCTCATCCGAGTAAATGAGCATATTAGAGCCAAACTAACCACTATAATCACCGTTAAGATCAACAGATGAGATATTTCTCAATAAAACTAAACGTACACCAATAAATTGGAGTGGATTGTCAACAAAAAAATCTTTGTAGAACTGGAGAGTACGCAAAGCCGATAAACATAGACACACATTCAGTAGAGAGTGAACATAACATGACTACAAACTAATAAGGATACTTCCATCCGGGCTTTCACTAACGGATTTCTTGAGAAAATTATCTCTTGGAAGATTACTATCACTGAAGTAAAACTCAACCTGCAAAAGTAAATCAGTTCCAAATTATTGTTAGAAGACTCCTCAACACAGTTTGCGACCAAAGTAAACTTTCGAAGGTTATAGCTGACCTGACGAATTACTTTCTTCGAGGTATCTTCGTCCAGTGAAGGTATCTCCATTCTTCGGTCACAGACTCACAATCTAGAGAGAGATAGAGCGGTATGGAGAGAGAGAGAGAGAGAGAGAGAGAGGCGAACGGTAGGGTTTTTCCAAGTAGAGCCAGGCTTTGATTCTTTAATCACCCACTTTTCTATGGAACGACGCGGCGCTGAAAATATTGAGCAACACGCGACGCTAGGAACGTGACTGCATCACGACACGTAGCCGTATTCTTCTCCTTGTTGGTAATATGTTTTTAGGTTAAATTCAATGTAAACCTATCAACTTTCGCTAATTATTTATGAACTTCTAAAATATATATATTTTCTCATTTTCGTCTAATTTTAGCATCTGAAATATTTATGTTAGAAATTGAAAATCGAAAGCACTAAAACCAAAATCTCGTAAAATCGACCTACCAAAAAACCATCCTCAAATAACTAAAAACCTCATTCTCGAATCCAAACTCAAATGGTGGTTTTTCCAGCTTCATTTTTACTTTGGCATCAAATAACCACATATGTTTTTGTTGTTTACCCGTGAACGGAACCTTCAAAAATCTTAAAGTTTTCTTCTTTTTAGAGTTCAAGTGGGGCACGAGAAGAACATCTGAATTCGAGGTTAAATTTTCCCAGCAATTCAACGTCTTAACATAGATGTTTCAGACGTTAAAGTTAAAATTAGACGAAAATAAGTTTATTTACCTACTTTAAAATCCATATAGTAAAGTTATTAATTTAAAAGTTTATATGCATACTTTATCAATAGGTGAAAGTTTGTGGATATGGGTTGAATTTAACCACTTTTTTATTAGGAAAAATAGCAGGAAAGACAGGTTCCCGTGAAATTGTAAAAATGACTGAAAATCGTTTTATTTATAAAAATGATCGAATATGACCATAGTAGATAATATATTTACTAAAATTACACAATAGTAAATATATTATTTATCATATTTCGGTCATTTTTATAATAAAAAATTTTTTGGACATTTTTGTAACTTAAGTTAAGAAATGAGTTATTTTTACAGTTCTCCCTTTTAACTACCTCAACTTTCCTTAGAAAAACAGGGCATGAATCGCCCAATTACATTAGTTGTTGGCTCGCGCTATGCACAGGTTTTGTAAAATTAGAATACATATTTAAACTTAACAAATGAAAACTTACAACAAATAACTAAGAAATAAGAAATATCATGCATCTACAATTTAAGAAACAAATTGCACCTATCATAACATGTTATTAATTACCTCAGAATAGAAATTGTTTCATCAAATTCAAAAGTTAACAAAGAGAACACAAAAATGTTTTGTTAAAAAAAGCGTTGATGGAAGATTCCATAAAATTAAATAAATATGTTAAGATAAAAATGAACATATAAAAACATAAACAATTTAGAAATTCCCCCTAAAATCTTTTTATCTTAAACAAATGCCATAAACATCTTATTATAAAAGCCTACTACATAACTGAATATGAAGAACCAAAAATACATGGGGTGAGGATGGCAGTGATTAAACTTTTGACAAGTTCAATGACGCATAAAAAATTTATGTCACCTTAAATTATTTTGTGTACACGCTGTGTTTCACTGTAATGGATTTGAATTTGGCATTAGAACATGAAGAGTGAGAATTTTGGACTCTTCGGGCGTTTGTTTTGATTTCATTGACAGAATAAAAGTAAACTATATAAGTTTTTATAGTGTATGTCTTTCCATATTAATTCAATTTGATTCTTAAGAGTTGAATTAGAAGAATCAGAAGAGGAAAGGTCAATTATAAGTTATAACTAATCCACTAACAAAACTCATTTTAGAGTCATCTATTGATATCTCCTCGCACATATAATTATTAGCAATTAATTAAGCTAAGATGATTTATATAAATTACATGCATTTTCTTTACATTTATATATACTAGTCGAAACGTGCGTGCTTCGCACGTATTTAATTATTTTAAAATATACGTTTAATTTTAAATTGATGTTAACATTGAAATTAATACATCATCTTTAAAAATTATTCTACAACTAAACTAAAAGTAAAATAGAAATAATAATAGATTTTTATAATATTAAAATTATATTGTTTTTTTGAATAGTATAGAAAATAATTTTATTTCATCAATTTGTCATATTCTTAAAAATTATTATAACATATTAAGAGATAATTTCTCGTAATCAAAATATATTAATATATTTTCTATAAATTCATTTATATGAATTTTCATGTTACATATAACATAAATAATACAAAATATTTAATTTGAAAATTTATAATGAATAAATTAGTATTGACTTATAATTGAATATTTGTTATAAAGGATCTTGAAATTAATATACGGATATTTTTATTACATAAGATTATCAAAATATTTTATTTAATAATTACAAAAAATTATTATTGACTAAAACATAAAATATTATCAAATGAATTAAATGAGAAAAGAGGTGAAATACTTAACTTGTGTTATATTTTAATAGACTTTGAAGGGTAAAAAAGAGAATCAAAAGTTTCTCCTCCTTAAATCTCTTTTAATAAAGTAGATGTTTATAATTGACACTATTGAACTCTCTCTTTTAAAAAGAAATGAGCCGTTCTTGCACTCTATTATGACCTTCAAATTAGTCTATCATACTCATGCTAATGAAGGAAAATAAATTGTGCATCCATGTGATGTACCTAGACCAACACTCAATTGATTTTTTTTTTCGTTAAAAATTATTGAGAGTAAAATAATGATAGTATATTAAACAAAATGCATTTTTAGCTAAAAAATATTATTTTCTAGACAAAGTTGAACAACAAAATAAAATGAGAAAACTACAACATATCATATCATTGTTGAAATTATGTTCATAAATTATGGCGTAATAACTATTTATGAGTATTTAATTATTTATCTGAAGTAATTACATTTATGTATTACTGAATTTTATGAATAAATGAAAATTTTTCTTTTAATTAAAGTGTGTTTATAATTTACTTAAGTCCTTGAACTATTATCAATGTAAGAAGAGTAAACACAGAGGGGTCTTCCAGACAAATTCTTTAGAAATAGTTCAGAATGTTATTCACAGTCTTAGGATCGACTGAGCAATCGAGTCTGATTACGACTATTAGGTTGAACCAAATGATGCCGGTCCCGGGGCATGGGAGTGGAGACTCTAACGGTTGAGACATGTTATGGAACATGTTAAATAAATCAGTAACAAATTAGTTTAGAGCAAAATCATTTATCTAGCTCTAAATCTAATTGTTACACCTTAAGGATATTTTCTTAATTACTTTAATTTTAAGGTGAATACAAAACTTGACCTAGTTAGTTGTGATCTTTGATACACTAAATGAGTGAGTTTGAATTGCCGGACAATAGCTCAGCTGCTGGGATCGTGATTCAACTATGTTGGAGTTAAGTGATTCACAAATATGGAATTCATGGTGAGATTGCAACAGCAACAAGATCACCTTATACTTTATTAATGGGTGTGTAAATTATAAACTAGGTCTGGCACTCGATGACATGAAGCATTGAATAAGACATTGTGAAGTGTACGAGACACTTCACTGATATGTCTTTCTTATTTACAATCTGTAAATGAGTGAATGAAATGATAACTAGAAGGGTGGAACAGTAATTTTATATCCAGCTCCACTGATATTCACGAAGGCTAATATCGTAAAATATTATGTGGACCGTGAAATAAATTTATTTATTTGCATCAACAGAAATGTAGTGCTTGAATCGAGAGTTGATTCAGTATCAGACTTATAGTGGAGTTGTACGATGTAATAAATAAATAGCTCACAAATTTATGGAGATAAATTTGAATCGCATAACTTTATTCATGTGGGTCCATTTGATCTCAGAAATAGCTCATAAGGACAGCGATGAGAAACAACGCCAGTTGGACAAACCCATATGTGATAGGTGTCATCACTAAATTAGTGAATACCAAAATTAATGTCCAAATTCATTAGTTTGTTATTTTATAATTATTAGATAATTAGTAAATAAAAGAAATTAAGTAATTAATTGATGGGGATCAATTTAATTTATCAATTTGAATTGATGAATTTATACACAGTTTTGGCTCAAATGTGCAATGGAGGCAAATTTTGGTTTTATCATATAGGGGTATATGGGTAGATTCTGTAATTAATATAAAAGGGTTGCCAACCTAACCCTAAGCTAAGCTAAGTGTCAGACAGAGCAGAAAGTAGTTTCTCTCAACCTCTCCCTATAGTTGCGGCCGAAAACCAAGAGGAAGAAGCGAAAATTTGTTTTTTTTTCTTCCTTAGTTGTCTAGAGAGCTCACACTCTATTCCTAACAATATCTTTGTGAGATATACTTCTGAATCCTACGAGTGGTTGTTGGTGTGAAGATAGATTGAAGTTTTGAGAATCTCAAGAATGAGGAACTCGAGACAGTAAATTAAATCCCGCCAATTCAAAAATTCTCCATTACAATAAAATGTAAGAATTGTTTCTATCTCTTCTCGATACGTTTATCTAAATATGTATGTTCGTTGTATGATTTTATATTCTATATGATTAAATATTTTTTTTGAAAAAAAAATTACATTCTGCCCACGAACCGTTCGTGGTTCATTAATTTTCTTCAATTTTTAAAACTCAATCCAATAATTGGTATCAGAGCTTTGGGTTCTTGATCATATATATTTAGTGATTAAACGTATATACGGATGGATATTGTGATATTGTCATATATTTTTGTATGGTAGATTCAAAGCATGTTTGAATGTCTTTTATGAATGGATCTCGATCGATTGGCTCTAATTGTTTATATTCAATTTTAGAATTTATATATGCCAAAATTGAGGCATAAGATTTGATGTAACTTAATTTTCGTAAAAGTTGTATCTTTAAATTCCATGTAAATCCGTCGTCGCAAGAAAAGTCATCGTTCGTCGCCACCGTTCACCTCGCACCGTCACCTGCTTCCCACACACTTTTGTACGCCACTACTTGACTTTGCCGCTCGCCACCGTATGTTTTCTAATTATGGTTTAGGAAACCTTGAGGTTTAGAAACTTTTGAGTTTAGGAAATCTTGAGGTTTTGAAAAAAATTGGGTTTTGGAAACTTTTTGGTTTAAGAAACTTTGGAGTTTTAAAAACTTTTGAGTTTATGAAACCTTAGGGTTTTGGAAATCCTGGTGTGAACAAGAGCATGTTGGGCCTAGGGCTGGCATAGACCCACCAAGCCTATTGAGGTGTTGGACTGAACAAGTGTTGCTTGACCCAAATAATTCCTAAAAAATATTTTTATTTAATTCAGTAATTTTTCAACTCTAATTAATTGAAATTTATTTTATAAACTGTTTTTAAAAATAAATCAATTGTTTAATTTATTTGGTAATTTATTTATCAAAGTAAAAGGTGTTGGAAAATTAAATTTTGCATTTTGAATTTTGAGAATGGGACTAGACCTTAGTAAAATGTTACTAAGAGATGAGACTTTCTGATGAGAATGAGATGGTTACAGACATCATGAAGACTAGTATTTAAATTATTATAATTTATTTATCATTTTTTTAGGGGTTGTAATTAGAAATGAGACATATAGAGATTACTTTTGAATGTATGATTTATTATTAATCTCGTATAATCATATAACATGTCATAGAGAAATAAAGATATGTCAGTATCAAAATGTCATGTAACATCTACATGCATAATTGTAGTTTAAATTTATAATGAGTTATAATATAAATACAATGCGGATTTTATTATATTTATAACTTTTAAATTGTGATTTAAATTTTATAAAAGTTTATAATTTTCAAAACTTATTTTTATAATTTATAAAGAGTTATGTTTTTTGAAAAAACAAAGAAAAATTCATTTTTCCAAAAATTAAGTGGAATGGTCATTTACATTGAAACGTTCTCAAGGTCCCCAACGTAAACTTGGTCATGGTATGAGGAATAGTTTAAAGCCGTCCTAGAGGTCTTCTCTTCGGTGAGAGAAACTTGGGAATCGTGTTACTTTGATAAGCTAAAGCTTGTAAAGGAAGTGGTGAGGCAGGACCATTCCTAGACGAACTGTTAGTCCATAGCAACATTTTAAGCTGATGAGTTGGTTAAACACTTAGACCGAAGCACATTGGAATCTCCCATATGAGCTATTTAATGGGGCCAAGGTGACAAAAAACATTGGTGATTGGTTTAAGCTTGATGTAGTGACATCTTGAGAAAGGTCAACCAAATGATAAGAGTCTCGATGTGATAGGAAGTAGCTTGGGAGTTGTCTTTAGATGAGAAAAGCTATCGTTGTTGATCGTAACATCATGAAAGATATATTTTTTATTGGATTCATTAATATCTAAGTATTTGCATCATGCATCATACTTTCCTAAATGATTAAGTAATTATTTACACCGCTTTATTTATTCTTTTCAGTGATCATGTTATTATTCACACTCTCAACGATCTTAAATGCGAACAAATTTACTGGTGAAAATTGTTGGAATATGTCCATAAAGTAGCGTGTAACAACTATTTATTTATATTTAGTTATTTCTCAGACATTTGTATAACTAATTTTTTTATGAATAAGTTGAAAGTTTTATTTTAAATTAAAACGTGTCTATAAATTACTCAAGTCCTGAAACTATTGTCAATGAAAGAAGAGTGAGGACAGAAGCGTCTCTAGACGAACTCATCTGAAATAGTTCAGAACGATATTCGTAGTCTTAGGATCGACTGTGTAATCGAATCTGATTATGATTATTAGGTTGAACCGTTAAATGTTAGTCTTGGAGCATAAGAGTGGAAACTCAAATGGTTAACCTAAACATGTTATGAACATGTTGAATAGACCAGTAAAAAATTAGTTTAGAACCTAAAACCGTTTACCTAACTCTAAATCTAATTGTTATACTTTAAAGATATTTTTATAATTACTTTAATCCTGAGGTGAATATGTAACTTGACTTGGTTTGTTGCGATCTTTGATATGTGAAATGAGTGAGTTTGAATTGGTAGGCAATACCTATGCTATTGGGATTGTAATTTAATTAAGTAGGAGTTGCGTGATTCACATATATAAAAATTTGTGGTTGGATTGTGAAAGTAACAATATCACCTTATACTTTATTGATGGGTGTGTGAATAAATGAACTTGACCAAGTATTCGATGAAATGAGTCATTGAATAAAACTTGTGAATTGTATGAGACAATTCACTATATTGTCTTTCTTATTCACAGTCAATAAATGAGTTAAAGAAATAATAACAAGAGAAGTGAAATGGTAACTTTACATTCCGCTCTTGTTACTGATATTTACAATGAATATTTATGTTAAAATGTTCTGTAGACCGTGAAAATAAATAGAGTTTATTTACATCAACATAAAATGTAGCACGCATGAATCGAGAATTGAATCGGCATCGAACATATAGTGGAGTCGTACGATGTCAGGATTAAATATGTCGAGAATTTATGGAGATAAATTCACTGGGTATTTGAATCCTAAGTTTTGTTCATGTGGGTCCAGTCGGTCTCAGAAATAGCTCAGAGAACAAGAATAGAAAAAACGAACTAAGTTGGACAAAAATATGTTTTGATACCAAGGTATATTTCCTACGATCGGTGATGTCACTTAAGTTAGTTAATTGTAATTATTGTATTGTATTAATTAATTTATTATTTTCTAATTATTAGATAATTAGTTAAATAAAATTAATTAATTAATCGATAATGATCAATTATCTTTATCAATTGGATTGATGAATGTCAATACAACTAAAACTCTAGGAGATCATGTATCTTTTTCCAATAATAGATAAATAGGAGAATTTTCATAAATTTATAATATATGGGTATATTTGTAAATACCAAATATTACTTTTAAAAAATATCTAATAGAAATTTGATTGTAAATGTATAATGAGTATTAGATACAATTATTGTTATCAACACAAAAAAGAGAAAAACATTTTCTCCACTCACTGCTGTTGCCATCGAAATTAATCTGAAGAATGAAGATTTGATTTTTCTTCTTCAATTGTTTTGAGAGTACACACTCAAATTCATACGTAAAATTCTTCTGATATATATTTTTAAAATTAACGGGTGGTTGTTGGTGGACTAATTCGGAAATCGTTCGTGGAAGATCAAGTTTAGGATTTTGATCTTAAAGCTTGAAGAACACGAAAAATGTTCGAGGGAGTTCCACAAGTTTTGAAATTCTCCGATACAGAGTAAAGATGAAAAATTATTTTCCCTTAATCTATTCGTTTTAATATCGTATATGCATGATCAAACTAAAATTGTTTTTAAATTATTTAATATGATTAAATAAATTAAATCGAAAAACTTTTGATATTCCACCCACAAACCGTTCGTGGTTCAAATATAATTTTCTTTAATTTTAAAATCGATCGATCCTAGCAAAAATTACGTGGACTAGAAACATAATCTTGATATCGTATTGACGGTAGAAAAGCACAAGTTTAACCTCACCACCTCTTGTCCCCTTGAGCCTATTGCTGAACAACACAAGAGGAAATTGATGCTTATGCTTCGTTCTAATAAGATTGCCAGGTGTTACATCTTGGCATCAATTAGCAATGTGTTGCAACTATAACAGCAAAACTTGGAAACCACCGTTGATATGATGTTGAATATCACCGAAATATTTGGGGATCAAAGTCGTCAAGCCAAAAAAAATGTTGTGTGAAACTTCATGAACTACCTGATAAAACCTAAAACTCCTGTCAAAGAACACATGATGTTAATCATAAGTTATGAAAATGAGATGAAAATCATGGGTGCTGAGGTAGATGGTGAGACTCGAGTTAATATCATCCTTGAGACCTTGCCAGACACTTTTAAGAACATCAAACATAATTATTCAATGAACAAGTTGAGGTACGCTCTTCCGGAGCTTATGAAGGAGTTGCAAACTACTGAGACCCTGTTTCTGAAGGGGGAAAGGAAGAATGAAGAGGCAAACTTTACTAAAAGTAAGTCTTCTACCTCTAGCATAAAAAAGAAACACAAAAGAGGTCTGAAGAAAGCTATGAAGTAGAACTCGAAAGCAGAAGACTTAATGAGTCCATCTTCTGTTGGGGGAATGAAGCACTAGTATTGACTGTATTAGTGGAAACTATTAAATTTTCATTTGATAACAATCGATCTAACATACTTGTGGTACTTGCATCTTGATCACATTAGCCTAGACAAGATTAAAAGATTTACAAAGGATGCTTCAGTACAAACTTTAAGTGTGGGATCACTACCCACATGTGAATCCTACATAGAAGACAAAATTACCAAGTGACCTTTTTCAGCAAAGGATGAGATAGTCATTCAATGCTTCAAGCTCATACATAGTGATATGTGTGGGACATTGAATATCCAAGCAAGAAGAGGTTATGAATATTTTATAATCTTCATAAACGATTACTCGTATTTTGAACATGTTTATCTAATGCGCCAAATGTCTGAAACCTTTAAAAAGTTCAAAGAGTACATTGCTATGGTTGAGAAGAAATTGGAGAAACAAATCAAAAGACTACGATCTAATCATGGTGGAGAGTACTTTCTAGAGAGTTCGATGACTTTCTTTAGGAAGAAGGTATTTTTTCTTAGCATACAGCCTCTGGCACTCTAGAACAGATGGTGTGTCAGACAGAATGAATTAAACTCTGATGGATATGGTTAGATCTATGATGAGCTACTCATCCTTTCTAGATTCATTCTGGGGATATGTCTTGGAAACAACGGCATATATTTATAGAACCAAGTTTCATCAAAGACGGTGCCTAGTACACTATATGAAAGATGGAATGGACGAAAGCCGTTCGTAAGCCACCTTAAGATATGGGGATGCCCGATACACGTACTAAGATGGAAGAAAGGCAAGCTGGCCAGACGATAAAAATCATGCATATTTGTAGGATATCCCAAGGGAACGAAGGGATACGTCTTTTATAGTCCAATTGACAAGAAAACATTCGTGAGCACGGATGTGTGTTTTCTTGAGGAGGATATATAAGAAGTGTGAAGCCGAGAAGTACACTTGTGCTAGAGGAATTATTGAGTGGGAGGACACTGACTCCCAAGATCTGTTCCTGGTTCAATAAAAGAACCACAGCAGGATCTAGAGCCTACGGAGCCTCGACGTAGCGGAGGTTTGTGAGTAACCTGACAGCTACATATCTTAAGGAGATTCCTTGACAACAGTCTCAGATAAGGATCATGATGAACATGTTTTCTACTCGCAGGCTGGTCCTGAAGCAAACATATTGCAAGAAGCCACGAACGTCGAGATAAAATTGATGTACTCGAACGGAGTCTAGAAGCTTATATATCCTTCTGAAGGGGTAAAAATTATAGGGTGTAAATGAATTTATAAGAAAAAGAAAGGTCTAGATGGGAATGTGGAGACATTCAAAGCTAGGCTAGTGGTAAAAGGCTACACCCAAAAGGAAGGTATTGACAATGATGATACCTTCTCGCCGGTGGCTATACTTAAGTCCATCTGAATTGTCATGTCCATTGCTGCTGCGACCCTCGATTATGGAATCTGGCAGATGGACTTCAAGACTGCATCTCTAAACGACAATCTTGAAGAGTGCATTTATATGACTAAACCAGACGAGTTCATGAAGAAAGGTCAAGAGTGAAAAGTTTACGAACTGTTGAAGTCCATTTATACACTTAAGCAAGCATCCCGATCGTGGAATATCGGATTTGACAAAACTGTCAAGAACTTTGGTTTTGAATAGTTAGTGGATGAACCATGTATGTATAAGCTGATACATGAAGGGAATGTGGTTTTTCTAGTCTTATACCTGGACGATATTCTACTAATTGTGAATGATGTAGGAAAATTGTCCGATGTTAAGATTTGGCTTGCAAATCAATTTGATATGAAGGATTTTGGAGAAGTTGCCTTTGTCTTAGGTATTCAGATCTTTCGAGATAAGAAGAACAAAAAATTTGTACGGTCTCATGTATCTTATATTGATAAGGTGATGTATTGCTTCAATATGCAATACTCTAATAATGGACATCTTCCCTTTTGACACGGAGTCAGCCACTTCAAGGTGCAGTCTCTCTAGACTCCTCAAGAAGAGGAAAACATGAGAAAGATCCCCTATACCTCAACCGTAAGAACTCTTATGAATGCAATGCTTTACGCAAAGCTAGATATTTTCTACGGTGTTAGTGTGGTGAGTCATTCCTATCTAATTCTAGACTCGAGCATTTAAATTTCATTAAGCATATCCTCAAGTATCTTAAGAGAATGAGATGAAGAACCACATGCTTGTTTATTTAGGTATTGACTTGAATATGACTGGTTACACCGACTTCGATTTTCAAGTAGACAAGGGCTTTAGAAGGTCCATTTCAGGATCGTTGTTCATCCTGAATGGTGGAGCAGTAGTATGGAGGAGCAGTAATATGGAGAAGTGTCAAGCAATCTTGTATTGTTGATTCTACAATGGAAGTTGAGTATATGGCGGCTTGTGATGCTGCAAATGAGGCTGTCTGGCATAAAAAATTTCTAAAGACTCTGGAAGTCATTTCAGATGCTGACAAACCCATGACACTTTATTGTGATAACAGTGGGGCTATAGCAAACTCGAAGGAACCGAGGAGCCACAAAAGATTCAAACACTTAGAGCGAAAGTATCATCTCATAAGAGAGATTGTTCAGCGTGGAGATGTTATAGTAACACACATATCGACGGTCAACAACCTGTTAGATCCATTCATAAAGACTTTAAGCTATGAAGTAGTTGATGGTTATCTTAGGATATGGGGATATGAGATTGTACACGCTTACTTTAGTCCAAATGGGAGTTTGTTGGAATTATGTCTATAAGTAGGGTGTAATAACTATTTGAGTATTTAGTTATTTTTCTGACATTTATGTATTACTGAATTTTATGAATAAATTTAAAATTTCCTTTAATTAAAGTGTGTTTATAATTTACTTAAATCCTGGAACTATTATCAACGTAAAAATAGTAAAGACAGAGGGGGTCTTCCAAACTTTTTTAAAATAGTTCAGAATGTTATTCGCAGTCTTAGGATCGACTGATCAATCGAGTCCGATTACGACTATTAAATTGAACCAAAGGATCCCGATCTCAAGGAATCGGAGTGGAGACTCTAAAGGTTTACCTAGACTTGTTATGGAACATGTTAAATAAATCCGTAATAAATTAGTTTATAGCAAAGCCATTTATCTAACTCTAAATCTAATTATTACACCTTAAAAGTATTTTCATGATTACCTTAGTCTTAGGGTGAATACGAAACTTGACCTAGTTAGCTGTGATCTTTGATACGCCAAATGAGTGAGTTTGAATTGCGGACAATAGCTCGGCTGTTGGGATCGTGAATCAACTATATTAGAGTTGTGTGATTCACATATATGAAATTCGTGGTGAGATTGTAATAGCAACAATATCACCTTATACTTTTATTTATGGGTTTGTGAATAAATAAACTAGGCTTGGTACTCGATGACATGAGTCAATGAATAAGACATTGTGAACTATACGAGACACATCACTCATATGTGTTTCTTGTTCACAGTCAATAAAGGAGTTAAGAAAATAATAACTAGAGGGGTAAAATGGTAATCTCTTATCCAACTCTTGTTACTGATATTCACGAAGGGTGATATCATAAAATATTATATGGGCCGTGAATAAAGATGTTTATTTGCACCAATAGAAAATGTAGCGCGCATGAATCGAGAGTTGATTCGGTATCAGATATATAGTGGAGTCGTATGATGTCGAGATTAAATAGGTCAAGAATTTATGGAGATAAATTAGTCAAGTATTTGAATCTTATAGCTTTATTCATATGAGTCCATTCCGTCTCCAAAGTAGCTCATGAGGATAGAAATGAGAAACAACGTCAGTTGGACAAAAAAATGTGTTTTGGACTTAGGTACACTTCTCGAACTCATATGTGATGGGTGTCATCAATAAATTAGTGACGATCAAAATTAATATTCATATTAATTAGTTTATTATTTTATAATTATTAGATAATTAGTAAATAAAAGAAATTAAATAATTAATTGATAGAAATCAATTCAATTTATCAAATTGAATTTATGAATTTGGTCATAGTCTTGACTCTAGGAGAGATGTAAAAATTGGCAGTGCAAGGGAGGTAAAATTCGGTTTTATCATATATGGGTATATGGGTAAATTCTGTAATTAATATAAAAGGGTTGCAAACCTAACCCTAAGTTAAGCTAAGTGTTAGACATAGCATAAAAGAGTTCCCCCAACCCCACCCTGAATTTGCAGTCGAAAACCAATAGGAAGAAGATAAAAAATTATTTTTTCTTCCTCAGTTGTTTAGAGAGCCCACATTCTATTTCTAACAATATCTTTGCGAGATATACTTCTAAATCCTACTAGTGGTTGTTGATGTGATGATTGATTGAAGTTCTGCGAATCTTAAGAACGAGGAACGCGAGAAAATAAATTGGATCCTGTCAATCCAGAAATTTTTCAATACTAGAAATGGTAAAAATTATTTCTATCTTTTCTCGATATGTTTATCTATATATGTCTGATCATTGTATAGTTTATATTTAATATGATTAATGTTTGTTTTGAAAAACATTTTATGCACGCCCACAAACCGTTCATAGTTCATTAATTTTCTTCAATTTTTAAAACTCGTTCCAATGATTATAAGATAAATAATTTCCAAATTTCCAAATAACAAAATATTATTTTCACATTAAAATTTATATAATGATTTATTTTTCGACGTTCATATATAGTTGAGTTATTTTATTATGTATAATATATTAAATATTTTATTATGAATCATAAAACTAATTAAAATAAGATATGGACACATGGTAAAAAGTTTAGATATGCACCATATCATTAATTATATTCTTAATAACAATTAAATGTGCAAAATCACTTAGTGATTGTAAATACAAATTATTTCAAACACACGACCATTTGACTTCCTAACTCTTAATTGAGCTAAATATACAATGGAGCTTTCTGGATGAATGGTTGAGTATGACCAGGTTTTAGTGGACGAAACGTTGATCCCGTATCTTCATAAGGCCGTTGAAACTCATTCTAATTGCGACATTCAGTTCCTAAGCTTTACTAGGCATATTCACCAATCTTTCATCACTATGGTTGGCGAGACATTATTCATTTTGGCCCATCGTCAGTACAAGGATGCCCACCTAGATGTGGTATCTTATATGTTGAACATGTGGAAGCCTATGCAACTCACCGTGCATGAAGTTTATCATGGGTGTTCTCAAGTAGAGGCGTGAAAGTCTATGTAACTCACCAAGCTGAAGTTTATCATGGGTGTTTCCAAGTAAATGCGTGAGAGCCCATGCAACTCACCAAGCATGACGTTATCATGGGTGTTCTCAAATAGAGGCGTGAAAGCCTATGCAACTCACAAAGCATGAAGTTTATCATGGATGTTCTCAAGAAGATGCGTGAAAGCCTATGCAACTCACCAAGCATGGAGTTTATCATGGGTGTTTCCAAGTATAGGCATGAGAGCCTATGCAATTCACCAAGCATGACGTTATCATGGGTGTTCTCAAATAGAGGCGTGAAAGTCTATGCAACTCATGAAGCATGAAGTTTAGCATGGGTGTTCTCAAGAAGAAGCGTTGGAGCTCCATTAAATAGCGATATTTTGTAGCACATTTTTTGAGTCAAAATTTGTTGAAGTTCCTCTGTTCATTCCTGGTTTGAGTACAGAAGAGTGGGCCAACTGGCTTATATCACGCCTAGTTGCCTCAATGGCTATTGTTTCAAGCAACGACAAAATATTTTCATGCACAAAAAAAAGAAGTGACTGACAAAATGCCTACGCATAGTATTTCTTGATAAACTTGAAGTTGTTAGGTGATGGTAATGGGCGTCTTGTTTAGGGATCGACTAAACAACAATATCCACTTTCGGCTAAGGATACTATCTCGTAGGGGCCTTCCCATTTTGGTGTGAACTTTTGAGCGCGCATACCCCGCATGACATAATTTGCACTTTCAATATTAGGTCACCTTCGTGGAACACCCGTGGACGTACCATTGCATCATAGGTTTTGATCATTCTCTCCTGGTAGGCTTGGGTGCTTTCCTTGGCCTTATCTCTCTTTTCATCTATAGCTTCTAGATCACCAAAACCTGTGGGGCACTCGACTCCTACTGAGGATGTTAGCTTAGTTGATGGTATCATTACCTCTGCAGGTATGACTGCTTCACAACAACAGACCAAAGCAAAGGGGGTTGCTTGCGTCGGGGACCGTTTTGCTGTTCGGTATACCCATAGTTCTAAAGGAAGTAATTCATGCCGTGTGTTCTAGGCGTCGTGGACCATACGGCTGAGTATCCTTAGTAATGTCTTGTTAGTTGCCTCAGCTTGACCATTCCCCTTGGGATAATAAGGTGTGGACTTATAATGTCGGATGTCATATGCTTCAAAGAGTTCAGCCACCACCTTGCATGTGAATGCTGTCCCATTGTCCGAGATGATTCGTCTTGGTAGCCCAAATCGACATGTTCTCCTTGATAAAGTTATAGACCTGCCCACATGTCCCCTTTTTGAGAGCTATGGCCTCTGCTCATTTAGTGTAACAATCTGTAGCAACAAGAATCCAAATATAACCTTTGATGCAGGGGAGATGGGTCCAACAAAGTCTAGAGCCCATGTATGAAATGGCCAAGGGACCTCCGTTGGGTGCAAGGATACTGATGGGGCGTGTATAACATTTCCGAAGACCTGGCAAGCATGACATTTTCGTGCATAGTCTAATGTATCAGCTTCCATGGTGGGCCAATAGTACTCTATCATGAGCAATTCCTCGTATAGCCTATTGCCTCATTGGTGTTCGCCACATGCCCCTTGGTGTTCACCACATGCCCCTTTGTGTACTTCCTCCATGATAATTTATTAATCATCAATACTCAAACACTTGAGAGGACAACCATCCATACTAACCCTGCATAACTCTCCATTAAGCATAAAGAAATGAGGACTCCGCTTCTTAATAATGGAGGCATCTGTTGTGCTTGATGGCAGAGTACCATCGTTCAAATATAAGATGTAAAGTTGTCGTCAATCCATCGTAACTTCCACTAGATGAACTTCTTTGGGATCGGAGATCAATTGACACTTAAAACAATTCTTTTGCATAGTCGTGGCCTCTGCGGTCATGTTTGGCCAATAAACCTATCCTTTGGAGACGTCGGTGTAAGAGCGACCTTTCCCTGGCACAATAGTCTTCATGTAGACGCATGAGGTGGCTGTGGCCTTCCTCCAAACTCACGCATCGTGAAAGTATTCCATCAGCCCCCTATAGAAGAGAACTCCACCAAATTAACAAAGTTCCTCAACACCTTGTTCATAGCAGCTTCCCCTTAAGATAACTGTGTTTTGATCTTGCTTCTCCGATCATGGGATGGTGGCTCAGTGTTACCCTCATCTACGCCATTCGTGGCTTTAATAACGACTTCAACAACTGGAATAGGGTTGGTGAAAGGGAGTTTGGTGGCCAGAGTTGCCAGGGCATCAGCATGGTGATTGTTAGATCTAGAGGTGTGTTAAAAAATAACATTATCAAATGTGGCAACAAGATTTTGAACCTCATAGTAGTATTGTGTAACAACAGGTTCCTTCACGGTAAAATCTCCTCTAACTTAGTTGATGATCAAGTTGGAGTCCCCTTTGACCTTGACGGTGGTGGCACCCTTATCCTTTACATATCAAAGTCCCAATATAAGAGCTTCATGCTCTGCTTCATTGCTTGTACATGGGAATGTCAATTTGTATGCCATTGAATAAATGTTGCCCAAGGGATCCTCCAAGACAAGTCCTACTCCACCGCTAGAGTGGGTCGATAACCCGTCGAATGTCAGAGCCCATGGCCCACCCTCATAACAATTGATTTCATGTAGGTCTCCAGGTATGTCTCGTCTAGGGGTTCCAGTTCACCACTCAGAAATTGGGCCAGCAAATTAGCCAACGCTTGACTCCTTTGTGTCTTCCGGGTGAGGGGTGTAATGTCAAACTCACTCAGCAACATTGTCCATCGGGTTAGTCTCCCGTTCAATGCAGGCTTGGTTAAGAGAAAATGAATATGATTGGACTTAGTCATTAAATGAACTCGATTACCCAACATGTAGTGTCAGAATTTTTGCGTGGAAAATACACGAGCAAGATAATGCTTTTCACAAGGTGTATATCTAAGCTCAGCATCTCTTAGGACCCTACTCAAATTATACACCGGTTGCTCCGACCCCTCCCTTTCTTGTGCCAACAAAGCTCCAATGGACTTGGAGGTTGAGGTGATGTAAAGCAGCAATGGTAGGTCGTTACGCGGTGGCACCATGGTGGCCGATGCGAGGAGCGCATCCTTTATGGCATCATACTTCCATTGGTGCTCTTGTGTCCATGAAAAGATGTGATCTCCCTTCAAGAGTCTTTGTATATCACTGATGGACTCGGCTAGGGCGGGTATGAATCGGCGGACGTATGATACTTTCCCCAAGAACACCTTTAACTCCTTCATTGATCGTGGTAGTGGCATGTCCCTGATAGCTTTTACCTTAGATTGATCAATGTCTATACCCCACTTGTGCACACAAAAGCCTGAGAACTTCCCCAATGCAACACTGAAAGCGAACTTCAGCGGATTCATTTTAAGCTTGTATGCCCTACACCGTTCCAAGACACTCCTCAAGTGCTTCAAATGTAAATTCACACTCTTGGACTTAACTACCAGATCATCCACATAGTCTTCAACATAATCGTGGTTCATGTCATGGAAAATTGCTGTCATGGCCCGTTGGTAAGAAGCCCCCGCATTCTTTAGTCTGAAAGGCATTACCACATAATAAAAGTTTCCAAAGGGTGTCCTGAAGGCAGCCTTCTCATCATCTTCGATCGCTATCCAGATTTGATTGTATTCACTGAACCCATCCATGAAAGAGAACATTTCATGTTCCACTGTAGCATCGACCAATGTGTCTACATTAGGCAGCGGGAAGTCATCTTTGGGGCATGCCTTGTTCAAGTCTCTAAAATCCACACAACAACAGATTTGACCATTTTTCTTTTTTATCGGAACGATGTTTGCTAACCATGTGAGATGCTTAATAGGCTTGATAAATCCTGCCTCTATGAGCTTTGAAATTTCAAACTTGATTTGGAGTTCCACCTCGGGGTGAAAATGGAGAGGGTGTTGCTTGACAGGTGTGCTTTGTTCGGAGACCCCTAGCTTATGCGCCACTAAGGTAGAATCCAACTCTGGCATCTCAGAGTACGACCACGCAAAGACATCCTCAAACTCACCCAAAAGCTTTATTAAGTCATCTCGTTGTTTACTCTCCAAGTATGTTGCTAGGAACACCAGCCTATTTGTGCTCTCCTCCCTAATATGGACTTCCTCTGGCCCCTCATGCGGTGGTGATGGGTTGGTTAGTAGAGGTATGTTTGGTGGTTCGTAATTCAGCACGTGGATCCCTTGCATAAGTCCTTGTGTCTCAGTGAATGCCTCCTCCGTCATTATATCCTCATCTACTTCAACTCCAGGGGGATCATACTGTACACCTGACCCCGCGCACCATCATAAGCGGTATGCCCTTTTTACGTTTGGCAAAGTCACACGGGTTACTAACTCGATCCCCGATGTAAGTGCTTCCTTTCCTTTCGCAAGCTCCCACCTCGGCAAAGGGGTGGCAATCATCCTTCTAGGCGCGGCGGCACCTGCTGTTGCAAGTTCATCAAAGAGCGTCACCTCTATCAAGTGAGCCTCGGTCTCATCGAATGGTGATTTGTTAGCCGCCACCGTGATGTTCTTACCACGCCATCACGATTTCAGGCACTGATGCAAGGTTGATGGGACATATTCGTGATCGTGAATCCATGGCCTCCCTAACAATATGTGGTCGTATTATACTCGATCACATGGAAACAATTGGTGGTTCTTATTGGTCCAATTTGCAACTCCACATTGACATAACCCATCGTCCTCACACTTGCTGATGAGAAACCTGTCACAACTATTGATTGTCTCACTAGTAGCTTCTCTGGGATACCAACCACCTTGAAGGTAGCATAGGGCATGACATTCACTCCCGATCCACTGTCCAATAGGGCGCGCCTTACTTGCACTCTATTGACTGTTGCCTCAACATAGAGGGGACGATTGTTTCCGTCCTCTTAACATGTCGGTCGACATTGGTGAATGTGATGGCACTCTCCTCGTTCACCATATCTTGCTCATTGGCTATTGTGCAAAGCAACAATTCATCTGAGCATAATTTTGCTGAGCAACATCTATTAACGTTTTGGAGACTTGACGCCGCGCAATATCATCCAACTCAAGTGTATCAAAAAAGTTTTTACAAGTCCTTGTGTTCAAGAGTTTATCTATGAAAGCGATGTCTCTCCCTATGGTTGCTTCCCCGTATGCTTCTTCCACTATGCTAACACATGAGGTAGATTCTATTGTGTCGACGCTAATCATGTTGACATTGGCATGGTGGGGAAAGGGGGGTGGGTCCACGAGTCTGACACCCTCTGTAATGATCTCACCCTTCTTCAACTTCTCATCAAAGAACCTTGTAAAAAATTTACACTCTTGAGTGGGGTGTGATGTAGTGTGGTGATATCTGTAAAAGTTTAGAGAACTCATCTCCTCCCTTGTAGGTAGTACGGTGACTCAGGGCAAGGTGATCTGATCTATTTGTCCTTTATCCATACATCCACTAGCACTTCCACCTTATCCATGGAGTAAGGAAAAAGCGGCGAGTCATTCCTCTCATCTCTGCCTCTCTTACGACCGCACCCCTGTGGTTGTGCAACCGCTACTTGAGGATAGTAGCATAACGTGGTGGGTCTCCAAGGGCGTCATGACGGTCATTCCTCTTTGGTTGTCGTGGCCTATGTACTGAAGCGCTTGTCCTCTTGGATGCTTCTATCAAGCGGGCGAAGGTGACAATCCCCATATTCTCAAGGTAGACCTTGTAATCACCCAACAACCCTCCAATGCACATCTTCACAAGGGTTTCCTCCTTGAAATCCTCTTCGCAATCCATGGCCTTTTCCTTAAACCGTTGAACGTATGGTAAAAGGTCGTAAGTGATGCTTTGCCTTTCCAGATATAGTATGCTAGTCTTCTCCTTTATGACAAAGAACTTCGCCAAGAAGGTTGATACCATTTGCGTCCACGTCAAGATCGATTCGAGTGCCAAGCTCGCATACCAGGTGTAAGCTCGCTCCGTCAAGGACTTGGAGAACTCCCTCAAATGCATGAACTCATCATAACCATAGGGTCCCATATCATCAATGAAATGTATCACGTGTTCTTTGGCACACCCATTTCGATCGTTATGCTTTTGAAACTTTGGAGGAACATAATCCACTTGGTATGGTCTCAAGGCTATGTTAGCCGGATATAGTGGCCTGAAGTCGACAACGGACTCATTCAATGATGCTATTATCTTCTCTTCTTGGAGTACCTTTTGGAGGGCTTCATGGGTAATGAAATGACTACTTCCAATAAGGATGTTTGCGCTTCATGTGAGGTTGGTCTGAGCTATTGTAGTAGTCGGGCTAGCGAAGTTGTCAAGAGATGTTGGTGTAACATTGACTTGTGCAAGAGATTGAGTGTTGGCTTGAACGTTCAGTTGGACATGGTTTTGGGTGAATGATTGTGAGGGAACACCTACATCGGCGAATGGTTGGATGCCCGTGAGAGAGGTCAATGGCGCGCCTATGGTGGAGGTTAGTTGCGCTCCCATGATGGAGGCTGGCTACGCGCCCATGATGGAGGTTGCTTGTGCGCCCATAGTGGAGGTTGGTTGCGCACCCATGATGGAGGTGGTCGATTTCGAGCCTATGATGGATATGGGTGGTGGGTGTTGTGGTGCGGTGGCACTGATACATGCATTCAATGTATCGATGACTCTCCTCATCTCAGCGTTAGAAGCTTGGAGTTCTCGAATGGCTTCGGCTTGCTCTTGCGCTTGTGTAAGTGCGCTTGGTGGTAACTCACGAGAGGTGTTCTCCTCCTCTTGTCCGCGTTCGTCGTTAAGTATGGGTCCGTCTCCCTCCGTGTGCGATAGAGCTACTCTTCCCTTTGCACATCCAGTCATAAAGGTGCTTCACTAGTGTGACAAACCACTCCCCAGTGGAGTCGTCAAATGTAGATGCAAGGTTGTCACGTGGGTGAGGTGCATGAGTGGTCTAGTCCTAGCTCGTGAACGGAACAATGCCTGATAACATCGGGGAGGACACCGAGAGGTGAATGGGGAGCACTCTAGACACTTACGGGTGGTGACAAATTCTTGCTCTCTCTAGAAGTGGGAGCTTCTCACTCTAGAAATGAGAGATTCTCTCTCTAAAGTGGGAGATTCTCTCTCTAAATTTCCAATCCCCTTAAATGAAGGAGGAGTCCTCCTTTTATATGTGAACAAAAGGAGGGATGACCATTACAACTAATCCCTTTATAATTTGCAAGCATGCCAATCAAATCACGTCACCTAAGCTGATTGATCATGCTTAGGTGAGTAAGATGAGGATTACACATGAGCCAATCGGGTGGCGTCATGTGAGTGTTTGTGTAATAACCATGATCTAGGGAGAACACGCCTAGCTAACGTGGCGCGACGACGGTGTTCACCCAACGCCTCCTCTACAAAGGTTCTCTCAAGCAAAACCCCTCCTCAAGGTGGGAGGGTAGCACACCCTCAATGTCTAGAGTGGTCGTACCGAGGATGTATGTCCCCTGGTAAGTACAATGTAGCCTCGCCCCTAATCCTGCCAATCCATAACCTCCCAAACGTTCCCAAGCAACCATACATCCACTTAAGTCTTTGTCACTTAACTTGGTGGTTTGTGATGTAATGACTCGTTGTGATAGTATAGTGGTGTGTCCACAAGTTGCATTACGAAGGGTGATCAATGCACCTCCATGGTACACCCATAAGGGTGACATCAATGGTACTACAATGAGGGTAACATCAATGGTGCTACAATGGGGGTGACATCAATGATGCTACCATGGGGACGACCCCCATGGGTAGCTCAGTGGTGGCACCTCAAGGGGTGCACCTTGATGGCGACACCCCAAGGAGTGCACCTTGATGGCGGCACCCCAAGGAGTGCACCTCAATGGTGACACTCCCGATACACCATAAGAGTTGCGCTTTGTGGGTAGTCAACGTTGTGGTCATCAACCCTCATGTACACCCTCAAAGCAGCAAGAATTTCTAATTTTCCAAATCCTCCATAGCCCAAAAACCAACCAATTAATGAGAAGAGGTTGATGTTCCGAGTTAATAGAGAATTTATAGACATAATCAGTAATAGCAGACCACATATCCATAAAAGAAGGCTCGATTAGAGAAATAGCCCATTATAGGAAAATAAAGAAGATAATAACCCAAAAAGTTATCAATTGCGCAAAAGACCGGATTTTTTAGTGGTCCATCATTAAAAGTTAAAAAATAGTGAACTGGCGAAATTTCCCTCACTAACAAAAGGAATCTCTCTCTCCTCACGTAGCATTTCTGAGAATATGCACAAGGAAAGAAATTTTGGGTATTCACTTAATTTTGTTAGGTATAGGGGCTTTTCTTCTAGTATTCAAAGCTCTTTATTTTGGGGGTGTATATGATACCTGGGCTCCGGGGGGATGTGAGAAAAATTACCAACTTGACCCTTAGCCCAATCGCGAAGGTCAAAACCGGAGATAAGTTTTTTGTGCTTGTGATTTATGCTTAATATAAAGTTCAAGCCCATTGTTTCTGAGATTTGTAATTGTTATGAGTTTATTTGAGTTTTTTTTCATGAAACTAACATAATATACCAATTTTACAAGTTAACAGTTTGTCCTTTCTGTTTTGCTCTGTATTATGGAGGTAAATCAATGTGTTTTCTATATTATGCAAATTTCTCGTACTTAAAATTTGTTATGAGATATATTATTATATACTCTGAGTTGATAACTATATACTACATAATTATATATACTATGTAACTACATACTATTTTGTATGTTATCGTATTATATTGATTATTATTATTATTTTGTTCTTAAATACAAGATGGTTAATAAGATAAGATGAGATAAAATAAGATAAGGTAAGATATGATAAGATATGATAAGATATGATAAGATAAAATAAGAAATGATAAGATGAGATAAGATATGAGAATAGTGATAAGGATAACGATGGATAAATGAGATGATAAGATGATAAGATATATATGAGATGTGATAAATAATGGAATTTCGAAATTGAAGTTTGAAATTCGAAGTTCGAAGTTTAAAATTCTTAATTTTTGGGTAAAACAGTGCAAAAACTTAAAGAGCTCGGAAACAGGTGAAAGCAAAGGAATTTGGCTTCTAACTTTGAAAGAACTTTGTAGATAACAAAAATCAGTTTGATTTGAGATGTAATAATACATGTTTCCATTCCCAGATTAAAAGTTATGTCTATTTTAAGATTAGCCAACAAAATCACACGAAAAAGACTAGATATTTGTTTTGTTTTGATTTTTTACTAAATTGAAAGACAAAGAAGTAGAAGGGAAGGGAAAACACAAAAAAATGAAGATAAAGAACGAAGAAGATAGACAACCTGTTTCCAGAAACCAATGTTCTGATACCAATTGATATGAATCCACTAGGTAACCTACCCTATGAACCCTTGGATCAACGAAAAAGAAGCAAATAAGAAGCTAGGAACAAACCGAAGTTGATCAGATTAGAAACATAAGGAAAAGTAAGTCCTTAAAACCACAATCTTGAGACGCCACAATGTTGATCACTTCCTTGATAAGTCAAAATTTTGTATTCTACCAAGAACACAAGAACACAAGCAAAGCTCGGTGAATAATATTAATCTGTTTCTAGAAAACAATGCTTTGATAACGAATGATACGAACCCACTAAACGACCTGCCCTAGGGACCCGATAACAATATTGGTTCAAGAACCCTAGGATCGATTTCAAATCAAGAAGGATAAAAGCTTGACCCAATTCAAACTTGTTGAAGAAAACCAATGCTATTTTTAGACGTTTCAATTCAGGATGGAAGAACGAATTGATAAGTCAAGGTATGTTGAAGATGCCACAATCCGGGATGGATGAACGGATTGATAAGTCGGGGTGAACACCACAGATAAAAATCTGATAAGTCAAAATTCTGTATTCTACCAAGAACACAAGAACACAAAGCAAAGCTCGGTGAATAATATTAATCTGTATCTAGAAAACAATGCTTTGATAACGAATGATACGAACCCATTAGGCGACCTGCCCTAGGGACCCGATAACAATGTTGGTTCAAGAACCCTAGGATCGATTTCAAATCAAGAAGGATAAAAGCTTGACCAAATTCAAACTTGTTGAAGAAAACCAATGCTATTTTTAGACTCCACAATTCATGATGGAAGAACGAATTGATAAGTCAGGGTATGTTGAAGATGCCACAATCCGGGATGGATGAACGGATTGATAAGTCGGGGTGAACGCCACAGATAAAAATATGATAAGTTCAAGTAGTTTAAAAAAATTAGAGAGAATTTCTATAAATTTTAATATCAATAACCTCTGCATTTTATAAAATATTAGCCATCTTTATCTAGAGGTTTGTTGCAGCACATAATATTAAAATACATCTAATTTTAGTCTAATTACTAATTAAGATAAACCTTAAAAACTAAAATTACATTTGAAATATTAAAAGACGCCTAATTATAATCTAATTGCTAATTTAACCTCTAAAATAACTTTGATGACATAGACAAAACATTTATTATTATTTGGACTCATCTTTGCATGTAATTTTTTAGAACAGCCCAAAACTCCTTGATTGGTCCATATAATTTCTTTGAATTTATGAGATCTAGCCCTTGTAGTTGACCCATTTGGAATGAGTAATTGGCTCATTTTGGTTTGCTTTTTAGTTCTCATCATTCCCCCACTCCTCAAAATGATTCGTTCTCAAATTTTCACTTGAAATGGACCGTCTCCCTTAGGATGTGGCTTAGTTAGAAATCTTTTCTTCATCATGTCTGTGCACTAAAAAAACTTTGTTGCAATTTCAGAATTCTTCTCTTTTTTTACAAAAGATAAGATATGATAAGATAAAATAATATAAGATATGATATGATAATATACGATAAGACAAGATAAGATATGAGAATGAGAATAAGGATAATGATGGATAAGAGTTCAAATTTAAATTGAAATTGAAATTGAATTCAAATTCAAATTCAAACTAAATATGTGGATAAAAATAATAGAAAATGATAAGATAAACAAATAAGGATAACGAAATTTAAAAGATAGAGATAAAATATAGATAAGATGATAAGATGATAATAGGATAGGATTATAAGATGATAAGATTATAGCTAAAACAATGCAAATTCATAGTTTTAGGTAATACGGCACGAAAAAATGTAATGACCTCAAAACTGGATGAAAATGATAGAATTGGACTTTGAAGTTCAAATACGGATTGTGGGACTCAAAAATCAAATAGCAACCCGATACCGAATGATGATAGTTGTTTTGAATCCTAAAACAAAAGTTATGATAGTTTTATGAACCACAATTTCTAGAAATCAAAGAGCAACCCGATACCGAATGATGTGAACCTCAAGTGACCGATCTTGAAACCCAACAACAAAATATGGACAACTTGCTCAAGAATGCTAAAATCCAATTCTTAAGAGAAAGATTCCGACCCGATGATTAAAAGAATCACGAACCGAAAGATGGAAATGATAACCTAATTTGACGAGCCAAAGCTTTGATACCAAATGATACGAACCCACTAGGCGACCTGCCCTAGAAACCCAATAACAATGTTGGTTCAAGAACCCTAGGATAGATTTCAAATTAAGAAGGATAAAAAAAGGTTGACCCAATTCAAACTTGTTGAAGAGAACCAATACTATTCAAAGACACCACAATTTGGGATGAAAGAACAGATTGATAAGTCGGGGTATGTCGAAGACGCCACAATCTGGGATGGATGAACGGATTGATAAGTCGGGGTGAACACCAAGGATAAAAATCTGAGAAGTTCAAATAGTTCAAAAAGAACTAGAGAGAATTTCTCTGAATTTTATTATCAATAATCTCTGCCTTTTACAAAAGATAACTCATCTTTATATAGAGGTTTGTTGCAGCACATCATATTAAAAGACATCTAATTTTAGTCAAATTACTAATTAAGATAAACCTTAAAAATTCTTAAAAAAACTGAAATTACATTTGAAATATTAAAAGACACCTAATTTTGATCTAATTGCTAATTTAACCTCTAAAATAACTCTGCTGACATGGACAAAACCTTTATTATTATTTGGACTCATCTTGGCATGTAATTTTTCAGAACTGCCCAAAACTCCTTGATTGGCCCATATGGTATGTTTGAATTTCTAAGATCTAGCCCTTGTAATTGACCCATTTAAAATGAGTAATTGACTCCTTTTGACTTGCTTCTTGGTTCTTATCATTCCCCCACTCCTCAAAAGGATTCGTTCTGGAATCTTCATTTGAAATGAACCGTCTCCCTTAGAACGTGGCTTAGATAGAAATCTTTTCTTCATCATGTCTTTGCACTCAAAAGTACTTTGTTGCAACTTCAGAATTCTTTTTTTTTTTTTTACAGAAGATAAGATATGATAAGATAAAATAAGATAAGATAAGATAAAATATGATATAATAAAATACGATAAGATAAGATAAGATGATAATATAAGATAATATATGAGAATAAAGATAAGGATAATGATGGATAAAAGTTAAAGTTTAAATTGAAATTGAATTCAAATTCAAATTCAAATTAAATATGTGGATAAGGATAATAGAAAATCCTAAGATAAACAATAAGGATAACATGATTTAAAAGATATAGATGATATATGGATAAGATGTGATAAAATGATAAGATGATAAGATGATAAGATTACAGCTAAAACAATGCAAATTCATATTTTTAGATAATACGAGGGGGAAAATGTAATGACCTCAAAACTGGATGAAAATGACAGAATTGGACTCTGAAGTTCAAATACGGATTGTGGGACTCAAAAACCGTTCATTTTGAAAAGCATTAATAGTTGTTTTGAATCATGGATCAAAAGTTATGATAGTTTGAAGAACCACCATTTCTAGAAATAAAAATGCAACCCAATACTAAATGATGTGAACCTCAAGCGACCTGCCTTGAAACCCAACAACAAAATATTGATCAACTTGCTCAAGAATGCTAAAAATTCAATCCGTAAGAGAAAGATTCTGACCCAATGATTAAAAAGAATCACGAACCAAAGGATGGAAATGATGATATGATTTGACGAGCCAAAACTTTGATACCAAATGATACGAACCCACTAGGCGACCTGTCTTAGGAACTCGATAACAATGTTGGTTCAAGAACCTTATGATCGATTTCAAACCAAGAAGAATAAAAGCTTGACCCAGTTCAAACTTGTTGAAGATAACCAATGTTATTCGAAGACGCCACAATCCGGGATGGAAGAACAGATTGATAAGTCAAGTTATGTCGAAGACGCCACAATCCGGGATGGATGAACGAATTAATAAGTCGGGATGAACGATACAGATAAAAATATGATAAGTTCAAATAGTTAAAAAAGAACTAGAGAGAATTTCTCTAAATTTTATTATCAATAATCTCTGCCTTTTACGAAAGATAAATCATATTTATATAGAGGTTTGTTGCAGCGCATCATATTAAAAGACATCTAATTTTAGTCTAATTACTAATTAAGATAAACCTTAAAAATTCTTGAAAAACAAAAATTACATTTGAAATATGGACACCTAATTTTGATCTAATTGCTAATTTAACCTCTAAAATAACTTTGATGACATGGACAAAACCTTTATTATTATTTGAACTCATCTCGGCATGTAATTTTTTAGAACAACACAAAACTCCTTGATTGACCCATATAGTATGTTTGAATTTCTGAGATCTAGCCCTTGTAATTGACCTATTTGGAATGAGTAATTGGCGCATTTTGGTTTACTTCTTGGTTCTCATCATTCCCCCACTCCTCAAAAGGATTCATTCTGGAATCTTCATTTGAAATGAACCGTCTCCCTTAGGATGTGGCTTAGCTAGAAATTTTTCCTTCATCATGTCTTTGCACTCTAAAGAACTTTGTTGCAACTTCAGAATTCTTTTATTTTTTTACAGAAGATAAGATATGATAAGATAAGATAAGATAAAATATGATAAGATAAGATAAGATAAGATAATGATAATATAAGATAAGATATGAGAATAAAGATAAGGATAATGATGGATAAAAGTTAAAGTTTAAATTGAAATTCAAATTGAATTCAAATTCAAATTCAAATTAAATATGTGAATAAGGATAATAGAAAATAATAAGATAAACAAATAAGGATAACATGATTTAAAAGATAGAGATGATATATGGATAAGATGTGATAAAATGATAAGATTATAGCTAAAATAATGCAAATTCGGATTTTTAGATAATACGAGGGAGAAAAAACATAATGACCTCAAAACTGGATGAAAACGACATAATTGAACTTTGAAGTTCAAGTACGGATTGTGGGACTCAAAAACCGTTCATTTTGAAAAGCATTAATAGTTGTTTTGAATCTGACTCAAAAGTTATGATAATTTTAAGAACCACAATTTCTTTTTCTAGATATCAAAGAGCAACCCGATACTAAATGATGTGAACCTCAAGCGACCTACCTTGAAACCCAACAACAAAATATTGGACAATTTGCTCAAGAATGCTATAAATCTAATTCTTAAGAGAAAGATTCCGACCCAATGATTAAAAAGAATCATGAACCAAAGGATGGAAATGATAACATGATTTAACGAGCCAAAGCTTTGATACCAAATGATACGAACCCAATAGGCAACCTGTCTTGAGAACCCGTTAATAATGTTGGTTCAAGAACCCTATGATCGATTTCAAACCAATAATGATAAAAGCTTGACCCAATTCAAACTTGTTGAAGAGAACCAATGTTATCCGAAGACGTCACAATCCAGGATGGAAGAACAGATTGATAAGTCAGGTTATGTCGAAGACGTCACAATCCGAGATGGATGAACAAATTGATAAGTTGGGGTGAACGCTACGGATAAAAATCTAATAAGTTCAAATAGTTAAAAAAGAACTAGAGAATTTCTCTAAATTTTATAATCAATAATTTCTGTCTTTTACAAAAGATAAACCCTCTTTATACAGAGATTTGTTGCAGCACATAATATTAAAAAACATTTAATTTTAGTCTAATTAATAATTAAGATAAACATTAAAAACTCTTAAAAAACTAAAATTACATTTGAAATATTTACCTAATTTTAATCTAATTACTAATTTAACCTCTAAAATAACTCTGATGACATGGACAAAACCTTTATTATTATTTGAACTCATCTTTGCATGTAATTTTTCAGAACAACTCAAAACTCCTTGATTGACCCATATAGTTTATTTGAATTTCTGAGATCTAACCCTTGTAATTAACCCATATAATCAATAATCTCTGTCTTTTACAAAAGATAAACCCTCTTTATACAGAGATTTGTTGCAGCACATAATATTAAAAAACATCTAATTTTAGTCTGATTAATAATTAAGATAAACATTAAAAACTCTTAAAAAACTGAAATTACATTTGAAATATTAAAAGATACCTAATTTTAATCTAATTACTAATTTAAAATCTAAAATAACTCTGATGACATGGACAAAACCTTTATTATTATTTGGACTCATCTTTGCATGTAATTTTTCAGAACAACTCAAAACTCCTTAATTGACCCATATAGTTTCTTTGAACTTCTGAGATCTAGCCCTTGTAATTAACCCATTTGGAATGAATAACTGGCTCCTTTTGGTTTGTTTCTTGATTCTCATCAATCTATTATCGAAAATTGCAGAAAACAAAAATGAAACTTAAAATCCCTAAAATCTAAAATTAGATATGACATGCAATTTGATTGAAATAACGAATGGAAGTAACAAATCAGAAATCGAAAAAAGATGCAAATCGGAAACAAAGAAAAAACGAATGGAAGAAGCTGCAAATCAGAAAATATTCGAATCTACAATTCAGATTGAAATCCGTGAAAATTGTAAAACTTGAAATCTACGAAAACTATAATACATGAAGGGAAGCCACAGAGAAGAAAAGTCGCGAAGAAGAGAAACTTCTAGAACTAAAATCAATTCCGCATAAACTGTTACAATCTTACCGAGTATATAACCAAAATCAACAAAAAAAACTTGTTATTTATGTTACATATATTTCAAAACTAACGAATGGAGAAGAATATGAAAAATTGAAATCAATAAAGCTCGAATTCCGCAACAATGGACACCTGCGCTAGAAGGGATGAAGGAGGAGCTGGGGAAAGAAATAGGAAAACAATAAAACCTAAAAAGAAACAATCATTTATAATAAGGGCATATTATTAAATTAACATACATCATCCTAACTAACTAATATATCTCTCCTAAAATCCGGCCATATCTATAAAATTAAAACAAAAGGGACAAAATACAAAACAAAAACTTAAATTAGATTAATTCCCTAATTTTCCCATAAAAGAATCTGAAATAAAGTGATCAGTTCGCAAAGCTAAAGGGCTAACAAAACAAAATTTAGATGCAAATTGGCAGTGAAAGAACAGATGCACCGCCGATTCAGTGAAATCGCCACATAAGGGACAGCCAGGGTCAATGTTGAAACTCCTTCTGATTAAATTAGCCTTACAAGCTACGTAATTATTAAGACAACTCCATAAAAAATCTTATTTTAGGAGCGATTTTGAGTTTCCAAACATGTTTCCAAATCTTCACCCTTTCATCAGAACTGCTTCCTCGACCATCATTGGATTTCCGAAGCAAACCCATGATAGACATTCAAACAGCCGCATCATAGCCTGTTTTAACTGAATAGGTCCCATGTTTCCCAAAGTGCCATCCTAACTGGTCCTCTCTGCCTAAGTGGCTGATTTGAATAGAGCAAATAGAGTCCACATCCTCTTGGAACATATTATCCCGAATTTTATCAATATCCCATTCCATACCATTATCAATCATAAGCTCCCGAACGTGTTCAATCCCATTCACTCTAGGGTAAAGAACTTTAAAAGTAGTTGGTCTAGGAAGCCAAGCGTCATCCCATACATGAATATTCTCTACATTGCCCACAAACCAACGGAGCCCAAATAGTAAGAGTTTCCGACCTTCTAAGATGCTTCTCTAACCCCATGAAGGACGTGGGCCCAAAGGAGCATTTTGAAAATCGGAATTCTTAAAGTATCTACTTTTAAGAGCTCTAAAGAGAAGTGAATTCAGATTGTTAAGAAGTTTCCAGCCTTGTTTAGCTAACAAGGCAATATTAAAACACGATAGATCTTTAAATCCAACACCACCTTCAACTTTTTTCTTACACAAAGCCTCCCATGTGCTCCAATGAATCCCAGACTTATAGGGAGAAGAGTTCCACCAATAGTTCATCAACATACTACAAATTTTCTTACACAAAGAAATAGGAATCTTAAAACACGACATGGAATAATTAGGAATAGAAAGAGCAATGACTTTAATGAGAACTTCCTTATTCAATAACCCCGAGATATTATTGAGAGAACAGGCCTTATTCAATAACCTCAACAACGCCTCAGCACAGATCAGAAACAAGAAACAAGAAAGGGGATAAGGGGTCACCTTGACGTAAACCTCTAGAAGGTTTGAAGGCACGACTCAAGTGACCATTAACGTTAATGCAGAATGACCCAGAAGACAGACATGCGTAAATCCAAGAGCACCATTTTGAAGAAAAACCCATTTTTTTCATAACCTAAATAACAAAATTCCATTCAACTCTATCATATACCTTAGCCATATCTATCTTGATATCAGCATAACCCTTCTTCCCTCTTTTTATAATATGGAACGAATAATATTTTATGAGCTAACAGGATATTATCATAAATGGCTCTACCCAGAACAAATGCACTCTGATTTTCCCCAATAGTCTTACCAATCACTTCCCGGAGACGATTAGTAAGAATTTTAGAGATAATCTTGTAAGCCACATTACACTGACTAATCGGCCTATACTCAGACATACTTCTAGGATGAAGAACTTTAGGAATCAGGACAGTAGTAGTTCGATTAAGATCCTCAGGCAACAAATTGAGCGGAAAGATATCTCTAACTAAATCGAAAACATCAGTACGTACCAGCTCCCAATTTTGTAAATAGAAAGTCACTGTAAAACCATCAGGACCCGGTGAATTTGAAGGAGGCATATCACAGAGAGCTTCAAGAAATTTCCTCCTCTGATACATCTCTGTCCGGCCTTTCCACTTCTTCTCTTTGAATTTGAGCTGAAATACCGATCAAAGCAGCGTCGATGGTCTCCCTGCTCAGACTCGAACTCTGAAAGAGAGAAGAAAAGAATCACGTTGTTGTAGAGTGAATACTCGCTAAATCTGATACCCATTTACCGTTGAAGTCCTCAAGACCTTGAATGGTTTTAGATCGCCTCCTAGCTTTCACCTTAGAATGAAAGTAACCCGCGTTTCTATCCCCATTTTGCAGCCATTCAACCCGAGCCCTGTACCTCAAGAACTGTTCTTCTTCCTTTTCTGAAGCTGAAGTTCTAGATCTCTTACCTTGGTCATATCTACAAGATTCAATTCATACAGGAGGAGATTCGGTCATTCAATTTCTTCATCAGAGTCGTGTAATTAGCTAGGGGAGTTTTCCTTCTCCATTCGATAAGGGCAGCCCGAACCTCATTAAGGGAATAAATGAATCCCTTTTTGCTTATTTCCTTTTCCTCTTGAAGCCAAGCAGAACAAATTGTCCCAATACATTCAGGATGTTTTAGCCAACGTCTATCAAAAGTGAACTTATTGATAGGTCGTCGGGTCAAATCTACCGGGTCAGAGTCCAACAGGATAGGAAGATGATCCGATCCACCAGCATGAATATGGATAAGATTAGCCTTCTGAAAACAGTCCAACCAGCCCAAAGAGTTTAAACACCGGTCTAGCCTTTCACAGATTTGAGAAACATGATCTCTTCTATTAACCCATGTAAATCTTGGGCCAATAAATCCAATATCCATCAAATTATACTCACGGGCGAAGCTTGATGATAGGGAAAATAAATCTGCTATTAAGCCGAACAGAACCACCCTTCTTTTCCCCATGATTCATGATATCATTGAAGTCACCAATAATAACAAAATCCTCACCACAATTTGCAATTCTTTGACCAACAATATCCAATTGAGACTTACAGGTATTATCCACTCAACTAAGATACACCAAAAAAACCCTCCAATAATAAGCTTTAGAAGCATCAAAGACACCAACCTCAATAAAGAAATGACCATATTTAATTAAAGAGGCCGAAGCATTATCCCACCTAAAAACAACAAGACCACCACTCAAACCACGAGGTTTCACAGTCACACAACCTGAAGCCCTAATATTGAATTTTAATTTTTCATCACCGAATTTTTATTTTTAATCTCTAATAAAAAAACGAAATCAGGGAAATAGATTCTACATAATTTTTGTAATGAGTAAAGCTATCACGAGTTTCTCACACCTTAACAATTCTACAGCCCAAATTAGTGGGTGGGGTCAATCTGGGTTGGCTGCCTCCACCCATACAGCATTAGAGAAAAAAGAACCAGAAACCACCTTTGACCGTTTATTACTTGGAGAACCAAAATTGTTATTAGGGACAGATTCAAAAGCCTCTAACCTTCTCTTACCGCCCAGGAGAAGGGCTGTGGTAGGCTTACAGTGTAATCAACCTTCTCAGTCTCTCCACTAAAGCCCACAGAACCAGGAAAGGAAACATTGGGTCGACGCTTGGACTTTCTGCCTTTGTTTTTAATGTCATGCTTAATGGGCTGAGTAGGGGATAAAACCTTCTTCTGGGTTCTAATAATAGACTCCTCCAGTCCAAATGGGTCTTCCATGGCAGACGCTGGCCCGATTGGAACTGGCCTGCACCCTTCCCGAATAATAGAATCCAAAGCCGAGAACCCTGGAATCGATCCAATCCAGGGAACGCCTTCAAATCATCACCATAGCCAAGATCAGAGGAACCAATAGTACCACCCCAAGAACCTTCTCTCTGGCATAAGCCCTGAAGATGAATATAACACATCCACAACTCCTACAAAATTTGGGAATTCTTTCATATATAAAAGACACCCAAATTTTACGGCCTTCAAAGTTGATAAAGGAACCTTTCAAAAGAGGTTTACGCAGATCAATCTCCACCTTTAAACGAACATAACAATTCCTTTCAATGCCATTTTAAAGAAACCCATCGTCCATCTTCATCACCCTCACAATTTTATTAACGATTAATTCACCCACCTTAATTTGCTTCGACATTCAAAAGGAAGACCGTGAATTTGGACCCAAAATCCCTCTGAAAAAAATTCCTGAGAATCGAGAAATAGTCCTTGCCTCCAACGACGAACCACAAATACGTTTTCTTCAAAGAGCCACGGCTCGTTGTTGACGAAGGACAAAAGAACATTCTCAGAACTAAAGAAAACTTGGAAAAGATCTTTACCAATGGCTACAAACCGGATCTCCTCTGATTGATTCCAAGACTTAGAAAGAGCTCTCTTAAGACCTATGGGATTATACTGAAGGTTTTTTTTGTTAAACTGTATCCCTACACTAATCATTTTACAGAAATGAATTCAGATGTTAATTTTGGTTTTCCCGGACTCTTGACGCACATTTCACTCAAAATGTACTTATGCGGTTACACGTTTATCCTTTACCTCATTTCTCCTTCTTTATTTTTCATTTTTTCCACTTCTTCATTTTCTTATACGTTTTCTTCTTCATCTTCTTTTTGCTTTTTCATGTAACAACAAAATATTTATTTATTTTCTTCTTCATGTTCATGAATTTTCTAAGAATATTTATTTATTTATTTTTCTCTGAAAATGGGTTTTTGCCTATTTTACAGATCTGAACTATATTTAGCCACAAACTAGATCTAAAAAAATAGGTTTTTACCCATTTTTATAGATCTGAACCAGAAGTTTTGACAATAAACCAGATCTGGGACATATCTGAAAATGAGTTTTTACCTATTTTTATAGATCTGAACCATATCTAGCCACAAACATCATGTAGCCATCGTGTAGTCTACACGACGGGTACACTAGCATCGTGTTGTCATCGTATAGTGTACACGATGGGTACACTGACATCGTGTAGTGTACACGATAGGTACACTAGCATCGTGTAGTATACGCGATGGGTACACTGGCATTGTGTTGCCATTGTATAGTGTACACGATGGCAACACGATGTCAGTGTGCCTATCATGTAGACTACACGATGCCATTGTACCCATCGTGTAGGCTACACGATGTCTACACTATTCCAGTGTAGTCATCGTGTAGACTACACGATGTCTACACGATGCCGGTGTAGTTATCCTGTAGTATACACGTAGTCTACACGGCGTTAGTATATACATCATGTAGACTACACGATGGCTACATGACACTAGTCTACTCATTGTGTGGTCTACACGGTGGCTACTCGACGCTAGTGTACTCATCGTGTAGACTACACGATGGTTACATGAGGTCAGTGTAACTATCGTGTAGTATACACGTAGTCTACACGATGCTAGTGTAGCCATCGTGCAGTCTACATGATGGCTACACAATGCCAATGTAGTCATCGTGTAGTTATAGTGTAGCCATTATTTTAGATCTGGTTTGTGACTAGATATGATTCAAATTTGTAAACATATGCAAAAACTCATTTTCAGATTTGACCTTGACCTGGTCTATCTTCAAATCTTCTGGTTCAGATTTGTAAAAATGGGCAAAACCCCATTTTTAGATCTGATTTATGGCTCGATTTGGTTCAGATCTGTAAAATAGGCAAAAACCTATTTTTTTAGATCTAGTTTGTGGCTAGATATGGTTCACATCTGTAAAAATAAGCAAAACTCATTTTCAGAGAAAAGAAAATAAATAAATGTTCTTAGAAAATTCATAAACATGAAGAAGAAAATAAATAAATTTTATGCTGTTGCATGAAGAAGTAAGAAGATGAAGAAGAAGACGAAGAAGAAAATGTAGAAGAAAACGAAGAAGTGGAAAAAATGAAAAACAAATGAGTGATGAGATGAAGGGTAAACATGTAACTTCATAAGTACATTTTGAGTTGAAGGTGGCTCAAAAGAAGGAAAAATTAGTGTATGAGTCTATTTTTATAAAATGGTTAGTGTAGAGGTCCAATTTAATAAAAAATCGTTATACTTAAAGTTAATAATAAGTTTACCCAAGCTAAGCGAACATTCCTCGATATTACCGACACATAGCCTTGCGAGGGATGACAATTTCTGAAGCTTCCTCCTCTGTGAGTTTACATTTATCGAAACCCCCTAGAAGATAATCTTTAGTCACATGATCTCCAAAAGGAACAAACCCACCTCCACTGGTAGCAGAACTCATCTCCGTTGAATGACCTTCAACGATATCTACTCTCAACTAGAGAGAAAACCCCTATAAACTTTTTAATTCAATTCACTACATATACAACGACTATTAAGAGTTGAATTAGAAGAATAGGAAGAGGAAAAGTCAATTAAACATTATAACTACTAATCCATTAACAACACTCATTTTAGAGCCATCTATTCATATCTCTTCTCCTCATATAATTATTAGTAATTTATTAAGCTAGGAGGACTTGTATAAATTTCATGCATTTTCTTTATATATATGTTTATAATTGTGACCATTAGACTCTCTCTTTTAAAAGAAATGAGCTATTCTTGCACTATATTATGACCTAAAATTAGTTTATTATACTCGTGCTAAGTTTTTACATCTTGTGTTTATTTTATTGATTTTTCATAGGATCTATATTGGGTTTATTTTAGTGTTTTATTTAGTAATAAAGGAAAATAAATTTTGCATCCATGTGATGTATCTAGACCAACACTCAATTGAATTTTTTTCTTTTGAGTTTTCGTTAAAAATTATTGAGAGCAAAATTATTATATTATATAAACAAATGCATTTTTTAGCTAGAAAATATTATTTTCTAGACAAAGTTGAACAACAAAACAAAAAGAGAAAATTACAGCATATCATATTATAAGATAAATAATTTGATAATTTTCAAATAAAAAAAAATATTCTTTTCATATTAAAATTTATATAACAATTTATTTTTGACATTCATACATACATACATACATACATACATACATACATACATACATACATACATACATACATACATACATATAAGCAAGAATTCAAATAACAAGTGTGAGAGTAAAACTTACAAGCGTTGAAGAAATTAATTTGCAACAATTAATTAGTGTCCACACTCACTATTTAATGTTGAGGAAAAAGAAGAAGAGATTACAAAAGAGGAGGAAGAAAGATTACTTTCTTTTCAAAACAAGTTTTCTCTCAAAATTGTTAAGAGTGAAAAATAAGTTCTGAGAAACAAATGAGAGAAGACATCATATTTATAGATAAAGAAAGTAAAGTTTACCGGAAACCCATAACTTACCTGTACTATTCTTTTCTATAAAATTAAAAATATTTTACATCTATACTTTTGACTAATTAAAGTAAAATGACAAATAGTTATCTAATTATTTGATAACTAGTACAATAATTGTAGAAAAAGATAATTGTTATCTTAGTCTTCGTGTCTTCTTTCTTGGAAGTCATGATTGTTGTCTTGAAAAGTCATTGTGTTATTGCCGTATAATTGAGAGTCATTATTGTCATCTTTTGATAATTGTTATCTTGGATATTGTATCTTGATCATTGATTTATGTTAGAGAAATCATCATAGCCATTGCATTATGCTGGGAGGGCCATCATGAGATTTGAATTTCAAATTTCTTGATTTATTGATTATTCTACAAATGGCATTTTACCAAAGGTAAATTATTTTTATTTATTTATCTTCACTAAGATTAATACTGTCAAATGGGTCTTGTGAGTCTTGGACTGCGTCATAAACCCATTGTGGAAGGATGCGACCTTATTTTTTGAGTGTTAAATGGTGGAATGCCTCTATCAACTATTTTTTTAGTATTAAATTTATCCCACCATTTAATAGAGTATTGTTTGGTGAGAATTTCTTCTTCAATAGAATACTGCCACTTCAAGATCCAAGGGTTTTTGTATTTATTTGTAAAAAAGAGTAATTGTGGAAACGAAATCTCAATTGGTGAGGGTTCGTATAATTTCAGAAATAAATTTAAACTTTATTGAAATTTAATTGGAAATAATTCTAAGACAGGGCCATGCATTGAGCACCATCTTAGGAACCATTTGAAAAATTAATTTTAAATTTTTTTATCAAAATTCAAAAACCAAGAGTGGGAAAAATTACTATTTTGATGCAGGAAAATCATGTGCCAATCATCAATATAGTCAAAATAATTATATTATTTTTTATTTTAAAGAATTTTTAGACCAGAAGGATGGACTTTCCATTCTTCCATGGTTATAATTTTGAAAATGTAAAAAGAATGATAGAGGATCGTTCATTCAGAACTTTTTATTAGGCTAATATTAACAGATTTTGTTTCTAAGAGAATGTTTTCGTAGAAACTAAGACTTTTGTCCTCGTGTCTAGGGACAAAGTGGAAATCTGGAAGGAAATGAGATTTCGCTATTTCAACAGGATCTTTCAAATGAGCAAATGGAGGCTCAGTATGAAAGAGATTTTTACTGGGGATTTTTTTTTCTGAAATATAAGGATGATTTTCTGTATTTTGTATTGATTGATTGACTAATTGTGAATCAAAAGGTTTAGTGATTGAGAATTGGTCAAATTGATTGATTAGAGTTGATTGATAATTGAGTCTGATGAACCCAAATATTATTAATTGGGTTTGTTTAGGAGTAGAAAATTCATATTTAATTTTGGTCTTAAGGGTCAATTGTGGAGTCGAAGACTCCCCATTGATTCCAGCTTTTTGAGGCTGGGGCCTAGACCCTATCTTAACGATCCTACAAAAATTCACGAGTAAGGAAGTTAGAAATTGAATTATTAATTTCTTGAATAAATTCAATGTCAAAATCGAAAATACTTAGATTGGGCTGCCGTCGAGCAAAAGTCTATTTGGAAGCAATATTTTTAACATCTTTTTCCAAAACATGTTTTGCTATTTAGAGTCAATTTTCAAGAGAAAATTGTTATTCAGTAGGTCATCCTGAAATTTTTGTATACATAAGACAACAGGACATATATGATTTTCTTGATTGTACTGCAATTTTTTTGTGATTGAGTCTAAGTTCCCGATGTGAACCTAACAATTCGCTCTGAAGATTCTGGAGAAATTTTTTGTAATAAGATACCTCCATATCCAAGTTCAGAGGCATCAGTTTGGATAATTTTAAAAAAATTATTAGTAGGGATGCCAATACAAAAAAATGTCTTAACATGAGTTTTAATTTTCTTAATTAAATTGGTATGCACAGTTGTCCATGGAGGGGAATTTTTCTTAAGCCTTTCAAAAAGATGCTTGCAATCAATTCTCAAATTATTATAAAAATCAGATATGTAATTCAATGATCCTAGAAATCTTTACAATTGAGTTTTGTCAAGATTTTTATCAGTAAATTATATGACTCGATCAATTGGTTTAATAATGGAATGATATATTTCAAATCCTAGAAATCTAATCTAAAATTGAAATAATTTAATTTTACTTGCAGAGATAACTAAAAAAATTTTGTTTTATTATCCAGACAAACAATTCAAGGTGTTTCCAATGATGTTCTATTGATATAGAGAAAGCGAAAATAATTGAGAAATCAGTAAATTGATTAAAATTTTCTTTCGTTATATTCTGGAATTAACTTAGAGCATTTTTAAGACTAAAATGCATTACATTCACTCGTAATGGCCAAATAGAGGTACAAATGCAGTTTTATATTTACAATTTTCATTTATTTTACCAGAATCCAAATTTCATGTCAAACTTGAAGAATACAATAGCATCTCCAAGTCTGTTAATTAAGTCTCTTTTATTTGGTATTGGATATATTATTCATTCCAAAACATTGTTAAGGAGTTTGTAATTAATTACTAATCGAGTGACTCCTCGTTCAATTTCGCTGGCCTTTTAAACATAAAAAGTCGAGCAAGACTAAGGAGATTTGATCCTTCTAATAATATTTTTTTTAGTAGTTCAACAATTTCCTTCTTACAGAACTCAAGCATTTCAGAGTTCATATGAATTGGTGTTGCATTTGTTGGGATGTTTTTTCCATCAAATTCCTTAATGTAAGGCAGACTAATAGTATGATACTTCTTGTGCCAGAAAGCATTGGAAATGTCAGCATATAATTCTTTATAATTTTTTTGTTCAAATATTTTAATTTATTTTTGAAGAGCAGAATTTTGAAGCTCCTCTTCAATTCTTTTGAATTCTATTTCATCTTGTAAAAAACATAGTTGCTTTACTTTACAAGAAAATAAATTTACAGTTTTAAAAACAAAATTTTGTTTTATTGTTTTCAAATTCTCATTGTGAGAAAAAGAAAGAAATTTGAATTTGACAGGTTTATCCATAAGATACGTAATTATCCCATCATGCTCTGTTGTAAAATGATACAGTAGATAAATCATAGTTGTTAAACTCCCGATCCGGATCGTAGAATCTTATGATTTTATGATCACGTCTAACCCACACGATCCGGTTCATAAGTAGAATCTTAAATTGAGAGGATCTTACGATCCCATTATATTTTTAATCTTAGATTGGTAGGATCTTACGATCCTACTACGATACGACCCACTAACCATAATTTTGTAAGATATTCATAAGAAAATAATATAAAATTCATATAATCTGTTAAAATTTTAAGTTGTTATTTATTTATTTAAATTACACTTAGTAAAATAGTAAAATTTACTGTTGATTAATTAACTATATTGAAGAATTTTAATATGTAGTTTGGTAAATTGTGTTTTTCGTAATATTACTAGTATACAGAAAAATCTTACGATCCACGATTCGATCCTACGATCCGATTCACGATATCTCTCCACGATCCTAGGTAGAATCACAATTCTGACAACCTTGAGAGAAATGAATGGTAAACTCAAATTGATTTTTTTTTGTCATATTTTTACCAAGACAAATGATGTTTGTCTTGGCAAATATGAATTTTGAGGATTTCATAATTAATATGCATTCTAGTACCATTGACAGAGGATAAATATTCTTTTGTCTTCTTGAAGGACTTGGTAGGAACAAGTCCTTCCTACATACAATTCAAATCAGCTCATGAATCAATGAGAGTCATTGAAGTGAAATCAAAATATTGGATTATTATCCTGACCATTATGTGCCATTTTTTTATTTTGATGTGATTAAGGATTTGAATGAATTATAATCATTTTAATTGTTGACAATAGGTTCTAGAACCTCATTATCAGAAATTGAGGATTCACTAGGTTCTCCAAGTTCACCGGATTCATAATTTTCAATTAAATTGTTTATTTTTAAAAGAATTAATTATTTTGTTATCTCTGTGTGTGAATCTTTTAATTCTGTTATTTCAATTTTAATATTTTTATTTCTTTTTGAACTTCTTGTAAAGTAACTTCCTTTTCCTTTAACTTTGTTGAATTTTTCAAGAGTTTATGAAAGGCTTGTGATATTATTATTAGACTTAGTATTTTCTTTCTTTTTAATTACCTTACTCAGTCTTTCAAAGTATTCTTATTTAAATTATTGATTTTCAATTTAGTAATTAAATCTAACAAAAGATTTTCTTGTTCTTCATTTTTATTTAAAAATATTAATATTTTTCTGACAACAGCTATCCCTGTACCCCATACAGATATTAGGAGAATCAATGTCAGAACTTGAAGAGTTTGATTCGTCAGATTCAGGAGATTCAACTCCTAAATCTTCATTACTACTTTCATAGTAATCTATTGATTCTATGATTCTAAACAATTCTCGTTTATCTTCGTCAGATATTTTTAATTGATTAATTTTATTTTTTACTTGGCCTGTGTTGAAAAAATGACCATTCTGGCCACATTTAAAGCACTAATTTTAGTTTTATCAACAAATTTTTATTGAATTTTCTTCTTGAATAATTTTTATTGTTAGAGAAGTATTTGTCAAAATTTTTATTTTTCTATTTGTGGTACTTTTTCCTATAGGGTTTGTAAACTGTTTTAGGATTTAAATGAGAATTTTTCCTATTCTTTTGGGAAGGAATAATAGTAGGTAAACCATATTGCTCACAGAAATTGCTTAATTCGTATTTGACTTTTTTCATTTGTTTATTAATTTTCATGTCTATACACATTTTTTGATCTTTTTTTTGTATTGGTAAGCCATTGATAAATTTTTCTTTTTAAAAGGGCTCATTACTATCATTCCTAGACATTACTCTGGATAAAAACATATTTTTATACCAGCCAAAAGTACTTAGGTGTGATAGGACACCTAAGATTAGTTAATTGGTCATGGATACACGAAGTAACATAGGTTGGCGTTCCAATGAAATGTTTAATTATTGTGTAAAGAAGTGTATTGATGTTATCAAGCATTGTTTCCTGGTCTTCTCCAATAATTGAGATTCCTTCAGTATCAATCTTTACTGCTGAAAGAATGACATTTTTGAATTCTTCTGTGAGATGCTTTTCTCACCAGGAATGAAGCATTCACGTGAATCCTGTAACTGAAAGTTTTATTACCTCATTGTGAGGTAAATTATGGTAGTAATGTAACTGTTAGCTACCATAGCCATGTGTTGTAATTTGCTGTAGACTTCCTGTTCTAAAAGCCCATAATATATTTCATTCATATAATATTTCTACGGAAACAGAAAATTGATTAACTCAAGATGATTCAATAATTTGAATGTCTAGAGGAATAGGCTTTTTATGCCACTTCCTTTCCAGTTTATTAATTTCTAAATTTCTAAATTTTTCTTCAATATTGTGAATGTTTGAAGATTCATGAATTGTGGATGATTCATGGGTGGAATCTGACCTATGAATTTCTGAATAAGAACTACTACCTTTGTTAATTACCTTAACAGAAGAGGATGACTCAATAGATTTATTCTTCAATTCTTGACGCACTTTATCAATATTATTATTGAGGGGAGCAATATTTAAAACAGTTTTTTCTGAAAGATTTATTAAAAAGTTTCTTTCAGAGACTTATTAGGTTTTTGGCTCATAAAGATCATCAACCTTATTCTCAATTTTATCTAATTATTTTCCTATTATTATTAAACTTTGATTAGTGTAATTAAAATGTTCAACAACTTTTTTATCGGGTTATTCTTCCTTTAAAATCTTAAAAGAAGAAGCAGTGATTAAATAATTTTTGTGATTAATTATAATTTTTTTAGGTGGGGGATAATAAGCAGACACTATACTGGAGTCTTCCTTAACCCATTTGGTCTAAGAAATTACTTTAATATTCTTTTCATAAATATCCTCGATATAATCAAAGAAAAATATATCAACTCTAAATTCTTGCATGAACGTTTTCCGTTCAGCAATGATGCTTTTTCTTTGATCCATATTATATGTCTCTCTAAACCTATTACGTCTATTGAGATTGGCTGGGTCATTCAAGTGTTGGGTCAAACCCTCCTAATCAGGTTTGTATTCTTGGCTCAGGGTGCCTAAATTTAAAACTAAGAATTGGGGATTGCCAGGAGGTAAGGCTCATTGAAAAATCATATTCAGTTGGTGATTCAGCTTCGTTAAATTATTCAGTCTCATTATCAAAGATTGACACACACACACACACACACATATGGTTAAAATGTAAAATACACCCATGCGCTTTGATAAAACTATAAACTATACCCCTACACTTTTTTCATATCTATATATCCCTGCACTTTGACTAAACTGTAAAATATATCCCTCCATGACGTTTTTAGTTAAATTTAACAGAAAAATTAACTTCATCCATTTCCCCCAATTTCCTCCATTATTTCCCTCCATTTTCATCTATTTCCCCTTATTTTTAAGCCCTCACTTTCACTTTCGATACATTTTTCAGATTTGATTTTTTCGCTTTCCTTGAATGAATTTTTTTTGCTTTACTCTTAAAAAAAATCTTCTTTATTCTTAAAAAAATCATATTTATTCATACTGTAACGAATTTTGCTTCATTCTTAAAAAAATCTGCTTCATTCTATAAAAAATCTGCTACTAAAAAATGGTTCATCATAAAAAAATCTGTTACTAAAAAACTTTTCATTATAAAATTTCAATAAACCAAGTTATATATTTTATTTTTTCCAATCATATGAATAATACATTTGTAATTTATTTTTAATAGGAAATCATTGAGACTTTAGCTTTAGTTCAATAAATTTTTTAAAGAATGAATAAAATGTATGAATTACATTTGCCATCTAACAATCTTCACTACCTATCGTGAATCTTTTGGAGAGTCAAATTCTGTCAAATCCTATAGAAAATGTCATTAAAAAGTGAAGAGTTTTTTTACATAATTTGAAAAGAAAAACAAATTTTAGAGAGACGATGAAGAAACTATAAAATTATAGTAAAAATGAATAAAAATTTAAAAACTCTCTCAAAAAATTCTCTAGGATTACAATGATCCAAAATAGAAGTAACTTGTAAGTAGAACTACTCACCAAACAAACCTCCAAGTAATAGGAATTATATTTTTAATCATATGAATGAAGTAAATTTTTTAAGAATAAAGCAAAAAAAAACTCATTACAATATGAATGAAGTAGATTTTTTAAGAATAAAGAAGATTTTTTTAAGAATAAAGCAAAAAAATCATTAAAGGAAAGCAAAAAAATCATATCTAGAAAATGTGTTCAAAGTGAAAATGAGGGAAATAATTGAAGAAATGGATGGAAATGGATGGAGTTAATTTTTCTGTTAAATTTAACCAAAAATCGTCACAGATGGGTATATTTTGCAGTTTAGTCAAAGTGTAGGGGTATAAAAATATGAAAAAAGTGTAGGGATATAAGTTGAAGTTTCATCAAAGTACAAGAATGTATTTTATATTTTAGCCTATATATATGTCAATACAAATACAACTACACTAAAGTGGAAGGGCTACCATAGAAGTGCGAAGTAGCCTATAATAGTAGGCCTAATCAAAGCGTCACGACAAAAGAAAATGACCATTATAAATAGAATGAAGTTTTAATGAAATAGGGGGCTTAGCCTGCCCACCTACCAATCAAAGAGGCTGGAAGACTTTCCACTTCATTTATAAAGGGAAGCGAAGCTTAGCGAGCTTTACAAGACCGGCCACTACATAAGCCGCTAGCGGAGAAAGCTCGAAGAGCTTCATTTCATACGTTTCACGGGAGCGACACAACACATAGCTGGAAGTCAGAGGGATTATATATATATATAATTGAGTTATTTTATTATGTATATTATGTTAAATATTTTTTATGAATAATAAAACTAATTAAAATAGGATGTGGACATATGGTATAAAGTTTAGATATGCTTAATAACAATTAAGTATGCAAAATTACTTAATGATTGTAAATACAAATTATTTCAAACACACGACCATTTGACTTCCTAACTTAATTAAGTAAAATATACAAAAAAATTACCTTAATTAAATACATGCCCTAACTAACCGGTTAATTTTGTAATTAATTAATGTTTTACAACATAATATATCTAAAAACTACATTTGTGAGTTAAATTATAGTAAAAAATTATTTTTTATTAGGTTATAGTTATCTAACTAAGTAAATATTTCAATACTGTAATATATTCATTTTTTAACTACACAACTATCTGTATATTATATACATTGTATGGAATTTGATTATACTCTAATTACAAATTATGCTATAGAGAAGATAAAATTCAATTCATTCAATTTAGTCATTTTTCTATTACTTTCTTTACACATTTTTCTATAACTCTTAAATTAATGAGTTGTATTAACTCACTAATATGCATTAACTATATATAACTGATATTTATTTATATATTTAATATAAACATATTAATATCAATTCACTAAATATACATTTGACATTTGACGCAATTGTAGGTAATGAAAATCGTCACGTGGCATCATTAGAAAACTATATGTATAAGAAATTAAGATGTCATTTATGTAAGATTTAATTTCATAGACAGCTCTTCAACTTTGTCCATTTTTTAAGAAGACCTCCTTAACCTTAGGATCTTCCTCATAAACCATTCAACTTTCATGATCCATCAATAAGACCAAATTTCCATTAAAAATTCCATCTTTTATCCATTAAATTGATTATGTGTCTTGCACGTAACCAATAAATACTCCATTAGGACAGTTTTGCCCTCTACTGTAGAGGGGAAGGGACAAACAAAACACACAGCAGAAAATCGCAGAGCCGTAGAGGGGAAGGGGGGAATGGAGACAAAACGCGTACAGACAAAATGTTGAGGGGGTCTTTTTAAAAAATGGTTAAAGTTGAAGGGTATGTGAAATTAACCCTTTATCTAAACTAACAATACTACAAGGTAAATTCACTCTCATAACATAGATCAGATCATTAGTTCACTCTCACAACATAGATCTGACCATTACTATATTTTACAATAACACCAGTAATGAAGCACCCACTAATCCATACAATATTGCATCTATGAAGTCACACAAATTTCACGTTGATTTTATCAGGATAGTTTGTCAGTCTTCAATCACTATATCTACCACATCCAACCGATCCACAATTTTCCTACAATCTGTTTCTATTTCTAAATTATTACACCAAGCCTGCAAGGCCATCTCTATACTTTTAGTCATAGTCAGTTTAACTCAGCACGTTCCACACAACAAGAAGCTAACAACTGCTTCCCTGCAAATTGTTTCACAGAACCAGAACTATCTCGAGCAACCACACCTATAGTTTAGCTCCTCGGAAAGTTAGTGAAAGTTGTATCAAAGTTAATCTTTACATTATCCAAGTTTGGTAGAGTATGTGCCACTATAAAAGATATGACATTCTACAAGTTTAAATATTGGGTTCATAGTGTTCTCTCATAAAACTAATTTATGCATACCATAACCCCAAGCCCATATTCCCTTCACTTTTTCTCTTTAGTAGGCTTCTTGTAATGGGGTCTAATTCTATAAAATCAGTTAAGGAAGATCCTGAGTTATCGATTCATGGTGGTTCACAGCAATACAGGACAGTCAGCAACGGTCATCTAACGGCGAGGGACAACAAAAAGTGACGTGGGGGTTGCGGCTCTCTCACAGTTTCACAGTCATGTGTAGTTCGAGGGTACAATTCACGTGTAGACCGAGGATCAAATCATGACATGAAAGTTTTTATTTTTGGGTTCACACATCAAAAGAATGAATTTTATTTCCATTCTAACGTAGATTAGATTGTTTAATAATTAAATTTTGAGATTGAAACAGTTTTTCCTTGCCTAAATCCCTTCAATTGATATGAGTGCCATATTTGTTAGAATGAATACCCTATAGTATTTGTATTCGTAGAATTCTAACTCATTTTTACAGGATTAACTTTGATTTCATCTCTCTTGCATAACCATTTAGATTTTACGTGTATATTTTTGTTGGTTATGTAATAATTAGAGGGACAACCTATGAAGAGATTGTTTTTCCCCATAAGTTCGTATTTAATTTGTTCATAAACTCTTGTAGACTTCCCGAGAAAGTGAAGATTTTCAGGATGTAATTATTGATACGAGGTTAGAGATCGAATCAGATGCTACAAGAGAATAGAAAAATGGACAAAGACTTCCAGTAGCGCAGCAAGGGGTGCACCGTGAAAGCTTCGCTATTTTGATTGTAACTATCTGATTCGATATCGGATTTAGTTGAATCAAAAGCCTCAAGAAAGTTAATTCAAACCCAGCAACTTCATATTCATGAATAGGATGAAATTTATAAAATTTCTTAGTCAAATTTGAGACCGATGTTGACGCACTGGTAAGTGATGAATTTTTTCCAGTTTTCGTGATTCGATTAATTCGAATAAAATGAACCTTGTGATTCAGCGGTTATGGTGGCTGAAGGTGGACGTGATGGCAAGGTGACAGTAGTCAGTTGCGGGGCTGGAGGATCACATCTAAACCTATTTGAAGATTTTAAGTTTTGAATTTAAATTAAGATAGGATTAGGTTATGCAAAGTTAAGGTTATCTCTTAAGAATTTTTTATAATACACCCTACTATTTTTGTTTATTGTGTTTCATGTCCAACACGCTTTGTTAATTTTATTTTATGCACATCACCTTTTAGATACTAGTGGCTTTAGGTTTCTAAAAGGATAAGTGCTTTGTGACTACATAATGAAGATAAAATTAAGCATAATTAGTTAGGGGCATAAAATCGCTAAACCTAGAAAAATGTTATTAGTTTATTTAAATCCAATTTTTACTTTTAATAGTATTACTAGATATTTAATTGGTGACTAATTAAATTTTGTGAATATTAAAATTTAGAAAACGATGTAATAAATTATTTATTGAGCACACTTGACTAATCCAAGTAGGTTACTAGAGATTAGGTTGGCGAATTACCTAATGCTAGTTACTAACACACGGTAATAAAAATTCACGTAACGTTTAAAATCAAATGAGAGTGAGATTCTCAATCGAAACCCATAGCCTCTATTATTAGATCATAGTAAGGTGTTATGGTACCTCATCTTCAATATTGGAGGCTCCCTAGAAGAGGGTATCTAAAGCATCAAATATTATAAATATGGACTTCGTAATGATCACCTTGATAAGTGAATAGCTGAGAACGACCTGCCTAAGCAAGAGATGTCGACTTGTCACGAGTTAGAGTGTGAAATAATGGGACACACTTGACTCGTTTCTATAATATCCCTTCTGAGCGGTTCTTATTACTCATATCGACAAATCAAAGCTTAATGTTAGTTAATTACTAGGCATTAATATCAGAATAATAATTAATTAGATTAGGTTATCCTACCTAACTTTTAAACGTGCATTATGCCTAAGCAAGTCTATTATTATGAGAGTTGATATATTGTTGCATACATTGTATATTTATTTTTTGAGCTTTTATTTCATGTTATTATGTATGCTTAAATTAGAATGTGCATGTAATAATTAAGATTTTTACTATTTTCATTAATTAAAATGTCATCCATGAGCTCATTAACATCAATATTAAAATATCAAGGACATTAATGGATATTTACTAGGACACGTTCCTAATTAACATTATCCTAGATCTCTCTAAGAGTTCCACTCAAGGGAATACAAATTAATGTAGGCTATAGAGATAGATTGAACTTATCTCTCTGCTACATAATGTCATTGTAAGACAAATATTTTAGAACTATAGTAAATTTACTCTATGAAAGCTGTTATAATTATTAATCTTTAGTAAGATGGTTGAAAGGGTATTGTCGAACACTATAATGACAAAGAAAACTCTATAAGGACCATACCTTACCAATCATGGTTTTTTACCTAGATAGAGGTTCATATAACCAAAAATCGATGGGGAAACCCAGATGATATAATATTGGAAACTTAAGTAGATTCCTTACATAAGTTCATGATATAACGATAGCACATGCAAATATGTTCAATTAGGCCAAACTGAACTTGAAACTCTAGATGGTTAAGGGAGTCCTCAAGACATAATTTTACTAAGTCTATTCTTAGAAAATTTTGAACCAGACCATTTGTACTCACTTCAACAAAGGAAGCGAGGGCTTCTTCGATAGAAGAAATTTTTTTTATCTTGGTCCCATTTTATCGCTTACTACACCCTTCCTCGTCTCTGGGTTCCTCGTTTGAACCTCGCCTTTAGCTTCTTAACTCTAAGGCTATGTCATCCTAAGGTGCTGCTAAATGGAAGGATCTTATTAACGTCCATGAATGATAAACCATAGAGAAGTTTTTGCAACTCAATTATATATGATGAAATCATCAAAGATTTGATCTTTTTGAACTCTATCTATAACTCACTATAGGCTCGAGAAACAAAGAGAAGACATGTAGATCATGTACTTAGGCATCGCGATGCAATCATATCACATCACAACTGGGTATGTATATTTTTAGGCTTTCACAATTTTGGTTTGTATATTCATAATGATACCATGAGTGCTTTAGGTTGTCCCCAAGATATGTTAACGTCTGTTTTGGCTCAAATGAGTGTTCTGAAGAAACTCCAGTTAAGTTATGCTAATACTATAGTATAGAAAAAAGAGTATTCTTGAATTTTTTGTTTTATCCTATTTTTAAGAACTAAGAAAGCATTCATTCTTCACTTCATTTTTCAAAATACTTAAAAACCCTCCAATCTACCAACAAAATATACCATTTGATCCTTTACCGACCAACAAAAAATTCTAATAAAATGCATCATGGAGGGATATAAAGGTGGAGTGTTAGACTTCTAAGCACTACACTGGTGCTAAATGTATATACTATTTTATAAGTATGTATCTATCAACAATCTATACAATTAGTATGCATCTACCATTAACAAAAATACTTGTATGCATCAAACATCCCAAGTTCCATAGGGTAAATGCATTAAAAGAGGATAAATTTTAGCAAATTGTATCTCTTTCTTTCTCTTTCTTTCATCGAATACTATGTACTAATATATCTACGCATTACACCGCTCCACCGGAAATTCCCTCTGCCCTTACTGTACTCCAGTTTAGTAATTTCCACCGCCTGTCCAGGGTTGAGCCCTGGGATTTGAGGGCGGACTTAAAAAGCCACCTACATATGGATTATAGTTAAGGTCGACTGATCAGACACCGTGTACTTGTATTATCATTTCTTAAATTGTCGTGTATTATTGATCACAATTTTTCGTGCTCAATTTACCTGGAGGTCTGGAGAAAGCTGCAATCAATAAGATTTTCTATATCCACCCTTCCCGAAAGCGAAAGGATTCTTTTTCCTTTCTTTCGTAGGGGTTAGGAGATTGGATCTAGCCGTAAGAAAGAACTAAGAAAACATTCATTCTTCGCTTCATTTTTCAAAATACTTCAATTTGTCAGGCTAATTCGGCAGATATCAATGAACTTCTATGAGAAAACTCGAATTTTGAAATTTTAAACTCATTACCCTAATGATTTAATAAATGCTTTCTCTATCTCGCTTGATGAGTCAAAGATAAAAAAAGATAGACTTGAACAACTGTACATGCATCTTTTGTGCATTGCATATGGCTCCATAATGGAATTCATTTTTACCTTCCCTTGAAGGAATATAAAATATAGGATTTATCAGACGCAGATCAGTAAATGATCCAATAACCACCCTTCCTTTTATTTTAGAGTAATTAAAAAAAATATGATGGCTCTGGAGATGATAATTTCTCATCTAGCTCCTCGCGAATGAAACGATGCAGAAAGAATATACGTGTATTTAATTAATCAATAATATACTGAATCATGGGATATTTCATCAAATATCTAATCTATCTATTATCTATTAAAATTTTGTATATATTCTTTTAAGATAGAACTCACTATGTATTCTATTTATAGATTCTTTCTATATTTATAGATTCAAGAAATTATAAATAATTTTATTTTATAAATCCCTAAATGCTTTTCTGGATATTCCTCAATGTCTCTGCTATTCACGGAACTGAGAAATAGATGAATACTCATATGCTTCCAGAAGAAATCAAAGAATTTCTTGGGAGTCCTACAAGATCCATTTGTTCTTTTTTCTCTAACAGATGGTTAGAACTTCATCTGGGTTCGAATCCTATTGAAAGGTCTAGTGGAACTCCAGAACCGACACAAGTGGGTAGGTAGAGAATACCTAGGGGCACGAGATAACTCTCTCTAAGGGACTCAGGGAAATAGCCCCGTAACTTCAAGAGAAGGGATGCCTCCACACAAAGGGGGTCGTAGTGACCAGGCCCGGGCGACTGTTTACCAAAAACACAAGTCTCCGCATGGATAATTTCATTACCCTCGAGCAAGATTTCATTACCCTTACGAGCAAGATCACGTCCCTCATTACGAGCTTGTACACATGCTTCTAGAGCTACTCGGTTAGCTACAACACCAAGTGCATTACCCCAAGGGTGCCCTAAAGTTCCTTCACTGAATTATAGTACGGAATCATCTCCAAAGATCTCAGTCAAAGCAGGCATATGTCAAATGTGAATACCCCCTAAAGCCACGGGCAGAACACCTGGTAGAGAGACCCAATCATGACCAAGAAGTACTGAATTCTCTTTCGGGTAGGCTTTGAAAGGGAGAAGGAAGGCTGAAATACCAGCATGCGTCTATTATTGAATTCACCCGACCCGATAGTACCCATTTTTGAAATGTCCAGTGCCAAAGTCACTGAATAGGTAAGTCACCAATCCCTAAAATGGACTATGTAATGTACTTTATCTGTTGGGTTACGGAAGAATTACTGAATTCACCGACTCGATAGTACTTATTTTTGGAATGTCTAGTGTGAAAGTCACTGAATGGGTAAGTCGCAAATCCCTAAAACGGATCGTGTATTCTAGAAGGTAATTTTAATGTGGGCGATTTTCCCTCTTTTGCAATCAGTTTCGCTACAACGTGTGTTGCTCTAGCTATTTGTCCACCCTTTCCAAGTGTGATTTCTATGTTATGTATGGCCGTGCTTAGTGAAAAAGGGGGTTGTTCCCTCAACAAAACTAGGATAAAGTTTAGCCAAAAGATCCCAATACAAGATAAATTCATGAGGAAGTGGGATCTCTTTAGGAACTACTCCAACATTTAGAAATTGGTTAATCGGTAAAGATACATGTACTTGATGCCCCATCCAAAAAAGAGAACCAAGTCCTAGTAGACCCACTAAATGGTGATTAAACTTGGATTCTACATCTTGGAACCAAGCCAATTTTGGAGTAACCTTGTGATAATGGGACCAACCGGCAAAAAGCATTAAGGCTGCAAAAACTAATGCACCAATTGCATTACAATAGAGTTGGGTATCTAACATATTCATACCCAACGATTTTCCATAAAGTGGTGATGAAATGTATAACTTGTACACAGACATTTCTAATAGAGAGACAAATGGTCAATTTTGAAAAGAACTTATTGTCAATAGAGAATATTTTTACTTCTATCTGTCAGAAAAAGCAGAATGAAACATTCTCATCCCGGTGGCAGTACTCCGAATTGGCCTATTTCTTGCATGTATTATCGATCACAATTTTAGCACTACACCAGTGCTAAAATTATATACTATTTTATAAGTATGTATCTATCAACAATCTATACAATAAGTATGCATATACCATTAACAAAAATACTTGTATGCATCAAACATCCCAAGTTTTGTAGGGTAAATGCATTAAAAAGGACAAATTTAGCAAATTGTATCTCTTTCTTTCTCTTTCTTTAATCGAATACTATGTAATACTATTACATAGTCCAATAATTCTCCCGCTGAATAGAAACATTAAACTAAAAGCCCTTATAAAATGAGCACCTAGGAAAAAAATTGCCATATGCAGATAATGAAGAACCATAAGACTGAATTACTTGGGATGCCTGTGGCCATAAGAAATCTCAAAGCCACCCATTAATAGTAATGGAACTCTTTGCAAAGTTTCGTATTTATTTTAGTTTGTTTATTCATAATCATTAACCCATTCATTTTTGAACTGATTCATTGTTTTCCATTGCAATAGAAGCCATTTATGTTTGTAAAAAAGACTATGCTATCGTGCTTTTTGAAGAATGAGCCGGCGACTCATAGGCAGTGGATTGGTTAAGGGAACCCGCCAAAGCCGTAGCGAAAGTGAGTCTTCATAGGGAAATTGTCACTGCTTCTGGACCCAAACCTGGGTGATCTATCCATGACCAAGATGAAGCTTTGTTTAATTTGATTTTGGTTATCCTCCCAATTCCAATAAAATGCAACTAGATCTAGTATGTGTTGGCGATCACAACGTATATGGATAGAACTTTTAAGGGGATCCTGAAAAGCAAGCAATTTCTGTTGGGCTGTTTTCCCTTTTTAGGTTCATTAGGGTTTTTATTGGTTGGAACTTCCAGTTATCATGATAGAGATCATTGAATAGAATAAAAAATGACAAAGTCTCTCATTCTTTTTCTGTTAAATAAAAAATGAGCAATTCTATAAGGTTGAAAAGTCAATTAATCATTTGATATAATTGTTATGCTTAGTGTGTGACTCGTTGGGTTTTTAAAAGTTCAGATAAAAAAATGGACTGGCTCACAATATGAACTAATAATTTTAGAACCAATAACCAACTCATTGCTTCACATTATCTGAATCTAAAAAACCAACCAGTCAAGATATGTTATTATGTTATATTGGTCGAATCACTCATGTTATGATCTTCTACATCCTAGGTCTTCCCATTCTTTCATCTGGCTTATGTTCTTCATGTAGCATTCAGACCTAATGACTCTATGAAATTACAGCGATACTTCCACATATTACGGGTAACGTAGGAGACATCTCTATTCCCCCTCCCCCCGAGAGTCATTCCTTTGGGATATCCTACTAACATGCTTAATTCTGATCGGCTGTCCAACTTGCTTATCTTCTGTTTCAAAACATGTGCTGGGCACATCATATTCTAAAGTGATTAAAGGACGACTTTCATTCATTCCATCTTTCATATGGCGTGCCAGGCACTGTCTTCGACGGAACCTGGTTCAGAATGTATGTTATTGTTTCCAAGGCCTATCCCCAGAATAAATCTAAGAGGGATGATTCGCTAATAATGGATCTAACCATATCCATCAGAGTTTGATTCATTCTCTCTAACACATCATTCTATTCTGAAGTGCCAAGTACAGTAAGCTGAGAAAGAATACGTTCTTCCTTAACTAAGTCTTCAAACTCTCCTAGCAAGTACTCTCCACCACGATCAGATTGTAGCGTTGATTGGGTTCTCTAATTTCTTTTCAACCATAGCCTTGTACTTTTTGAACATTTCAAAGTTTTCATACTTTTGGTGCATTAGATAAACATCTCCAAAATGTGAGTAGTCATTAGTGAAGGTTACAAAGTATTCATTACCTCTTCTTGCTTGGATATTCAATGGCCCACACACATCACTATGTACGAGTTTAAAGCATTGAGTGGTTCTTTCACCTTTCGTTGAAAATGTCTCTTGGTTATTTTGCCTTCTATATAAGATTCATATGTGAGTAGTGATCCCACACTTAAAGTTTGTAATGGACCATCCTTTACAAGTCTTTTAATCCTGTCCAAGCTAATGTGGCCAAGACGTAAGTACCACAAATAGGTTAGATCGGTTGAGTCAGACTTCAACCTTTTACTGTCATTTATGAATCAGCATTCACTTCATTGTCACATATCATACATAAAACAGTTTACTTATCAAATCTGCAGTAGTAATTAAGTAGTCATTTCTAAAAATACCAATATATTTATCAATGAAATTCAAACTGAATCCTTACTCAATTAAACTAGCTACTGAAATAAGGTTCTTCCTAAAAATTGGGATATAATAAACATCATATAAAACCATAAAACTGCTATCAAATGAAAATTTAATAGTTCTCATAGATACGTCTGATACTAATGCTCCATTTCCCTAACTGAAGCTGAACTCACCCTCGTCAAGCCTTCTGATTTTGAGTTCTGCTTCTTAGCTTTCATCGGACCTCTCTTGTGTTTCTTTTTAGTGCCAGAGGTGGAAGGCTTATTTTCAATAAAGTTTGCCTTTCGAGTCATCCTCTTGGCCTTCAGAAATAGGGTCTCAGTAGCTTTGCAACTCCTTCATAAGTTCTGAAAGTGAGTACCTCAACTTATTCATCGAATAATTAAGTTTGAAGTTATCAAAAGTATCTGGCAGGGTCTCGAGGATCATATCAACTTAAGTTTCGCCATTACTTCAGCTACCATAATCTCCATCTCATTTCGATAACTAATGATCAACATCATATGTTCTTTGAAAGAAGTTTAAGGTTTCATCCGACAATTCATGAAGTTTCACACCGCAGCCTGTTTGTCTTGACGACCCTGATCCCCAAACATTTCGGTGATGTTCAACATCATATTAGTGACAATTTCCATGTTCTGATGTTGTTGTTACAACACATTGTAATAGAATCCAAGATGTAACATCTGGCTATCTCATCAAAACACAGCCAAGAAGCATAAACATCATTTTCCTCTTGAGTCGATTCATCAATAGGCTCAAGGGGACAAAATGTGGTGAGCATGAACTTGTGCTTTTCTACCGTCAGCATGATATAAAGATTACGTTTCTAATCCACGTAATTTTCACCAGTAAATTTGTTCACGTTTAAGATAGTTTAGAGTAGGGATATGGACATCATTACTAAAAAGAATAAATAAAGTGGTGTAAATAAAAACTCAATTGTTTTGGAAAATATGATGCATTATGCAAATACTTAAATATTTTGAAATCCAATAAAAAATATTTCTTCTATGATGTTACGATCAACAATGATAGCTTGCCTCACCTGGGGACAATGTCCATGCTACCTCCTATCGCATCGAGACTCATCTCGTTTGGCTAATGCTTCTCAAGATGTCACTATATCTAACTTAACCAATCACCAATGATTTTGGTCACCTTAGCCCCATTAACTAGCTCCTATGAAGGATTCCAATATGCTTCGATCTAAGTTTTTAACCAACGCATCACCTTTAAAAGTTTCCATGAACTAACAGTCCATCTAGGGATGGTCCTGCCTCACCACTTCTTTTAAAAGCTTTAACTTCTTAAGAAACTCGATGACTCAAAGCGACATGATTCGCAAGTTTCTCCCACTGAAGAGAGGATCACTAGAGCGGTTCTAAACCATTCATCGTGCCACGATCAAGTTTGCGTTAGAGGACCTTGAGAGTGTTTAAACATAAACGACCATCCCACTTAGTTTTTGGAAAAAAATGGATTATTCGTTGTTTTTTCAAAATTTGTAACTCTTTATTAATTTGGAAAAAAACAAGTTTCAAAACAATACATCCGATTATAAAATTTGCATTGTATTTAAATTATAACCCATTATAAATTAAACTACAATGATGCATGTATATGCTACACGGCATTTTGATATTGACATATCCCTATTTTTATATGGCATCTTATATGATGATACGAGATTAATAATAAATCTTCTATTCAAAATTAACCTCCCTATTGGCTCATTACTAATTACAACCCATAAAAAATAATAAATAAATTATAATTAATTTAAATACTAGTTTTCATGGCTTCTGTAATTGTCTCATTGTCCTTCAGGAAGTTCCATCAATTTTGTAACTATTTACAACATTGCAGTCCCATTTTCAAAATTCAAAATTTTGATCAAAACCCTTTAATTAAGGAAAAATATTTTATTAATTAAATAATCACTTTTAAAATCTTTTTGAAGTTTAAAATACAAAAAAAAGATAAAAAGATAATTATCTTTTAAATTCAAAATTTAAAAAATAAAGTAGATAAAATGGATAATTATCTTTTTGAATTCAAAATCCAAAAGATAAAAGGATAAAGATAATTATCTTTTGAATTCAAAATTCAAATGATAAATAGATAAAGTTTAGATAATTATCTTTTGTATATGAATTATCCTTTATCCATTTAAAATCTAAAATTTAAAATTTAAAATTTTAAAGATAAAAGATGAGATAAGGATTTTTGTGAAACATCACAAGCTTTCATAAACACTAATTGTTATCACTTAAGGTTTCATAAACCCTAGTCATCATGCAGGGCACGATAGTGGACAGCAAAAGGAGGCGCGACATGACGGTGGGAGGCGGCGACAGTTTTGACGACAACTTTTCAAGGCGGCGACGGATTACATGAAATTTAAAAAATATATAAATTTTGCAAAAAAAAAAATTTACATAAAATCCCATGCCTCAATTTCGGCGTACATCAATTCTAAAATTGAAAAACAAAATATCTAGAGCCAATAGATAGGGATCCATTCATAAAAATACATTCAAAGCGACGTCCTTGCGAGATACATACCTTTAATCATAGAATGTGCATAATCAAGAAATCAAGGCTCTGATACCAACTGTTGGACCAGATTTAAAAAATTTAAAGAAAAATTATTGAACCACGAACAATTCGTGGGAGGAATATCAAATTTTTTTGCATCAATTAATTTTATTATATTAAATATTAAAAGCATACATCTGATTATGCATACAAAGTTAAATGTATTCAAAAGAGGTAGAAACGACATATACATTTTCGTTGTGTTGGAGACTTTCTGAATTGGTGAAATCCTTATTAAATGTTTCGCATTCTTCGATCTTCAAATCCAAGAACTTCAATTAGTCTTTACACCAATAACCACTCGTTCGATTCAGAAGTATATCTTGCAAGGACGTCGTTAGGAACTGAGTGTGGGCTCTCAAAACAATTGAGAAAAAAAAATCAAAATTTTCTCTTCCTCTGGTGATCTCGACGTTAACAGTAGGAGAGAGAGAGAGAGAAACCTTTTTCCGCTCTATATGATTAGGGTTGTGTCAACACACTTAGGGAGGCAACCCTAATGCCATCCCTTATATAATAATTTTAGAATTTTCGTATATACCCCATATATGTGTAATTTCCTAAATTCACCACCATAATCTATAATTGCCAAAAATTGCATCTCCCATTAAAGTCAATATTGTGTCCAAATTCATTAACCCAAAATTGATAAATTTAAATTGACCTACATCAATTAATTAATCAATTTCTCTTATTTACTAATTATCTAATAATTAAAAAAATAATAAATTAATTAATTTAAACATCAATTAATTACTCTTCATTAATTAAGTGACAACACCCATCACTTATAGGTTCAGAAAATATATCTTGGCCCTAATACACATTTTGGTCCAAGTGATGTTGTTTCTTCTATTCTTGTCCTCATGCGCTACTCCTGACACCGAATAGACCCACATGAATACAACTATAGGATTCAAAATCCCGATGAATTTTTCTATAAATTTCTGACCTATTTAATCATGACATCATACGACAAAACTATAGGTTCGATGCCGAATCAACTCTCGATTCATGCGCGTTAAGTTTTTTGTTGATGCAAATAAACACTTTTATTTCACGGTCCACATAATATTTTAACACATTACGTGAATATTAGTAACAAGAGCGGGATTTAAAATTATCATTTTACCCCTCTTGTTATTATTTCCTTAACTCCTTTATTGACTGTGAATAAGAAAGACATAATAGTGAATTGTTTCGTTCCCCATGCCTTATTCAATAATACATTTCATCGAGTACCTGGTTAGGTTAATTTATTTACACAGCCATCAATAAAGCATAAGGTGATATTGTTGCATTTTACAATCTAACCATGAATTTTCATATCTGTGAATCACGTAACTCCACATAGTTGAATCACAATCCCAACAGCCGAGGTATTATTCGGCAATTTGAACTCATTCCTTTGACTTATCAAAGATCGTAACTAATTAGGTCATGTTTCGTATTCACCTTAGGATTAAGGTAATTATAAAAATACTCTTATGGTGTAGCAATTTGATTTAGAGCTAGATAAACAGTTTTACTCCCAACTAATTTATACCGGTATATTCAACATGTTCTACAATATGTTTAGGTCAACCATTAGAGTCTTAACTCTCATGCTCAAAGACCGGCATCCTTTGGTTTAACCTAACAGTCGTAATCGGATTCGATTGCCCAGTCAATCCTAAGACTGCTAATAACGTTTTGAACTATTTTAGAAGAGTTTGTCTGGAAGACCCCTCAGTCTTTACTCTTCTAACATTGATAATAGTTTCAAGACTTGAGTAAATTATAAATGCACTTTAATTAACAGAAAAACTTTCATTCATTCATTAAATTTAGTAATACAAAATGTCAGAGTAATATTTAAATACTCATAAATAGTTATTACACCCTACTTTATGGACATAATTCTAATATATTAGACTATCCTACCTAACTTTTAAATGTGTGTCATGCCTAAGCGTATATGTGTTTATGAGAGTGGGGATATTATTGTGTACATTATATGTTTATATATGCTTAAATTAGAATGTGCATATAATAATTAAGATTTATTATTTTTCGTAATTAAAATGTCATCCATAAGCCCATTAGTATCTATATTGAAAATGTTATGGACATTAATGGATATTAGCTATGACTTTAATCTAACCGTGATAAAAAAACATGTACATTTCTAATCAACATTGCCCTAGATCTTTCTTAGAATTCCACTTAGGAGAATAAAAATTCATACCAACTATGGAGATTGATTGAATTTAGCTCCATGCTACATATAATCATTGCATCACATATATGTGAAACTATAGAAAATTCATTCTCTATAGAGTTTCTTGGTTTTATTAACAAGATAGTGATTATTATAGCCAAAATCAATGAGAAAACCCAGATTGATATAGTCTTGGAAACCTAAGATGATTCCTTACATCAATTCGTGATAAACTATAGCACATGCATAAATTTTTTATCAAGCCGAACTAAACTTCAAACTCTAGATGGTCAAGAAAATCCTAAAGACACAATTTGTATTAAGTATGGTCTAGTCCATTTCTTCTTTTGGGCTTAGCCTTAGCCCAATGGAGATGAAGAATATAAAGATCTCTAAATAAAGTTGACTGAGAGTAAGAAAGAGAAAACAAGATCTAATAAGAAGTGCTTCAATTGTGGAAGAATAGATAAAAGAAAACTAGCTAAAAGGTTTTCCTTAACTATAATGAGTTGAAACGTGCATCTCATTAAGAAGTTATCAATGATTATATCTACTACGTCATGGTGTGTAGAATTTGGAATCACCAATCACATTTGCAGTTCTTTATGAAGGTTCCAGGAAACCTGAAAGTTGAATGAGAAGGATGGCATGTTTTTCTTTGATAGAGACGTATGCACTATTTTGGATAATATATTTACCTCTAAATTGTTGTTTCATGGTATGGAGTAAAATAAAGATCAATGGCATATATCTAGGTTATATGATCTAAGTAGGATTCAAAGACTTGTAAGAGACAAGCTTCATGGCCTTTCAATTTTAGAACTTTACAGGTAAGTGAATCCATTATAAGATAAGAATACAACCAAGAGTCATTTCAAGACATAAGGATATAGAGGTAGATTACATTAGTGTTGAATATATTGCTTGAGTGGACAAGTGAAAGTCCATGTAAGAGGAGGTTATGATTAAAATGTCAATTTTTTATAGGTACTCTAGAGTACAGGTATATGTTTGTCTTATTATTCTCAAGTTTGAAACTTTTTGAGAAATCAAAGAGTTCAGACTGGAAGTCAAGAATGTTGGTCCTATTTATCCTAAAGAGAATTTTGATGATAACAAATCATTAAATGGGAAAATTAGGAAAATGAGCCATTCTTTTTTACTATTTTAGGAAATGGCCAAAAAAAATTTCAATTGCACAAATGGCCGATTTTTTCATCCTCTTTCTCTCATTTTTCTCTCTATACAAAGCACATGCTGGATTGTACAATCACGATCCTACTTTCACTTTTACTCCTTATACTCTCCAACAACACGAGGTATGTGAATATGAGCACTTTCAAATTCTATTTGTTAGCAAGAAAATAGCTGAAATTTCTACTTGGTTAGCAAGAAAATGGCTGAAATTTCTCCTTAGCTTGCAAGAAGATGGCTGGAATTTCTGCTTGGTTAGCAAGAAGATGGCTGAAATTTCTGGTCGGTTAGTTGTTAGCTGTTAGCAAGAAGATAGCTGAAACTTATTAAGAAATAGTAGCATAAGTATCACTTGAATTCCATTGCAAATGTTTTGACAAAATGGAAAGTGATAAATCCATTGGGTTTCAGGTTGCAAAAAAGCAAAGGAACTAGATCAAATGCTTCCTATTATCAACCCCAAAGCAAAACCCACTATAAAACCTATTTTTTTGGCAGAAATATTGAAACTCAAAAATGGAGAATTGGGGAATCCAGCGAGAGAGATGAAGAAGAAGAATGAGGGGATGTGGGAAGGGGTACGGTACCGGATGATATATAAAAATATATTACATATATACTACGATATACTGATGATATATTAAAATATACTACATATACACTACGATATACTGACGGTATATTAAAATATACTACAATATATAAATTTATACCTATAGTATATTTTTGTATACTATAGTACACCTGTATATACAATTTCTAGTTTTATAAAAAAAAAAAGAAAAAAATTACAGTTACGAAAGAAATCGGTCATTCTTGCAAATGCAACTTCTTTCGGAAATTCTCGAACTTATTATTCAAAAATGGCATATTTCTCTAAATGAGCCTCATTAAATTATTACTAATGAGTTAAATCAAGTGTGCATGAATAATCACAAGATGGATGCATGGAAAGCATGAAAAAAGACTCGGAGAATTCATGTAGTTTCTATGTATTTTGTAATAGGAGCTTACTTAAGTTGATTTACTTTTACTAGGCTCATGAATACAGTAAAAAATAGACTCATCGTGAAAAAATCAACCCTCTTAGCACTAAGATATTTTAAAATAGTCCTATCAGTCAGAAAGTCCAAAAATATCCTTGAAATATTTGATTGAATAAGGAAATGCATCAAACCGGGACAACATTGGGCTAAAATGGGTAAGCCGATGGAAGACCAGTCAGACTGGTTGAAACCGATCCATCGATGGCTCCTCACCAGTGCACCAATTTTGTAATTAAGGAATATTATCCTTAATTACCAACTGGTCCACTAGTGGGATCCAACAAGTGCACGATTGGTACTTATAAAGAATTTTTCCTTAAGGAATCGGTGCACCAGTTCTCCAAAACCAGTGAACTAGTTTTTACAGTATTTTCGAATCCTATAAATAGCCAATCCATTCTCCTCTCCCCCACACACTTCAACGAACCCTTCTCTCCTCTCTCTAGAATTCTCACAATCTTGCCTTTGTGTTCTTGAATTGCTAGTCTCCTTAAGTGAGAATAGGGATTGTCAAGGTCTTATTGATACCACAAACTAATAGGGATTGTAAAAATTTTGGTCTTCACCTGTAAGAAGATTGTGAGGGAAAAATCATCATGGAGTGATCCTTGAAGCGTGGACGTAGAGATAAACTTTCTTGAATGTGTCACCTCTTTATTTTCTACATGCTTTCAGTTCTGACACTTTTATACTGACTTGCTATTATTTTTCTCACTTATTACGAGTCAATATTTCTGCATTAGAATTTAATATTTAGTTACATAAATGTTATTTTGTAATTATTTATTTGAGTGCGTGAATTACTTAAATTACACACAATCGCCTAATTCACTCCCTCTTGGTTGGCCGTACTGATTATACAATTGATATCAAAAATTGGTACTCACTCTTTTGAAAGACTTTCGTCTTGAGTAATGGAAATCATGAGTGGATTTTTTTGTAGAAGGTCAATCTACTACTAGAGCAACTTTCTTTAAAGGGGATAATTGTACCTATTGGAAAGCTTGCATGAAAATTTATATTCAATCTATAGATTATAATTTATAGGATGTTATAAGAAATGGGGCTCACATTCCTTACAAAACCGTAGAGGGTAAAATACTACTAAGCTTAGTAATGAATGGAATGATAAGAATAAAAAGAAAATCTCATTTAATGCTAAGGCTATGAACGACTAGTATTGTGCTTTTGATCAAAATGAATTCAATAAACTATCTACTTGTGAATTTGCAAAGCCTATTTGGCATATGCTTGACGTCACACATGAGGATTCAAACCAAGTGAAGAGTCAAAGATAAGCATGCTTGTACATAGTTATGAATTATTTAAAATGAAACATGATGAATTTATGCATGATATATTTACTCACTTTATTGATATTATAAAAGGGATTGAAATCTCTTGAAAACCTTATTCAAATGTGGGAATGTTGAGAAAAATTCTTAAGTTTCTACAAAAGAATTGTAAAGCCAAAGTGACAGCCATTCATGAAGTCAAAGATCTCAATACACTTCCACTTAAGGAACTTACTGGCTCCTAATGACACATGAAATGAGACTTAAAGAAAATGACAAAGAAGAGTAATGCTTTTAAATCAACACTTGATCCATCTAAAAATGCTAAATTACTACAACAAATGTGGGATTATATAGGAGGGGAAGAACCCTGTGGAAAGTAATTCACAGGGTTTCCACGACACTCTGTTAGCCGATCTTGTGAAAAGTCTGCTTTTTCCATAGTGCACTTTGCATGCAATGAGGAACGTCGTTGTTTTGCTCTTTTAACAACATTTTCGGACTCTGATATAATGGCTTTAAAGGGTTCTTTAGCCCCTATATAATAATTTAGCAAGTGTTTACCACCCTTATACAATAAACATTAATGAGGGGTTTTCATCCTATAAAAGGAGATATCATAAGGTTCATTGCACCTTATGTAATAGTTAATATGTACTACTATAGTTAACTTTATGATTGCTACAATGAACTGCTTATATTAATTATCTATAATATATTAAAAGTGGGGAGGATGTGGGAATCATTTTTAGATAATTTTGTCTACTTATTATTGATACACTACTCAAAGTAACCTTCAAATTTACATATGGTATTTAATAATTAATCACTTTTAAAATTATAATAAATTGATCAAAGTAGTAATTAATTTTTAAGTCCATTCACATATTTAATGACTTTGAAAAAGTACGTAATTGATATAAATTTTAAGATAATTTTAATTTGATAACTTTGAATGAATTATAACAAGTTATTTAAGAAGTTCTAGAGAAAATTATAACTTTTTACTAATTGTTTTTACTATAGAGGAAATACAAATCTCTATAAAATTTAAAATATAATTCAATTTTAACACACTTTAAAAAAATTTAGTTATGTTGTATTTTATATGTTAGTATAATTAGCATGTTACATAATTATAGTTACACAATGTTTACAAATAAAAAATTAAATTTATAATACAAAAGAAAAGAAAATCAAGTTTAAAATTAAACGTGAAGTGAATAACTTAATTCTAATGACATCTCTTCTTCTTTTAATTTTTTTATAGCACCTTTCTACTATATATTCTCAATTCACCTTTCTACTATATATTCGTAATTCACTTTCCTGAAATATCAAAGCCATATAACCACAAAATATTCTATAACCTTGTTCTTTCTGATGAGAAAATAGAATTGACAATAAAAGCTCCTCTTATTTTTCTAGTTTGTACATTATAAACTATGACTATTTAGCTGAGAAACAATAAATCCCTCTGTTTAGTATTTTCTCTATGTTGGCAATTTTCCTCTGATAATCTTGATGATATGCATTCATAACTCACGCAATTATTCAACTTTATTATATCAAAACAAGTTATCTGACCCGCGTCTTCTTTACATATATATGTTTGAGACAATTTGTTTAAATCCTGAAATATAGGGGGTGTTAGAATAATAATGTTATATGATTCAATAAGTTATTTAAAGGTCTACCTAAGTACATGGGTTTCGGGTTTTGTTCACATAAGGGTTTGTGCTTTGATTTGAATAAAGTAATTTGATTGATGCCACTGGCCAAACATAATCTCAGCTAATGCCAGCAGTAACTATGTTATGATACCATTCATCTCAGTACAAGTCCCCCCCCCCCCCCCCCCCACAAAAANCCCCCCCCCCCAAAAAAAAAAACAATCCAAAACATGAGAAAACCCCTGACTCAGTTCATCAGAACATCACAAAAATTCTGCCAAAATAGAATAGTAAAGAACAACTAGAACACAAAAAAGAAATCAACCCACTAATTAGAACTATACAAAATACTCGAGTCTTACCATAATCTCTTGAAACTACCCATATGAGATTTCAAAAACAAAATAGAAATAACACTCTGTAATCCAATGGATTACCTCTTAAAACTTCACTAAGAGGAGTGGGATAGAGGAGACTCTAATCAATAAATGAAACATGAAATTAGTTTAGACTAACCTATTTAGATTAGGTAACTCTTTCAAAATAACAAGCGTATATGTTAATCGATGCCTCCCTCGATCACCATCAATCATGACAGTAACACACCTTATGCAATCCTTAAACGATGAGAACAAAAAAAGAAATTTAAATTTGACAGGTTTATCAATAAGGTAGGTAATAATTCCATAATGCTCTGTTGTGAAAGGAAATAATAGAGAGATGAGAAATAGAGAACTTTAAAATAAAATTCAATCTTCAAAATCGTCAATTTAATTTCTTGTAAAAAAACCAATTATGTTTTCTTGAAGAAGAAGTGAAATCCAAAAGAATTGAAGAACAACTCCAGAATCTCATTCTTAAATAACAAATTAAAATCTTTGGAAAAAAAATTACAAGGAATTATGTGTTGACATCCTTAATTCCTTCTAGCATAGAAAGCAACACATGATCAACCTACCTTATGTCAAAAGATTTGATGAGTAAACTAGTGATATTTATAATTTATATGAGGATGGCCAACTATCCAAAGTGAAACTTACATAACTCATAGCTCCATAAATGGCATGATGCAGTGAAAATTTTAGAGCAAGTAAGAAAGGAAGCAGATTCTACATGATTCGTAACTTGGTGCTAGTTCAGAAATTTTTTAGGATGGCAATGATTAAAGAAAGTCCATCAAATGCAAGAATAAACACTTTTTATCTCAGAGCGGCCATTAGCCAGGACCACCAGGGAACGCACTTCAAATTCTCAAAGCATATAACGTTTTCCTATGTTTTTCTTTTCAACTCAAAGATGGAATGAGAAGAAAAGCAAGAATGTTGAAGCAGTTATTAGACATGAAAGAGGGAAAACGGTATATTAAGAAGCAGTTATTAGACATGAAAGAGGAAAAATGGTATATTAAGACACCCCTCAATTTCATACTTCTTTTCAATAAACATTACCGGTATCAGCTTCAAGATCATCGTGACCAATATAATCTCCAAATATGGCTTTCCTCCTAAGCCTTCCTACATAGAACTCAACATGTTCCTTCATGCCTCCCTTGAATAAACTCGTGAGCTTTTAGATGTGTGAGGTAGGTTTTCAACAAGTTTGGCTATTTATGGTATTGAATCTTTATTTAGAGAGAGTGACACATAGATAGAGAGAGAGAGATCAATGACGATCGGTGACGAGGACAGAGGGAGTGCGCAGAGACGCCTTGCGCAATAACTTGAATCTGGGAAAAGAGGAGAGACGAAGAGAGTCAAGGGAGGCAGAGGGAATTTCTACAAAAAAAATGTGTGGTGAGAGATAAAGAGAGATAGACCTTACCTGAGAAGCTTGAGGTTATGGCATTCATGTGGCTAGCTTGAGGTGAAGAGAGTCGAGGCAGGGCATGCGAAGGGCTAGGGCATACTTTCTTCTCTGGGCTTCTCTTTGCCTAAGAAAGAAGAAAATGACCAAATAAGAGAGGGTACACAATTTTTATACGATGGGCGGCGCCAATGAAATTTTTGTCTATATGATTCTTTTAAAATCCTATAAATATAAATATTTTATAGGAGAAAACAAGGAACCCTATCATTAAAAGCGTAGAATCTCATATTTGTTATAGTAAAAATGAATATGGCGATGAAGATGAAATACCTCTTCTCACTAGACAATTCAAGAAACTCTTGAATAGGCAAAAGAGTGCTCCAAGAAAAGACGACAAAAATATACTATGTGATGTACTCACATGCTTCGAAAGTAATAAGGTTGGACAAATCTAGGCTGACTGTCCAAACTTAAATAATACCCTAAAGAAGTTCGGACGAAGGGCATTCAAAGCAACGTGGGATGAGACTGATGAAAGTGACTTCGAAGAAGAAGAAGAAAAAGTTACAAACATGTGCTTCATGGCATTAGAAGATGAGTTAAGCTCTTCCAAACTAACTTTGAATAGTAAACCTAGCTATGATGATCTTGAAATTGCATTTGAAGAACTTTTTAGCGAAATTGGAAAAAACTATGCTTAAATAAGAAAATTATGAAAAGTTATTATACAAAACTTCAAGAATAAATTGAGATTTGAAAAATGAAAATTTAAAAATTGAAGCAGTTCTACATGTGTTGAATCGAGATCGTGTTGAATGTCAAAAGAAAGAAAAATATTTAAATGTAACACTTAAAATGTTTACAAACTATAGTAATAACTCAATAAACTTATTAGAAACCAAAGATATGCCTTCGAGAATTGGGATATCAACCTTTTCAAAATAAGCAATTACATAATTTTTTTTGTAAAACCCAAACAACCTCAGACACATTATCCTCCCATTACTTGTCACTATTATGGAACAAGTGTTTCTCATGCTTCCGTGAAAAGGAAGATATATATCTTGAGAAAAAAGACTGGACTCCCTATTATACTAATCATCAAAGACCCAAAAATATTTTAGTACCAAAAATCAAATTTGAATATTTGTTTTGTAGGTGCTATCAAAGAAGGATGATAAATGGTTCTTCGATAGTGGTTACTCAAGACACATGACCACTGACAAGACAAAACTCACCAAAATTAGTCGAAAGAAAGGACATATGACCACTGACGAGAATACCCAATGCCAGTCTATTTTCCACAGACACAGTCTATTTTAATGGTTTTGTAAACTTGTAAACTAGTTGATTTCTTGTTTCCACAAACACACGTGAAATATCTCCCTTTTACACGTGATCTCAAAGAAAATGATGTCTAAGATCAATATTCTTAGTATGAGTGTGCAAAATGGGGGGTTTATAAACATTTATAACACTGGTATTATCACATCGAATAGGTACATATTTAAAATCTAATCTAAAATTTTTTAGAGTTTATTTCACCAACAAAATATATTTGTATTTATACAAGTTAATGTATAATTTGCAAGTATATATCAAATTATAGTTATATGTGCATCGATGGATGATGGATGGTTTTGACGTAGAAAGTTGAAAAGCCAATATGGACCTAGGTGTAGTTTAAAAAAATAAACTCTTTGTGGTTTTTAGTGGGAAAGGAGAAATTATTAGGGGTGCTTTTTGAAAAATTACAAAGAAAATAAAATATACGGTTATTGTGCAAATCGGTCCTAACAGTTTCCCTATCAGTGCACTAGTTGCTATAGTACCAGATCTATGTACTTAAGCTAGTGCCTTGTTTCTTCTACACTCTCTCCAGTCGATTACTCAAACCCTCTCTTGCCACTCCTTCTCCAACCGATCGAAGGTTTTTCTACAAGCAATTTTCACCATTTTTTCTCTCTTCCTTATTTAGCTCTCCTTCCATCCGGTTCAAGTCTCTTCCATCACTTTCCACTATTTTAGTTGAATGTTCAATCATTTTCATCAAGAGACAAGAGGTGTATCATTAAGAGGATCAAAGGGAAAGAGAGCAAGCTCTTTCAATGATGAAGATGAGAGGTTTGAAAATTTCCTATTGAAGCTAGGTACTCTAAGAATCCTTCACATGAAATTTTACTGGGATGATTTGTTAAATATGTTGATTTTGATGGATTGCAAACATAGAATTTATTTGCTAGGATGTGATGAAAAATCTATTAGATGTTAATATATATCTTAGATTGGTTTGAGTATTCTATGTAAATTTTATGGTAGAAGATCATCCGTTTATTGAAGAATTTTATGGTATCTCAAAATTAAGCAATTTTTTTGCGATACCATATCATGGGTTAGCCTTCTATCACACCTCTAATTGGCCAAACAATGAAAATTTTGATCCTTTAGATATCATCTGTCTTGTATGTGACAAACCAATTATCCAAACCATTTTTGAGCCCTCGATAAATCAACTCTCCATAGAAGCAACAATTCTTCAATATATTTTCACTTATACGTTTCCTCATCGAGGTGATTACAAAGACATAAGTGAACGCTTTTGATATTTTTCTTCTCTATAAAATTTTGAGAATGAAAATATTGATATGTGTTATTTGATGATGAAGTATATGGACAATGTCATTCACAACCTCCAACACTCTCTACCTTATGGAAGTCGCTTACAAGAATATTTGAGCATTTTGGCATTAATCTTAGTGAAGAGGAGTTTATTGAGCTACAAAGGAGTGATTTCTTAACCAAAAACTCTCCAAGGAAGATGCACATTGAGAACATAAATGAAGTGTGGATGAAAACCCACCAAGCCGCAAACTAAGGAAATGAAAACTTGGACAATGTTATTCCTGATGTTGAGTTTACTTTTAAGGATTTGTTTGTTGATGATCGTTGAACTGAAAGTATGCCCTTCACCGACATGCTCCGTCAAGGAAATCTTGTACCTACCTTTCAAGGAGAGTCTTCTCAAGCATTTGGGTCTGATATGTATACACTTAAAGGTCTACACCAAAAGATAGATGCTCTATCGCTTCAACAAACAAATTTGCAAGAACACAATCAAGAATGCAAGAGCAACAATCAAAATTTCAAGAGGATATTCGCCAAGAACAAAGAGAATACTACATATCTATAATGGCTGCTACCACAACTTTCCACCTCATTCTCCTAGTGATGCATAGATTTTAATTCATGTACGTTATGCATTTTTTTCACTTTTTCATCATTTTGTCTAACCTATGTTATTTTCATGTACTTGTTCCTTTTGGTAATGACAAAGGGGGAGAAAGAATGGAGTTTTTCATGGTCATATATTAAAGGAGAGTATTTATTTAAAATGATTATGCCTACACTGAATACATGGCATGCATTTGGGAGAGTATATTTAGTTATGATTACCTACTCTACAACACTTGATTAGCGATGATTACATGCTTTGTTAAACTTGATTATTTGTGATAAAATACTATATCTCTAAATAATTTATCATCATAAAAAATGGAGAATCTTGACCCCATTGATCCTAAAAAGAATTTGGATGATAACAGATCACTAAAGTATTACTAATGAGTTAAATCAAGTGTATAGGAATACTCAGAAGATGAATGTATGGAAAGCATGAAGAAAAAGAAAAGACTTGAAGGATTTATGTAATTTCTATGTATTTTGTAACATGAGCTCATTTAGGTTGATTTACTTTTACTAGGCTCAAGAATACAGTAAAAAACACACTTGCCCAGTAAAAGAATCAACCCTCTCGACTCTAAGATATGTTAAAATAGCCCTATCAACCAAAAAGTCCAAAAATACGCTTGAAAGACCTGATTGGTCAAGGAAATACATCAGACAAAGACAACATTGCGCTAAAATTGGTAAACCAGTGGGAGATTAGTTAGACCAGTTTGGTGGCTCCTCACCGCTGCACCGGTTCTGTAATTAATGAATATTTTCCTTAATTACCAACCAGTCTAGCGGTGGGATCCAACCGTTGTACTAGTTGGTACTTACACAAAAATTCCTTTAATTTAAGGACCAAAACACCGGTGAACTAGTTTCTGCAGTGTTTTCAATTCCTATAAATAGCCGAGTCTTTCTCCTCTCCCCCACACACTATAGCTAGCCATTCTCTCTTCTCTCTAAAATTCTCACAACCTTTCCTTTGTGTTCTTGAGCTTAGAGTCGCTAAATCTCTTTTGGTGAGAAAATAGTTGTGAGTGAGAAAAATAGTTGTGAGGGAGCTTCTGAATTTGCAATATTGAAGGGATTTCTATTTGTAAGAGACCTGTAGATCTCGAATAACATATTGGCAAGTTTGATTGGTATGATAAAACAATAGGGATTGTAAAAGGTTTGGTCTTCACTCGTAAGAAGATCGAGAGAGAGAAATCTTCAAGGGGGATCCTTGAAGCGTCGACGAAGGGATAAGATTTCTCGAACAATGCTAGAATACCATGTGGTGTATCTCTCTCTGCTCTCTTTACTTTCTGCATGCTTTCATTTTTCACACTTTTATATTGACTTGCTATCAATTTTTCCCCACTTATTACGCTAAGTCAATATTTCTGCATTACTATTTGATATTCATTTACACGATTTTTATTTTTTCATTATTTATTTGAGGGCGTGAATTTCTTAAATTGCATACAACCATCCAACTCACCCTCCTCTCAGTTAGCCATACGGATCATACAGAGAAGGCATTAGAGAAACAAACTAAGTCTCTGGATTTGATCAAATAGGTAAATACCCCTTATGTACATTCACAAACTGCTTGGCAAATATTGGGATTGCATCCAGTCAGTTACAACTAAGTTATCCAAAGAAAGGTAAAACAAAAAGAAGAAACAAGCTCTTTTGAACATGATGAGATCTATGCTTAATTTTTTAACTAACCTATATTTTTTTAAGAATTAGCTTTATAAATGATGTACTTTAAATCTGACTAAACACCACAAGAATAATGGAAAGATTGTAAACCTAGTTTACATCAATTTCATATATGTGGATGCTCGGCACACGTGCTAAGGTAGAATTGTACTAAGCTAGATGATAGACCAAAATGTTGTCTATCTTTGTCCTTCTAGTACTAAAAATGGAAGTGTTTATAAGTACAAACATTATGTTCTTGGAAGAAGACTGTGTTTCAAAAGGAATATCTATAAGAAACATAATTTAAGAATAATTATCAGATAGTGCTTGTGCCACACAATCCAATTGGTAATAGATAAGTCCAGAAGTTAGTGAAAATCTAGTTAATCAAGAGAATAAGAGTAAAGTACTTCCTAGTACTACACAACCTTATTTTAGTGGGGGTGTTTTTCATTCACATGATAAATAAATGTTCCTAGGAGAGTCTAATATGGTAATTTTGGTGGAACATTAGCTAAATCCCAATCACTACATTATAGTGGGAGGCGATCACGACAACTGAGAGATTCATGTTCAAAGGAGAGACTTCCAAGTCCATCTTAGAGGAATGTGATTTAGATCCTAGTAACTATAGAGAGGTAAACACTACAACAACGATAAAATGCTACGATAGCGACCAAAAAATGTTATCGTAGCATTTTCATAGCGTTTTTCTAAACGCTATGTTTGTTAACGTTATTAAAAGTCTCGACCCTATCATAGTGTTTTTTCACCGCTATCAAAACACATTTTAAAGAATTTTTTAAACGCTATGGTCGACATACCATAGCGGTTTTGTAACGCTAGTAGACCTACCCTAGCATTTTTAGAATGTTGTAGTAGAGCTATCATACCGTTTTTTCAATGTTGTTAAAGATGTTCCATAGCATTTTTTCAACGCTTGGAAGACTTACCATAGCATTTTTCCAATGCTATGAAAGACTTGCCATAGCGTTTTTCAATGCTATGGTAGACAAATGATAGCATTTATAAACCAATAGTAAAAACTTACCATAACGTTTTTTAAACGATGTCAAAGACTTTTCATAGCATTTTTATGCAATATGATGTGCAACATCTTATGTTTATAAGTTTTTGTGTAGTACTTATTCTTGCTATTGTACAAGCTTAAAAAATAATATTTTTGACAAAATACCAAAAAATAACATCACATAACGTTTTACTATATTACTCAAAATTGTTACAAACTATTGTCTGCTAAAAATCATAGTTTCAAATGACAAATACATATTAATTTTTACATAGAACAAGCAAAAGTAATATCCTAATCTAGTATGACTCCAAATCTAATTATGATGCTTCATAAACCAATACCGAGACAACATGTGACTTGCTTGCTTCTGCTGACTTTGTTTTGAAGTATAATTGTAACTGTAGATTTTTAAACAACCCAGAAAAATAAGAAATTCATTTATACAAACTGAATCTAGAAAATAGTGTGGAAAATGTACTATTCAATATAATATGACTAAGAAGAAATAAGTTGAGTAAAATAATTATTAATGATTAGTAACACATGAAAATTAATGATTAATAAACCTAAGATACAAGAACAAATCAACACTCAACACTCATCTATGAGCTTTTACTCCCTACCCCAAAAATCTAATCTGACTTTTGCTCCCTCAATTCATTCATTTTGCTCCATATGAGACATTTACAAACAAAGGGTAGAACTAAAAATAATAACTACAAAACATGTAAGAAGCACATTCCTTAAGACTAGTTAAAATAATTCTAAGCCAGCTAATTTAGTACTAAAAATTGATTAAGCTAGTTGATCTTATTTAAGATATTAATAAATTTCAATCTTTAAACACTCAAACTAGTATCAGTAAAGGTAAATAATCCTAGACATGTTCTACACTTCAATAAACAAAAATCGGTCCAATAATTGCAATTGTGTCTATAACATAGCCCCACTAAGAATTACAAGTGTTTTATGCTATTGGTATACCTAAACCACTATCAGTATTTACTGACACCTATGAATCTGTTAAACTACAATGCTCCGTTAAACCTTTGATGAAAATGGGTAAGGCAAATACTGTAAAAGAAAACTCATTTAAGTCCTCGCTTGTGATGAGCGACACAAGCACTTGCTATCTAAAAGCAGAGATGTAGGTAATTGTACACAATAGAAAAAGAACAAGTGAACAATAAAGTTATCAGAACTTACCTAAAACTCATGAGCAACTATAAAATGAATAAAACCACATTGACCAATACCATATCCAAGAAAAATGAAGGGATGAGTTTGATAGGATTTTAGCATATACCTGGTCTGTAATGAGATTAGTTCCTTTTTCCCCTGGACTGTAAATAAACTTAGTTAATTTCACTTTAATTTGGCTAAGAAATGTAAATCAATTGTAGCTTGATCCTACGATTCATATTTCACACACTATCTACATAACCTATCAGCCTTCCAATAAACAAACATGATACATCAGTTAATAAGGCATGTAATATAATAATAAGTAGCAAATGGAAGTCGAATGAATCCAACTCCAAGCTTCATAGTTATCTGAATAAGTTGAGAAGCACGTTACTCCAAGCTTCTTAGTTATCTGAATAAGTTGAGAAGCACGTTAAGTAAATGGTAAACAAGAATAGGTTAGTACAGTCTTTAAAATCCCAAGAGAAAGTAAAACTTGCCTAAAGAATATTTTCTGCCATTAGGAAAGTACAACATGAAGCGTCTAAAAGAAGCTATCACCCAAGGTGATGGTAAATCTTTAAATCATGTCAATTCATGATTTTCATGATTTCACTTTATATTGAACTATGGTATAAAAGGTCTTCCAAAGTAATAGAACAATGCTTTTAATTTTTGATTAATGAGTTCTTAAGATTTTCAACAGATAAGTGACGGATGTACATATCCATGTTGCATGCAAACATATATCCATGTAGGAAGAGGCATATCTTATCATCTATGATCAAAATTTGAGAGTATATCAAAATATGTAGACAACTATAAAACACCAAAGTTTCCAACATCAAAAGCACACGATAGCAATAATTCCTCAGTTGAGTTTTAGGATATGAAATTATAGCTGGAAGACTAAGCTGTAGGATAAAAAACTTGGATGAAAAATTATAGTTGGTTGATAGTACCACTTAATAGAACAGAGAGACTGTCCATCCAGTGTCATGTGCTACTCTTATTCATATTCTCCCACACATTTAATTAACTTCACCATTAGGATTGTATGCAAGAATCATTTTTTTTGTAGTGGTATCATGTAATACATGAAAGCTCGAATAAGTAGCAGGAAACCATGCCATACAAAATACTCATAAAAAATACTATCCATTAATGCCAAACCCTTTACATGCAATAGTGTATAGAAAAAGAAGCATGAAATGAAACATAAAAAAATAAAAACAAAACAAAAAATCAACTCACCAATAATGAAGATATAGCTTAGAAATACCAAAATGAAATATATTATAAGCATAGATCGGTTAAACAAAGCCCCATAAAAGTATGCAAGAACATTATTTCCAAGAAAACTTGCACACAACACAAGCACACACATACATGACAAGTAAAGCATCATCAAGTTGAAAACCACTTCCAATATGTTCCCTAATATTTCTTTAATCTCGAAATTCACCCCTCCTTAAAAAACGAAGGAAAAAATTAGCATAAAAACTGTAAGCTGCTAGTAAGCGTGATCTCCTAATCAACTTTAAAAAAAATATCGATCAACAATTATTTCAATTGATTTATCTGTAAAACGCAACTTCGTAAGTTCCAACAAAATAGAACCAAAATTGTCAATACTACAAGCAAAAATACACTAACCAAATGAATAACATCAATCCTCACATCACCAGCTTCTACACCTTCGATGGTTGGTAAATACATCTTCAAGAACATCACCAGGACTTTTGTTCTTCACAATTCCATACATGTTTGAGTACTAACTTTATACATTTTTACCATGGATCTGTGCAGGCTTTGATGAAGAAGTACAATATGAAACCATTGAAATGACCTGATTTAGGTCTACCTGCAAAAAAATATCAGAAGTTAGTTACTTTGTCAGCTTTTTTGTGACAGACTAAGTAAAAGACTTAAAACCTAAATTGAATTTAGCCGAATTGGCATGGTTCTATATCCTAAATCTCCCTTCTTCTTTTTCATCAAAACAAAATTTCCATGCCAACAATATCAATGCTCAATGCTCAAATCTTGCTTTTTTGGTAACAACTATTACCAAAGTGAAGTCTCTCAACAAAATTTTATATATTAAAAATGAATGACATATATTTAATCTTATCATCGATTGGGGCATTTGGGTGAAAAATAGATAGAGCACGAGCAAACTCTTCAAAACCTAGAATTCCATTGTGCTTTGTGTCAAACAGATCAAACACCTGTGACTAATAAACAAGTCAATTTATCAATGGAGAATAATGTTCATATGGCATCTGCAAAGTAGACAAGTTTATGAATGTTAACTCAATGGGAAAAGAGTACCCAATCAGTGAATAAACTCTCCTTTTTTACTTGTTTTAAAATGAGCCAGTTGAAACTCTACATGAAACAGGTCGATTTGGAGCTTTGAGAAATAATGAAATGTTGCAAAAATGTGGCATATCTTTTGCATGGAAAGGATCTTTAGTTTCATGTAAGGGAGGTTTAAGTCATTAGAACAGTATAAAGGGATACCTTGCTTATTAGTCCGTCATCAATCACAGCACTGCTGATTTCCTAAGAGTTCATAGAGTGCCTCAATTTCACTTACGCTGATTGCATCCAAGTAAAATGCTAAAAGTTCAACTTGAAATATCCAAATCAACAGCATTAGCATATAATAAAGACATTATGAAAAATTGACCAACATTGTCATGCGCTTCTTTTTGTATGAGCAACATTTCCCACATAATAAAAAGTGACGGAAAGCTAAATGGACGTTAAGATACATGTTTATCAAAGACTAATAAAATCATTTTTTAGACAAAGACGAATAGAATCTTGACAAACAATAGAATGATAACATACATAATGTCTCCCTTACCAGATGTTCAGGATCTTCAAGACCTCTAGATTGCTTATATATGTCAACACCACAACGTTGCAGAAGGGAAGCAAATAATTCCCCTTTTGACACCCACATTATACAATTCAGCTAAATTCAATTAAGGTTTCTTAAACTATTTCAAATTGAATAGAACAATTTAATTTGTTTTTAGTACTAATTGGATGAACAGTGAGGGTCGGGCGATTCAAAACGGCGGTGTGTCTACTAAAAAATGATCTCATCGGCCACTTCACCTATCGGCTCCTCCTAGTGGTTGCCAATGTATCCTCTCACTATGCCTGTGTCGTGTTGTAATAGTCTCACTCCTTGATTAGCAAAGCTCCTAATTTCCTAATAATCAAATCAATGAATTAAAATATTGTTAACCAAAGAAATCAGTGGTGATTTGAGGTAATCAGAGTGAAATGGAGGTTTTCCTCCTCTACGCAATGTTCAAGTGCAAGCCAAACATATGTGTTCGGTGTGAAATGAGCCAAGACATAAGTTATACCAAGTAATCCAAAGGCCCCAAACTCTTAGATCTAGTAAGACTTAGGGATGTACGATCCTCTCTAATAAAAAAACAGAGAAGTCCAAAGACATACAAAAAATATTCTTTTTTTACATTAACTTCCTCTTTACAAACTACCTTGAGCTTATTAATGCTCTTGAGCTGCTTTACTGTCTGAGTTTGATTCAAACCTCCAAAGCTCAGACTCCTCCAAACCTATCAGACATACCCAGGAAAACCACCTCCCCTAATCAAACAATGCTCCAAGCCCTATACAAGAAGAAAACCGCAGATGAGAAAGAAGATAACTAATCCCTGTAAAGAAATACTCCTAACTGAGCGCCTAATGCAACATCCATCTCTAACTCGGGAAACCCCAATTAAGAGAAGTAAGTCATAATTTGGCACAATGAAGAAAGAGAAGCAAATAAAATTTGGGAAACCCTAAACTAGGACAAAATTCCTCAGAAAAAACATAAATATCAGACAAGAATCACACACAATAGAACATGAATTAGAGATTAAAACATGCTTCGAAAGAAAAATGAAACCTTCATCTTATCCTGAGATGTCAAAACTAAAGTTGGAAAGGGCTGGAAAATTGAGCTGCAACACAGAGTTGAGAGACAGAGTTGTGAGAGGGAGAGCTACGAGATCCAAGAGAAAGAAATGCTAGAGAAAATCTAAGATAGAGCTGCTACATCGATAACAGAGCTAGTGAGAGAGATACAAGAAGCTACCAGTGAGAGGTTCACGAAATAGAGCTTCAAGAGAGAGAATCGAAAGAGTGGGACTCGCGAGCTACATCCCCGGGCTTCAAAAATTGTATAGATAGGTTGAAGCAGAGAGAGCTAGTCGTGAGAATGAAAAGAGAGGGATGTGAATCTGAAGAGAGAAGGATTAGGTCTAATTTTAGGCGGGTTGGTTTCTTTTGTTCCCAATAGATAATGATTTGGGTTGGTTTGGGCGGTTCGTCATTTTTTTTTTTGCACATCCCTAGTATTGAGTATAGCAAATCATTCTCACTAATAACCATGCTCATGTCTAGAAAAAATTGTATCCATAGCAGCTCATCTCATTTACGAGTTCCGGCAAATGAATGTCAAGAACACTATCTTGCATGGCAATCTTGAAGTGCATATATTTATGTCTCAATTTGTTGGATTTTTTGTTAAAGGTCATGAATTATGATATATAGGATGTATTGGTCTAGTTATGGACTTAAGCATTCATTAAAGACTTAGAACATTATGTAGATCATGGAATCAAACTTTTGATTTTGATCAAGGTCATAATGAGCCATGTCAGTACAAGAGAAAGGCAACATAATGGTTTTTTTGATGCTTTATGTAGATGACATTCTATCATCAGGAATGATATAGAGTTAAGTATCAACGATGAAGCTATGTTTGTCTAATTTATGATATAAATGAACTTTGAAAAAGTAATCTTCATTCTAAGAATTATATTCTTTTGAGACTTCAATATAGAATAGTGTGCTTATCTTGAACCGCGTAGATAATAATATGTTGCATATGTGTGCAATGCAGGGTTCCAAGAAAGGGCTTGTTATCATTTTAGAATTATAACCCATGCATCATGTCAGTGTATTATGACATAGGATGGAATAAATAACATGAAGAATGTTCTCTTGTTATCAGCAGTTAAGCTTAAGTATGTTATATTGTACACCAAGTGATATGCATATTATGTCATAGGCTTAGTCAGTAGATATCGGTGGAATCCTGGACGAGTAAACTAGATAGTTGTGAAGCATATACTCAAGAATCTTAAGAGAAACAAAGGATTATGTATTTGTCTATCATAGTGAGAATCTCATACCAATTGGGTATACAATTCAAATTATTTCAATAAGATTACTTCAATTGAGCATACATTTTTATAAAAACTTTAGCCCCAAATATCTTTAGGTCATATGCAGAACATGAGGGTTTAACTGGTTGTACGTGCTTGAGGGAAAGTGGGTGACTGCTGGGTTGTGCCCTAGAAAGTACTAGAATTTTATTGTTTTTATCAAGACATTTAATTCTAGTGAATAATAAAAAATTTATTCTTATATTATGCAGCAAGTTTATTTTTGGGCCTTTTTGGAGGGCAGGCAGCAAGTTTAATGCCTTGCTTCCAGCTATTATCATTTGAGACATAAGACATACCATATAAATAATAATTTTTAACTTTCATTCATCCATATTAACTTAAGTTACGATTTTATAAATTTTTAATATTTTATGAAAATAATAAATTACTTGATCAATAACTTATTAAATTTGAAGCTTATTTAGAGAACTATATGTGCTAAAGGGTTTACCCGTCGGATCCTAGTTTTGTGTCCAAAAAACCCGGATTGTGCAGGTTTAGAATTACTGTAACAGACGGATCGTAGCACGCGCATCTCCACTTTCGCATGACATAACTTTCGACATGGGTGGAACCACGGACTCTGTAAGATATCAAATTGAAGCTTATTCAGAGAACTACATGTGCTAAAGGGTTTACCCATCGCAACCTAGTTTTGTGACAAAAAAACAAGGACTATGCAGCTTTAGACTTACTGTAACAGACTGATCGTAGAAGATAGGATAAGAAAGAAAAAAGAATTTGAAGAGACAAACATCATGTTGGAATTATGTCCATAAAGTAGGGTATAATAACTATTTATGAGTATATTTATTTCTCAGACATTTTGTATAACTGGATTTAATAAATGAATGGAAGTTTTTCTATTAATTAAAGTGTGTTTATAATTTACTGAAGTCCTGAAACTATTATCAACGTAAGAAAAGTAAAGACTGAGGGGTCTTCCAGACAAACTCTTATGAAATAGTTCAGAACGTTATTCACAGTCTTAGGATCGACTGAGCAATCGAATCTGATTATGACTATTAGGTTGAACTAAAGGATGCCGGTCTCGAGACATGAGAGTGGAGACTCTAACGATTGACCTAGGCATGTTATGAAATATGTTGAATAGACCAGTAACAAATTAGTTTGGAGTAAAACTGCTTATCTAACTCTAAATCTAATTGCTTCACCTTAAGGGTATATTCATAATCATCTTAATCCTGGAGTGAATACGAAACTTGACCTAGTTAGTTATGATCTTTGATACGTCAAATGAGTAAGTTCGAATTGCCGGATAATACCTCGGCTGTTGGGAGCGTGATTCAACAATGTCAGAGTTACGTGATTCATAGTTATAGAAATTCGTGGTTAGATTACAATATGCAATAATATCACATCATGCTTTATTTATGGGTGTGTGAATAAATTAATCTAGCCAGATACTCGATGAAATGAATCATTGAATAAGACGTGAGGAATTGTATGAGACAATTTACTATTATGTCTTTCATATTCACAATCAATAGAGGAGTTAAGGAAATAATAACAATAGGGGCAAAATAGTAATTTTATATCCCGCTCTTGTTACAAATATTCACAAATGGTAATATATTAAAACATTCTGTGGACCGTGAAATAAAAGTGTTTATTTACACTAATAAAAAATATAGCGCGCATGAATCGAGAGTTGATTCGGCATCAGACCTATAGTGGAGTCGTATGATGTCATGATTAAATAGGTCGGAAATTATAGAGATAAATTCACCGAGTATTTGAGTCCTATAGATTATTCATGTGGGTTCATTCGGTCTCAAGAGTAGCTCATAAGGACATGAATAAAAAAACAACATCAGTTGGACCAAAAACGTGTTTCGGACCAATGTATATTTCTCAAACTCATATGTGATGGGTGTTGTCATTTAATTAGTGACAATGAAGTAATTAATGTTCAAATTAATTATTTAGTTATTTTTTAATTATTAGATAATTAGTAAATAAATTAATTAATTAATTAATTTATTATTTTCTAATTTTGAATACGTTTAACTTTGTATGCATAATCGGATGTATGTTTTAATATTTAATATGACTAAATTGATTTATGTAAATTTTTTTGATATTCCGCTCAGGAACTATTCGTGGTTCAATAATTTTTTTTTAAATTTTAAAATTCGATCCAACACATCAATCATAGGATCTTAAGGTCTACTAATCTCATGAAAATGATATATAATTGCTCAAGGTCATAATATTTTTCGGTTAAAATGACTCTCATTTAATTTATTTATCAAGCAATATTTTCTTCTAATTTCAAGTGTTTACTAATATTTACTCAACATAATATAAGATTAAATTTATCCTAATTATTTTGTGTTCTCCTATACACGAACTTTAAAAAAAATTCTTGCACACTATGTGGCACGACTAAGTACGAGCATGAAACTCCATTATTTGTTGCTATAATAGTTAAGTATAAATATAATAAATAATTGGGCATAAAAAATAACTTACTTCTATAACTAATTATCAAAAATACTATTCATTCAACATTTAAAAGGTCTATCTTTCTAATATCGAAGTGTCAAATGAATTATATAATTTACTTATTTAATAATTGGTATCAGCTTAGATAAAGATCTCAATATAATAAATTCATAACAAAACGGTTGCATGTTCACATTTATTTTGCAATGACTATCAACAAAATATGAGGACAAATGATACCGCATGTCAGAATATATCTCTCGCAACATGTATTATCTGGTGGATAGTTATCAATTACACCTTTTTAAGAGGAATTTCAATAGTAACGACAAATATTTTTGTCAAATCAATTAATCCATTTATGAAAAATAAATTATCTACGATGAGGGTCTCGTCTAATAAGAAGATAATCTTCATGACATATTAAATATGCAATATCACTATCTAAAGATTATATGTTACACAAAAAACTGCAAATAACATGCAACACATGTAGTATATGAGTAGTACTAAAAAATAGTGAATGTTGGGAAAAGAAAATTTGGACAAAATTGTCCTTACTGCTTCACGGAATTCTAATATTATCTTTCATATATGTTTAAGTTTAATCTTTTAATAATATTTTTTTTGAAAAAATTGTCACTATTACTTGGTGAAATTCTCATATTTCCTTCATGAATATTAATATTTTCTAATGAAATGGTTAATGACATATATTTTTTCATTTTTTGACACTATTATCCACACTATTCCTAAAAAATTGTCACTTTTAATAACATTTTTTGACACCACGATCTGTTTGGTTAATGACTATTCTTTATTCATTTTTTCGTTTGTATAATAGAACAAGATAATGAAATTGAGTTGAAGAATATACTAGATTTAGAGTGAGACATATGAATGTCTATATTATATCATACTACTTTAAAAAGTGTGTACTTTTAAAAAAATATTATTTTAACAATGTTATCCAGCATAGATATAATATTCATAAAATACTCTTAATTAAGGCAACCATTTTACAGAATCTTATCAAACAATCATTTATTATCAGAGTTAAAAATTTGTAACTATTGAATATTGTCTAATATAAGTAATTAGAAGTTATATAATTGATAACTTCTGGATAACAAAATATCAACTGTGCCTATCACAGTATAATTAAAATTTATAATTATCATTTACATATTATCAACTATTATAATTGAAATAAATATTATAACTTAGTATCAACTATAATAATTTTGAAGGTTATGGAATATGAGTAAATTCGAAATGATAAAATCACCAAATAAGTTTTAATTGTTTCTGAAAAATAAAGTTTCTCCATTCTAATCAATATTACAACCAATACTAATTAAAAAATCAAATAAAGTATCGATAATAATCATTGGTGTAATTACGAAAATCACATTTTAACAATAATTTTTTTTCTATAAATATCAATCCTTATGAAGGTGCTTCACGTGTTGTAATTTTTGTTCTTCACTTCTTTACTAAATTGTAAATTGATCATAGTTTTTATTTTTAATTTTGTTTTATAATTTTTCTGTTTTTATATTACTTATTTTTGTTAAGGTTTTGTGTTTTTCAAATTATCGATTTTAAATTATTATTTTCAAGCGTAAGATACATGTATTTAATTTAGTACCAACAAATACATGTAACAGTGCAATATATACAAATCTCATGAAATAGTAAAGCACAAATAATGGTAGTTGAGATCTCAAAAATTAAATGTCACCAATTTTCACCTACAAACCTTATGGCGTATGACGTTTTATGTCGATATCAACGTCATCAACCTTAACAATAATATATAGATATCAACTCTAATTAAGTGCTAATCCCTCTTATATATGTTCCCTTATTTTTAAGAAACTTGGTTAACTGAGAAAACTTTATCTATATCAATATGTTTCTAAGTCGCCTTGGTTAATTGTTAAAATGTATCAGTCAGAAGGTTTTTTTCCTTAATTACACGTTTGAGTTTTGTAGTAATCCTTCACCTACCAACAAAAATCCATGTGGAATCTACCATTATTAGGCACAAACAAAATAATTCGAAAAGGTTAGCTTAATTGATTTGGAAGTTTTTCTTGCTAAGTAACTTAATATCTCCATACTTACCAATTAATTTAAAGAGCCACTTGGTTTGAGAAATTTAGAACCGGGGCATATTATTCACTTGTACGTCAATTAACTCGTAACAAAGCATGAATGCAATCTGTTTTTTTTAACTAATTATTATTATATTATATAGATTTTTGAAGGTATATGCCCAGTATCGACATAAAAACGTGTATATATACTATTAAATTATCATTAAATTATACTCCTACCTTAAATTATCTGTACATTTTAAATTTTAAATATGAGACTTAAACATATGCAGGAGTGACGAAAAATTTCAATGGATGATGACCAATAAATATATTTCATTAGTTTAAAATGTAAAATTAGACTCACTTAATATTGAAATTCAAATTATCAAAAAATAGACCTCTCGCAAGATTTCTTCAATGAAATCCTTTGTTGTTGCCGGACGACACTTATCTTGGAGAGGTTTTTATAGATAGAACTCTAACAAATAAAAATCCAGTTTTATACTTCGAAGTTGTTTTTAATGAAGTTTGGCATTTTTTACGGAAGTAAAGATTAAATTAACCATTTTAATTGATTTTTTTGGTTAAAATTTAATGTCTACATGATGTTATCAAAATATTTTAATGTCTACATAATATCATAATACTAAACTATGGTCTAAAATATTCCATTAACCGGTCGAGAGATCCAAAATAGTTTTTTGTTTAGTAGTCTATCCATGTGTGATATTTCGCAGAAAAATTAAACTCACCGGTTCCAGTTTTGTAAGCTGGGCCTGGAAACTGGAAAGGGTTTCGGCTTTGTCGGGAAATGAGTTTCTCACGGAAAGAAAACTTCCCAATGCTATTTGAATGATTTTGATGTTAATGAAGTGGACGAAGGGACTATCGTCTGTTATAAGGCTTAGGTTGAAGGAAATTTCTGAATATTCTGCCCTCTGCCCAGTCAGTAGATCACAAAAGGGCATGAACCCCAACCCTTGAGAAGAAATTCTCTCTCTCTCTCTCTCTCTCTCTCTCTCTCTCTCTCTCTCTCTCTCTCTCTCTCTCTCTCTCTCGATCTCTCTCTCTCTCGATTCTTTGTATCACTAGATTTTATATCTCTATAATCAGGCCATTGGGACATGTTGAAGCTTTGGAAATGGTATCAGAATTGTTTGGCTGTTCACCCAGTTAAGACACAAGTCATCAGCTCGGGTGTGATATGGGGTTTTGGTGATATTGCTGCCCAGACCATTACTCACTCCACAGCCAATTCTAATGGTCAAGTTCAGGTACAATCCCCATCCAGATTATCATACTGCTCGTTATTTCCTCTGCACGTTTCATTCAATTCTTGCTCTTAAGCACCAAAGCTTAATCTATGGACTGTTACTTTTCATTTATTGCAACCAAACGCTCTTCTCTATTTCATTGTGGTTATTCATTATCTATGTATTGAGAAATTGATGGGCTCTTTGGGAAGTAGGAGTTCGGGTGAGTTTGAGAGTGTATTTGAACTCACTTAAATGCATTTAGAAATACTACGTTAAATCTTATTTGTTTGATGAATATTTTTGTTAGTAGCACATTTTGGTATTTAAAAATACTTACTACTAGAAACACCTATTCAAGTGTTTCCTAAAATGCTTCCAAACACAAATAAACACTTACTCATGAAGTGCTTCATACAAAGATGTATGTGAAATAATTTTCAACTAAATTAATGTTATTTCAGTGCATAAAAGTGTTTTTAGTCACTAGCACTCCCTAGCACACCCTTAATCCTAAGTACAAAAGAAAGACCGAGAAATAGTATTATGTAGTTGCATGAAACACTGATCTAGACACTGTTTTCCTATGAGGGTTTTGGTGTGCATTTATGTAACATTAACTGGGTAGATGAAGGGAAGCATTTAATGAAAAGTTTAGATTCTCCGCTTATATACTCTTTTAAAGGTGCATCTTATGATTAGTGTATGAGAATTAATTGGGTATCAAATAGGGTGACTTAGAAAAGTGAATACTCTAGACAGTAACTACAATGGGCAAATTTGATAAGCTTTTCTGAGTTGAGACCTTCAATATATTGTTGCACTCTATTACTTCATATACTATTTCACCAGTATGGTCTTGAAAGGCCTCAAAATTAACATAACTAGTTCACATGCTCTTTCCCAATTCTAAAAGTTGTCTTCAAATCGATCGTGCAACCATGTAACGTGTCATTACTGCCTCCCAAAATCTCTTCTATGATTTTGGGTAATGTCATATATGATCAACAGGTCAAAAGAAATATTTTCATCTTTCGAAATATTGACAAATTGACATTGCTCTCTTCCATACTTCAGAATGAAGACAAAGAATTAAAGATAAATTGGAAAAGGGTGGCTACAACCAGCTTATTTGGGTTGGGATTTGTAGGGCCAGTTGGCCACTTCTGGTAAGAATTTCTTATTTGTAATGTTCTAGGAAGTTTTCTGCTGAATCAATGATTTTTAACATTTGATAGGCTGTTGAAGATACACAACACTCACATTTTTTTGTAACTTCTCTATTAGCTAGCCAACTCCTGGTTTAAAGTTAGATAGGCATGAGTTTTATACATGCAGCACACAGAGAATGCAGGGATATCTCATACTTCGGAGTTTGGATTGAGGGAAACAAAGAAATTCTTCAATAAATTGTATACCAATAATGAAAAGAAAATAAATAATTCCATTATGCGTGAATGTGTATGTGTGTCTATAGTAGTGTTATATTCTCAAATTAGACACAGTGATTGATTCATCCAGACTCTTGCAAACCTTCTTTTCTCTTTTTCCAAGAGAGAGTGGTTGAGTTCATAGAGCTCTAGAATAAACTTATATAAGGTTATTAATTTTAAGACTTGATGGTTTTTTCTGATTGCTGGTCAACATATTTTGGAAAAAAGATTTGACCCTCAGGTAAAAGGACTGATGAGAGAACAAAGAAGTTCCATGCTAATTAACGAATGTTGATTCTTGAAATCTCGCTCTTTATATTGGCCATCATAAAGCGTATTTTGCAATTTTTTCTTTCACTATGAAATTAAGAACCACTTAATCAACCCGAACCACTTGCTAGACCAAGCCAATATAATATTCAGTACTTGTACAATTTCTTTTCCTGGCATTAGAGCTAATTTATGAAAAATTGCTAGCTCGCATGCTGATGCAAGGCCTCATTAGGGCACTCACAGCTTTGGTGCTTCTCTTTCAGAAGTGACTTAGTTTTTGAGCCACATTGAAACCAAAGTTTGAACTGAACTTATTTTGGATCTTTCCCTTTTGTTGTTCAGTCAGGCTGTGGATAAAGCTATTGAAAGCTGACTGATTCTGGTTTACCATGTGGTTCTTTACATGAAAATATGTTCTAAATTTACATATTAGATGATGGCTTACCATCAGGCTTTCTTCAAGTAGGCCACTCTTGATTCCTGAAAATTCACTACAGGCCGCTTTTAATGTTGACTTGTTACATAGACTCCCCCGAGGAGGGGAATGGATCTTTGAAATTATAGCATCCCAGAAATTTATCTTGTAGCACCTTCTAGGTGGGTTCATGTTTCTCTTTAACTAATATGTTCTCTTACTGAATTTTTTTATTAGTTAAATCAATATTAAAATTTTTTGTAGGTATGAAGGATTGGACCGGGTTATAAGGTCACGGCTTCTTCTCCCACCAAATTCCTTCCGTTTTGTTGCTACAAAGGTGGTGGTTGATGGTGTGATCTTTGGGCCACTGGATCTACTTGTATTTTTCTCTTACATGGGTTTTTCGACCGGAAAAAGTATTCCTCAAATTAAGGAAGATGTTAAGAGGGATTTTCTCCCAGCTTTGATTCTTGAAGGAGGCATATGGCCGGTGGTTCAAATAGCAAATTTCAGATATATACCAGTGAGGTACCAGCTTCTATATGTCAACCTTTTCTGCTTGTTAGATAGCTGTTTCTTGTCATGGATCGAGCAACAACAAGATGCTCCTTGGAAACAGTGGGTGAAGTCTTTTATACACCTGAAGGAAGAAGAAAGTCGAGGTGAGTGACAACATTTTTGTCTGCCTGGTCTTCTTTACCTGTCCAATTAGTGGTGAATATAGTGGAGATACTAGTCTAAAAGTAAAAGAAAAGATAACAAAAGGATTTGCTCAGAAAGTTACCTGATTTTCACTTTGAGTCAAGGACAAGGTAGTAGATGATATTGATTGTTATTCTGTCAATCCATTTTTGCAATAAAAGCTTCATTCGTTTCTTTCAGCAAGTATAGAAACTTGAACTTGGGTGGAATATAATTTCTAATACAGAGAGGACTTGTGCTGTGATCCATACAGGTTAATTGTTTAACAAAACCAGGGGTCTCTCTCTCTCACACACACAGATCGGGGTTTTCTTTTTCAGCCAAATAAGAGAGCCTCATATCCGATCTAAGCTATTGGTCAACAGCCCATTTTGCCTTTAACAAAATCATTTCTTTTATGCCCTGATATATGTTTCAAGCCGATTAAGTTAGCTAATTTTATTCAATGGCTTAGATTGGGCTAACATTACCTTCTGTTAACAAGAAATGATCTAAATTTGGTCGCTAAAACCTTTACATACTCATTATACAGAAGATGAAGTACCATCAATACCTGAGATAAAATGAAGCATTCTAGAGACCCAGAGTCTTTATCAAAAGTGACAATATATCTGAACAAGCAACAAGTAACTGATGGAGATAACAACACTTGCAATTAACAAACTACATAAATAATCAGCAGCAGTTACCCAAGAAAAGGGAAGGCAAGAATTTGCTTCTCATTTACAAAATGAGCATATCAGTTGCTAAAAGGTTTCGACTAACTCTGCTTTTTTTGTCATGATATAAGCTGAAACTCGCTACTTGAGACTGAAGGGTTAAGTCCATATTCGCTAGTGCTTCCGCTACGCATACTGATTCCATATTCCTGGCTATCCAACGTCCCATTTAAGCTTTTCGAATTCTCCTTGTATTGGTAAGCATCGTAATTTGAACTTCCTGAGGAACTGTACAATGCGCTTTTTCTCGTCCTGCTTCCTTCGTCAAGGTCAGTGACCGAACCATGTCCTTCTAAAGCATGAACTATCTGTTGATTTGAAGACAAATTTGTAGTTTTTGGGTTAGAAAATAGAAATGCCCAAACATCCTTCCTTTTTTACTTGGTCCTCATTGTAATAGGACAATGATGACAACATACCCTCTTATTTGTTTCCTTACTAGGGCCCGGAAGATACGAGTTAGAAGATCGTTGGGGGAACATACTTAAGCACTCATAGAATGCAGAACACTTCAAAGTGTATTACCCATAAGTAGATTTCGAAGACATGACTGTATGGCTAAGATATGAATGAAAAACCTTAAGTATGGCCCTTTTTGAGTATTCATAATACTTCTTAAACATTTGGGCTATACCCCACGGCCGTTAATACTATTCAAATGATTTTAATGTCAAATCTATTATGTAAAATTCTATAGGATCAAGGAGGTACTGTACCGAGTATAAAATGAGTTTTTGTTTAAAGTAATCTACAAAATGAGTTACATTCGACACAAATGGTATATAGTTTTTATATACCTCATTGTGTTGCGTGCATATCATTGTGTTACATGTACCTCAAATGAGGTACAAATATATATATATATATATATATATATATATTAGTAAAAAATTACTTGTTCCGCACGTGTAAAGCAAGTTAATGTATACGTAAAAATTGAGATTAATAATAATGTCAAAATAAATACATTTTTTAAAAATGATTGTAAATCTAAATTAAAATTAAAATATTAGGAATAATAAATACATTAGTTTGTTCATAATATGAAATTTTACCATATAGAATTATTATTTGAATAATATATGAAATGACTATTCATCAATTTATTAGATTCCATCCTATTAAAAGATAATTAGTCTATTTTTAAAAATATTTATCTAAATTCATTTATATGAATTTTCATGTTCTATTAACATAAAAAATGTGATATAATATTATTTTTGATAAATTTCTAACAAATAAATTATTGTTGACCCAAAATAATCTCAAAATTCATCTTCATATTTATTCTATTTGCGTAATATTATGAAAATAATATATTTGATTATTGAATAAAAAATATTATTCTATCATATAAATTATATTAAATGAGAAAATATGTTAAAATCTTTAATTGTACTATATTTTAAAGAGATTTGTTGGATAAAAAGGAGAATCAAAAGTTTCTCCCCTTTAAATCTATTTTAATATATTAAGATTAAGATTTAAATAAGATAAAGTTGTCCAAAATATGTTTTACTCACTTTTATCTATAGTAAGATAAAATAAGACAGAGTAGTTATAGATTAATATAACTTCACTTTAATTCTTTATGCCATTAGATTAATATACACATGAAATGACAATAAAAAATTAACTAAAGAAATATTAGGTCAATTTAAAACATATAATTAGCCTTTTAAGATTTACACATAAAATGTCAATAAATAAATACTTGGGTTAATTTGAGACTTATTTTTAAGATTTTAAATAAAAAATGAGGAGAAAACGTCTCTTAAGATGATAAATTAAACAAAGTAGTAAAAAAACTTTGCATATGAACAATTAGGATAATAAATACAAAATACTTAAAAGACTTTTAAAATGAATAATTGAGATAATAAATACATTATAAGGATAATGTAAGAAATTTTAAAAATAATTAGGGGTAGTATTGTCTAAAAATATTTCTCTATATATATATCTCCAATACGGTAGCGTAGAACACACATCTATTATGTGATTAACAAAACAAGTTTTATATATATATCTCCAATACGGTAGCGTAGAACACACATCTATTATATGATTAACAAAACAAGTTTTGGGTTGTTAGGTATTAGATTTTTATTCATTTGAAGAGAAAAATGATGAAGAGAACAGAGGATTACTTGGCTCATTTTTGGTCGAAGCCATGCTGAATGACGAACACAAGCAGCAGCACAAGCAGCCATTCTTGACATTTCCTCATAATTGTAGTTACCCAGCAACCGAGGATCGACAAGTTCATCAAAGTAGTCGTTTTCCAGTGCTTGACTGAGCAAAGGCTTAGCCTAAGATGCCAAAGCAGATAAGTAGTGTTAGTAATTAGCTTAATTTTGAAATTCTACAGTTTCAGAAGAAAAAAAAATTGAAACTCTACGCCCGGTGAAGCTCTAGCGTTGAAGGATAGCGCCGCAACAGTCAAATACAGTTCTCAGAATCATAAAAGTAACTCAAATGGCCTAAAACTGACAAACTTATGGGCATCTCACTCAACCAAGAAAAATGCAATCTTGATTGCAGAATCTCCAAATTCTCCCACTCATCCCACTCATTGCTTCTCGGTTGCACGAGTGCAAGAGGAAAAAGGAGCATAGTCTATATATATAAAAAGAGGAGTCGATCCAAGAAACCATCTCCTGTTCATCAACATGCAAGGTTTGGGGGAAGAGTGCATGGTACTACTTGCCAAGATCCTGACGCAAGGAATAAGATAGCAGGAAAGAGAACTGACCCAATCAACTAGGCCTTCATTCCTAAAGGCTTCTATTGTACTGATAGGTGGACGTCCAGTGATGAGTTCTAGAAGCACAACTCCATATGAATAAACATCTGATTTATCTGTTACTTTACCACTCGATGCATACTCTGGAGCCAGGTACCTGTAGTCAGGGGGCACTTGCCATTAAATTGAGAAAGCAAGTTCGTCTGTGGTTACTATCTTCGTGGTTCAACCATGGTATGTAAATCACACAGGTTAGTTCTCATAATTGTGGGATTTGATGTTCAGAAACTCAAGGAAATTGGGGAAGGAGATCAGCTTAATGCTAATCAGCTAATTTTAATTGATTAGTTTTACGCAAACTGCAATGATTAGAAACTTCAGTAACAGATGAAACTCAGAAGTTGATGCAAAATGAGGGATGAGCATGTGGGTTTCCGCACGTTAATTCTGAACAGTCTAATGACTTCAGCCAAATGACTGCCATCATGCAATTATAATACGTTGGACTTACCCAAAGGTTCCAACAACTTGGGTGGAGATGTGCGTAACATGAGTATTGGCATCAGAAAAGAATCTTGCTAATCCAAAGTCAGAAACCTGAACACAAAAAAATTCCATTAAGACGTTTCAGTTAAACTAACCAATCAATTAAAACATCAGAAAAGTTCTTCCTTTAGACAACACCATCCATTTCTGAGAAAATATTGTGTGCAAATCATATACATGTGGACTAAAGAAGGTCCACAGGATTTAGGAAACTAGTTTAATAAGAAGACATAAAAGCTATTTCTGTAACGTAATGCAAATCAATAGTTTCAAGTTCTACCTTTGCCTCAAACCCAAAATCAAGAAGAATGTTAGATGCCTTGATGTCACGATGAATGATTGTAGGATTACCTGTAGTTAAACATTAAGATGATTCTCAAGCAAAGGATGTGATTCAGTAAACTCTAAGAGGACTAAAGAAGTGCTAGATACATAACAAATAAACTAGCCTTTTAACAAGATACATAACAAATAAACTAGCCTTTTAACAAGATACAAAGTAGCTACCACAACTGCGACTTACGTGCAGGCAATTAATATGAAAATAACTTAAAAGAAAAATGCCTACATGATGGTTAGATTTGCTTTCAAACCGACTCAAATTAACATAAAAGTTTAAGGTGATTAATGCAGTCAAATTTTTTCCATCGAAGATTGGGAGTAGGTGGGGGAGGAAGGAGCATCTTGAGAGGAAATTACAATCCTCATGGAGATATGATATTCCTTTTGCAGATCCCAGGGCAATTTTGATCCTGGTTGCCCAGTCCATAACAGGCTGCCCTGTTCCTGCAATACAGATTAGTCCATTTGTCACTATCTTCATTTAGTCTAAATTGCATCTAGCATAAATTCATACTCTTCGTCAAGATATATCTGCACAAAAATGGAAAATTAGTTATTGCATTGTCACAACTGCATTAATTATTGAGTCAGAATTAAAAAGTAATCTGAAACAAGTTGGGTTGCAAGTAATTATGTTTCTTGTCAGCAACGTAGACTTCAATCAATTTTAAAACCGTGACTTGTAAGAGAAATCCTTTATCACGTTTATTCAATCAGAGACATATGTATGAACAAATTTAAGCTCCACAAAGATTTCATTTTAATGATCAGTTAAACTTTGCTGCAATGCCAACGGACTCACCATGTAAGTGAAATTCCAAGGTTTTGTTTGGAACAAAATCATAAACGAGCAGCCTCTCTGCCCCAGTAATACAGTAGCCAACCAATGATACAAGATGTTTGTGATGCACTCGGCTAACTGTCTCCACTTCAGCTTGAAATTCTCGATCGCCCTGACTGCTTCCTGTCTTTAACTGCTTAACAGCAACTTCTTTCCCATCCATAAGTACTCCCTTGTGGACATACCCAAAACCACCTTGTCCCAGTAGGTTAGCTTCTGAGAAGCCATTAGTGGCCACAATTAATTGATCATACGTAAAATTGCCAGAGGATAAACCGAACTCTGGTCCAGGAGGTGGACTTGGATTCTTGAACCTAGAATTCATGGAACCGGGGCCTCTGTTGCGGCTCATGGGGGGTGGGGGAGGTGGCGGAAGAGAAGGATCTGACGGCATCCTGATAATATGGTTCCCTTGCTGTAAAACTTCTTGTTTCAGTTTTTGCAATACAACAGAATTAGCTTTCATTTCCAACCAAAACAAATCATAAAAATATAGATTCAATAAGCATGTTTGTTTCTAATATAAAAAAGAAAGAAGTGAGAGAGAGAGCCATGCAAAACTGAGCCTTCACCTGATTATGATCTAGTCATCTCTTAAGTGTTAAGTGCTAGCATGATTATTCTGATTTTGCATGTTTTGATTATAACATTATCACGAGTATTTTAAGAACTTAAACTTCAATGCAGCAATTCATTTTACCTTTCGCTCCCAAGCAATCCTTCATAGGCACATCTCCCTTCTTTTTTCGAGCCTTGCTCCAAATACATAAAACAAGACAAAGCACAAGTACTGCAAGCAGAACAATTCCTCCTAAAATGCATCCAGTTATAAGCCATGTGGACACATGTTGCTGGTTAGACACTAGTGGCGTTTGAACTTGCACCGCTGCTGGTAAACTCCCATTCTCTGATGATGATGATGGGGAAAACAGAGGAGGTGGCAACGCCGGTTGAAGGAAGAGGTTAGAAGGTTTGGATGGAGACGGAAGCGACGGAGTGGCCAATGCCAGAGGCGCCGACGCGCTAGGCCTAGTGGGAAATGGCAGCGGAGTAGCTGGAGGCAGAGGAGAAGGAGATTCCGGTACCAGTGGGGTCGTAAAAGGTGAGGGAGGTGAAAGAGCCAGTGGAGGAGGCGAAGAAACAGTTGGAGGCAGTAGATCATTCGCCGGTGGGGACGGAGAAATGATTGGCTTAGGCGAAATAGTCGCTGGAGGTGGCAGAGAAACTAGCGGAGGTGGCAGAGCGACTAGCGGAGGCGGCGGCGACGTGACTGGAAGGAGTACCCGAGGCGGAGGAGAAGTGACAACAGGGAGCACCGAATGCTGAGGAGAAGTGACAGCAGGGGGCACCAGAGGCGCTGGAGATGAAACCGGAGCTATTTCAGAACTAACTGCCGGAGGAGTAGGAGACACAGGCGGCACTAAACTTGGTGTAGGTGGCGGATAGACAATCGAAGGTGGTACGGCAACCACATTGTTCGGAGATTGCGCGGGAGGAGCAGAAGGTGGAGCCGGAGGGGAAGCAAACGGAGCAGTAAGCGGAAGCGGAGGGGTACTGATGTCCACAGCCACCGGTGGTGGCGAAGTAAGCGGCAGAGACGACGTGATGGCGGGAGAATCAGCGGGAGCAAAAGACATGATTAAAACCCTGAAGCAAACAGTAACAGCAGGAGAGAGGAATGAATCGACATGAGTGAATGTGGGAGAGAAGGTGAACGAGGCGTGCCCGTGAACATGTGTTGTATGGATTTAATTGTTTGTATTAAGCCAACAAACCATGGCAGAGGTAGTTGGAAATTCGGAATAAGAAAATCATTTCTCGAATTCCAAGAAGAGGAAGAAGAAGGGAAGAATCTACGATAACAGCAATGGTGGCGCAATTGAAGTGATTGTCAAAAGTGATTTGTGGGTCCAATTATCCACTATTGGGTAGGAGGACTTATGGTTGAATTGGAAGTGGAAATCCAGTTCATTTTACCATGCTCTCTCACTGTGACACTCTGTCAATCACAGTCTCACGTTACTGGTTGGGTCTTTTTATATTTTTTTTATTCTATTCACAAATTTTTGTTTTTTTAATCGCAGCTCAGAATCTACTTCCCAATCTATTACCGGTTAGGTCGTGTTTTGAAAAGACGATTCTTAGAGAATATGACGGTTTCTTCTTTTCAACGAGAATATGCGTGGAAATAAATTCTTTGAAAAAGATTGGATAAAAATAGGTCTTTCGTATGTGTTCAATTATTTTTTTCTTGTCAAAATGTTAAACTAACTTTTAAATATACATAGAATTTATAATTAATAATGAGTTTGTAAAGAAAAAAATCACGATTTTGAGAATTGATCGTGAATTCCTTACATCATAATATGAAAATATAGAAAATAATTAAGAGATAATGAGAGAATAACAACACGGTAAATTTTATACTTCAGTCATCTTGATTAGGCGAGTACCTCCAGATCAGCTTATTCAGATCTGTCAACATGGCAAATTCAACTATTCCCATAATGATTCCGTGTCATTTACTTTAATTATTTTTCTTCTCCGCTGACGTGGCCGAACACCGAAAATTATTCATGTTCAGAGTTTGAAGTAAATACATTATCTTTTAAGATCGTTGTAAATCTAAACTAAAAATAATATAGTAATAATAATAAATGGATTAGCTTGTTTGTAATTTTAAAATTTTACTGTATAATATTAATCCTTGAGATTTGAATAGTGTAGAAAATGATTTTATTTCATCAATTTGTCATACTCTTAATAAATAATTTTATGATATTTGCATAATTTTTATTTTGAGAGAAAAAAATTCCAACACCTTCTACAAGTCATATTTATATTTATATCTATCTATACTATATTAAAGGGGGCTTAAAAAGGAGAGAAAATTTTTTATTCTCTTTTTTACCCTTTCAATTTTCTTAAAATAAGTACAAATTAAATATTTCACATTTCTTCTCATTTAATTCATAATATCTTATTTCTATTCAATAAAATTTGTTTATAAATAATAATTAGCAAACTCAAATATATTTATGATATTACGTTTTTAGAAACGTGAATATTCGTAAAGATGAATTGCTAGATCTTCAATATTTAATTTTAGGTCAATGGTCATTTTTTATTGAAATCTATTAATTATATATTATGTAATATTTATGTTATCAAGAACGTGAAAATTCATATAAATGAATTTATAAAAGACAAAAATATATTTTTTTAATAAGCAAGATTATCTATATTCAAATATCATTTAACAAAATTAACCTTGCAGGTAAGAAAATTGTTAAGGCAACTCTACAAAGCCTTCCATATAGACTTTGTCGCCTAACCCTTCGCTTGACTACCCTTGTCTAGAATTGCCGATAAGGCCATTCAGATAAATATGCAAAGCAACCATGTATCCTGACTAGACCAAATACAACCCTAGACTTGGAATGATGCAAAACCCATCGTTTTAAATTGCGGTGACAGTCAGTGTCCTATCGTGATTGTAATGTCACACAAATCAGATGTTGAGGTTGTGAATTTTTTTTGAATTCTAGCAACATCTGTTCTTTTTAGTTTGTTAAAAACAGTTCAATTTAATAAAAATTTTAACAATTTTTACGATTTTGGGGTTATGGACAATTGTCTTTTGTCAGTGTTTCAAATAACGGTCATCACGTCACTTAATGACCGTTACTTAATGGAATCAGAGCTCTTCGATTCCGTTACAACCTCCTATAGCGGAGCAAAGAAAGTTTACTGCATCGTTACCATTATCATGGCGTACGGACCGCGACCGACTGCGATGACCACTATCTACCATGACAGACCGTCACCAACATGGATCCGTAAGAAAATTGAAGGAATGAAGTAGAAGAAAGTGGGGAAGAAGCTCAAAACTGTAACTAAAATCGCAGATGTGGGGTGGGTGTTTGATGGGGGGAAGAATATGGAGATTAAACGTGAGTACAGTCCCTTCTTTTTATTGAAAAAAAATGTGATGCGGGGTTTTTTGTAAGGTACATGTGTACCGTACTTAATGATATAATTTTTTTAGATAATCTCACGTAGGCTATAGAAGGTTATCAATGACTACTATTAACCTTTTGTACGTAAATGTACTGTACACTTTTCCAATGATCCATGTATTTTAAAATTTAAAAAAAAAAAGTGGGACTCTAGTTTTTTTTGTTATTTATTGAAATAGACTTCATAATTAATAACATATGTTTTTTAAAATATATAATATATAACATTTAACTCATATTCATCCCATCTTCTTTCTTATGAATTAATTCATTCTTAATTTAATATTGATGAAACCATAAATACATACATATATAGATACTATCTACACTGGCATATATATATATATGTATGCATTTATACATTTCATTTTACTATGCTAATAATTTAAATAATAATTTTTAGTAACTTCAACTAAAATAAATTTAGAATATAGTTTATTTAAATGAATAGAATGTGTCAAAAAATTATAAAATTGTTGCGGTTGAAAGGGTTCTGTCCGAATGGCAGCATCATCAGGTAAAACAAAAGTGAAGTAGATCTTCATCTCAACCTGAAGCATCATGTTTTAGTAAATCACCCACCATATGCTAACCTCATCTCTCCTTGGAGGCAAAACCTTAAGAGGACGTTTGGTTTGAGCATCCCTCTTGATAAAGTACGTCGTAAACTTATTTTTTAACACTTTTTCATATTTGTTACAAATATTATTGTTTGTCATGTTAAAGTTATTTAATATAATAAAATAACAATCTCACATTACTTTCCTTATCACATTCCCATAAAAATGTATTTTACCAAATAATTTTTCATCTTACAAAACATCTACACATTTTTTAAAATAACTTTTGCTTTCTCAAATCCTCATAAAATGTCGTTATTTATTTCAATTATTTCTACTTGAATTTGATATTTTATTTTCTTTAAAAGCAAAACCTAAAAAGTGTCATAAAATATCTCGATCCTGTGGAACCGAAAAGATCCAGATACCGAATTTTGAGATTTTTTTCGTCCCTTCCGCTTTCTAGCCAACTCGTCTCGGGGTCGTCTCGTGAGATTAAAATATGTAGGTTAATTGGAATGAATGAAATAAAATATTAAGTTTGAATTAATGATAGATAAACTCTTCATATATACATAATATAAACTCTAAATGATTAGAATGCATGTTAATAATATCAAATATTTGTTTGACATTAAAAATTAGTTTCTTCCCTAAAATAAATATTATTCATAAACTACCAATATTTAAAATATACTAAATTTATAAAGAATAATATAACTGAATTATTTATCACGTCTCATTTTATATGTGTAGGACCAGGCCCGTGGGATGAAACCACGAATGGGGAGCCCTCAATTATTTATGTTCAGTTTTAAATTGTATTTAACCAAAATATAACAAAAATTACATCATTGTTCTATTCTGTTCCTGTGGTAGAACTAAAATATTTTACCCGTTCCAGCCGGAGCGGAAGGATATTGATAACCATGGTATACATATCTACTGAAGAAAAATACATGTAACGAAAAAACTATTATGTATTATTAAATATTTTAATGTGTTAATATAAATGACGGTTATTTATATTAGATTTATTTTTATATATTAAAGAGGAAAATTACATGATAATTAATTTACGATATCAGTGAAAATTTAATCAAGCACGACATGAATTATTAAGATTTTTTAGTAGTCGCTCATATAGGATATGCATACAATTTTGCTATGTAATTTTGAACAATTTGTCATTGAATTCATTTGTATAGTGTAAGTAAAAAATCATATAATTTATATAATTTTTTCAATAACTTTATCAAATTTTCCCACACAACTTTACTCAAGTATCCTAAATTTTAAATAAGGAAATCATACTTTCTAATAACTTTTTTTTATTTAACCATGTGTTACCGAACATGATAATCTTAATATCTTGTCATCTAAGTTTACCACTTAAATTTTGCCAACAACTTAACTTTTTCAGTATTCTTACTTAACTCGTACCAGAGGGTCCCAAAAAGTATTCCGTCTAAGAATCTAAGCATCTTCCTAAATATTGATAGATTTTCCATTTCTAACCTACCATTAAATCCTACCCCAACTACATTTCTCCTTTCTAAGAGACTCCTCCAACCCCACAAAGGCGTAGATACAATTAGAACATTAAAAAATCTGAAATCCAAAAATATTTATGTTAAGAACTTCAAAAGGAGAGATTCTTGGTTGGTTATCAATCTCCAAACTTGCTTAGCAAAAAACACATTATTTCATAAGCAATCAATAATTATTGTCTGAAATTAACTTGCTCGGAATAAAGCCACTCTAAATGTCACTCACAATATTGCTCATAAGCAATCAAAGTCTATTAGTCAAAATCTTTGTAGTTTGGGGATTTAAGTGATATGAGTGTGATTCAAAAGGCGAGGGAAATAATATGCTTGAGAAAGTAATGAACCATATTGATAACATCTAACTTTACAACATCCCAATGTTGTTGATAAAAAAATTGTTGTAAACACATATGCACCCGAAGCCTTTGCTAGAATTCATGTCATGTAGAGCCCGATAAATTTTCTCTTCAGAGACCTCGGCATCTAACATAGTAGAATTAGATTCACTCAACTTACATTTCACATATTTGAGTGCCTCTTCCAAAACAACCCTTTCTAGATTAGAAGATTTGAATAATGTTTGGAAATACTCGGAGCAATTCGATAAAGCATGCGCAAATCATTATGCCAAACTCCATTATTGTCCTCTGTTCAGTAAGGTTTCTTGGCTCTTCGTCGATTTTTACCTTGGCATGAAAATGAGAGGTGTTCCTATCCTCATACTACAGCTAGTCAGGCCGAGCTCTATCCTTCCTATTTTTCTTCTTCTTTACAAGCATCAGGAACATTCCCTTGAGAATTATAAGCACTCCATCTTCTGTTGCCCTGATTACCTGCTAGACCTTTCATCCCTTCCTCATATTTTCTCTCTAAGAAATTAATGGCCCTTTTTTATAAGCCAACCATTTAGTACAATGCATTTCTACATGCCAAAAAATTCCACAACTCTTAAGAGGTGTTCTTTAACATTGATTTCTACTATGACTTTGATGAACTTCTTTTGCTCAATTTCATCATAATTCATACCCTCCATAATATCGATGAATTTGCACAGTTTTTGACCAATAATATTAGTAACCTTTTCCCCTGATCTACATTCAAAAGGTAGACCATGTAACTACACCCAAAAGCACAAGGTCCAAATTTCAACTATGTTAAATTCAGCCCCATACTCCATGGTTTCGATAGCAATTACTCAACATAAAAAAATGACGGGACATTCTCCATGGCAAAACCATGTTAGTCTCTTCTTTGAAAGTAATTTAGACAATATTATTTTCAACCTCCAAAAATACTATATCTTCATCCAGATTAAAACCTTTAGTCATAGCCTCTTTTAGACCCAATCTAGCTATTAAATCTTTAAGACGCCATCAACTATTAAACTCAACCTGCAAACCTCTATATCTTTGAAGATAATATTGTTATGAAGATTGTTGGCTCATTTGATTACTTTCATAAATTATCATTGGTTAAAATTTTCATTTACAATTTTTTATATTCCTCATTATTTGTTATTTAGATGAATAACTTGATTACATATTTGATTTTATCAAGTTACATATTTAGTTTTGTTTACTTAAGCATGTGTGTCTCACTAGGGCATTACTAAAATCATGGCTGATAAATGAAGGATACATACTTTATTTTGGGCTTGGTGACAATCAGAATGCTTTCATTCATAGTAGGAGACTTGATGATAATATTTTTCCTTCCTAAGAATTGGTTACTAACTCCATAAAGGTTCTAATATACCTAAATATGCTTAAATAAAGGATCTTATCTCCACTTATCTATTTGTTGGTGGCATGGGATGTCTCACTTGTATCCTCCAACATGAAGCTTATCTTACTTGTTTCCATTTTCATTGAATTTGCAAGGAATTAGGTCGTTAACCTCTACTTTGCTAATGGTTTACTAATTTCCTCCAAGGTGGATCTCAGCTTTGTGAAGATTATAAAAGATAGTCTCAATATGTTTTATCACTTCACTAGCCTCAAGCCTAATGCTCTCAAAAGCTAAGTCTTCTATTAGATGCTTTTAAGTTTTTGCAGCATCAACTCCAAGAATTATTGTGTTTTAAGATTAGTTCTCTTCCAGTCGGATAACTTAGTATGCCTCTTATTTTTACCAAGTTAGGGAACAATGATTGTCACATCCTAAATGAGAAGATCACTAGCAAGGTTCAAGCTTAGGAAGCTAAAAAAGTATTCCCTATGCTTGCAGGCTTAAACTCATCAACTCCCTTCTTCTTGCAAGTCAAGAATTTTGGATTGACATCCTCATTCTTCCTAAGAAAGTCAAAGCCGACCTTGATTCCATGCGCAAGTATGTTTTTTTACAGGGAAAGCTAAGAAGAACTTTAGTGCTAAAACGAAGTGGAGTGAAGTTTGTCTTCCCAAGGGAAATGTGTTAGGATTTTGCCTTCGAACTACGAGAATTCTAGTATTTTATCGTGACATTTATTTGAATAATGACGAAAGGTTTCTTCTTATATTACGTACAACACATTCTTGTAAGAGATGCACAAGCATAACTGTACTTGATTTATGTGTCCTATAAAGTTTAGCTTTAAGAATAAGGTATCAAAACAAGAGATTTTATGACTCGTAAATACTTTTTAAATTTCCAATGAAGTTAGACACTTTATTCAAAAAGACCGTAGTACATTAACTCTATCTCGTGGGTTGACTTATCTTGATTACTAGGTGGTATATCTGATTAATGTGCTAATGTAATTAGAATGCATTAAAAAGAATAATGAGTTTGATTTTGATAAAAGTATTATCTTAAGAAAATCATAACTCATTGATATTATATTATGATTGTTCTTAATCTTAAGAGATTTATGAACTCATATTTAATGACTCAATTATTTTGATCTACTATGGTTGAGATTTTAGGTCAATACATCCAGAGTTTGGATGACTGAGTTGTGGATGCATAGATTTTCAATAACAGAGTCCATAAACATTTTTAAGTAAGTGACATAATACTCATTGACAAAATCTATTTATATGATCATAGCGATCCAAGTACTTTGTATCTCTAATGGTATATTAGATATTTGATCATTTTACTTGAGACATTAAATATAAAAATATCATGGTTGATCAGTTGAACATGATTTAAAACATAAAGAACAAGAGGTGTATATAGTAGTTAGATAATACGTCATGTAATTATACACGATACTATATTGAGAGGCAACACATAAAGGATAATAGGTTGAGGATATTACATCGAGTAACTAAAAGACAATTGGAGTTCAATTATTATTTTATCATGAAATTAATTGTAAATTAATAGTTAATAAATCTGATCATGGGTTGGTTGAGTTTATTAATTAATTAGCCAAGAGTATTTTTTCTTTTTGGTCCTCGTACTAGTCAATGGATTATAGGGAGTGTCATGTCCGATAATTAGTAGGCACAACATGGATATCTAGCGTTCAACCACTCGATCCTATTTTAAGTAATAAAAATTATTGATTAAATTAGCTTAATTAATTTTTATTAAAGATACATTTTTTGACTATGGTTGATCTCTCAATTCTAGCTATGGATATTACCATATGTTAGGACTATGTCCTAAGATTAATTAAAATTTTATTGTATTTATCAAGACATTTGGTTATGATTAATAATAAAGAGTTTATTCTTATATTAGGTGTAATACATTCTTTTAAAAAGTTCACAAGCATAATAGTACTTGGTTGATAAGTCTTATGATGTTTAGCTCATTGGAACATATATATATATATATATATATATATATATANAACAAATAGCTCTTTATTACTTGAAAATATTTATTATTCGTGGTCTAGTGAAACTAGGCACTTCAATAAGATAGATAGTAGTATATGAACTTTATTATGTGGAATGTTTTAACTTGGTCACTAGGGCAGACTGCCTGGTTAATGTACTAGTACATTTAGAATGTATTAAATGGACTAGTGAGTTTGATTTTTGGTATCTTATGAAAATCACAACTCATCGTATGACTTCTCTTAATCTTCAGAAAGTTATGAACTTATATTTGATGGTTCAACTATTTTGATATACTATGATTGAGATTCTATCATCAATTTATCTATTGGTTGGATGACTAAGTTGTTAGATATTGAGGAGGCATAGATTCTCAATTGCTGAGTCTGTAGACAATTTTAAGCAAGTGACATAGTACTCCTTGATCATAACAATCTAAGTACATGCTTTTACAATGGTTTAGTTAGAGATATAGATCTCGCGGAGCAAGAGGTGTATATATCAGTTAGATCATACTTTATCTAATCATACAAGGTACTATATTATGGAGGGGTAACACATAATAGGTCAAGTATAATTAGTCAATAAATCTGATCATGGATTTGGTCGGTAATAAATAGGCACGACATTGATACTTAATAGTCAATCAACTCATTCCTGATTTTAGTGATGAAAATTATTAAGTAAAATATTTTAATTAGTTTTAATTAAGAGAAATATTTAGCCAATCATGACCATCGAATTTCACTATAAATAGGAGACTTCTTGTAGAGATGAGGACTAATCCATTTGGCACCATTAGTGCGAGAACAGATATACTTAGTAGTCAGTCTGTCCTAATTTAGTGATGAATGTTAATAATTAAGAAATTAGTTTAATTATTTTTAATTAATAGATAATTTTGAGTCAATAATGACCATTGGATTTAATTGTAAAAAGGAGGCTTCTCTCTAAGAGATTATGACTGAAGGCATTTGATACCATTAATGAGAGAAGAGAGAACCTTAGGTGAACAATCCTTCTCCCTAGCTGAAAGTTGAGAGGGAAGGAAAAGTAATATTTTTCTTCCAAGTGCTCACGCATTGGTAATCGATTGACGACCTGAGGAACATCAAGGAAGATAATAAGGTATCAATTTACCATGGTTGGCAATGATGTTGGGTGGTTCATGTCAAAACATAGCAGTTGGCGGCGACGGCGGTACATGGTGGTTGACGACGGTGTGGGGTGGCAGTTTTCACAGTTTTATGCATAGGTCGAGGCAACGATGTATGTGTTGGTCGAGGATCAAATCGTTATGAAAAGTTTTGATTTTTTTTCACGCATCAAAAATATGTTTTTTATATTTATTCTAACATAGATTAGATTGTTTAAAATTAGATCTTAATATTGAGACATTTTTCGAATGCATCAATCCATTCAATATAAATAGATGGCTCATCTTTAGATTAAGTCTAAGTCTTTTGACACCATTAATTCAGAAAAGAGGCAAACCCTAGAGAGACACTCTCTTGCTAAAATTTGAAGAGATAAAAGAAAGATATTTTCTTGGAGTGCCCACACTCTTCTAGGCGGTTGACGATCCGAGGAATAGCGAGCAAGATCCCAAGGTGTCTATACAAATTGACAGAGTGTTCATACACGATGAAACAAAAAAGCAGCATTCACGATGGCATGGCGTGGACAGTGACTTCTCAATTTGTTTGTCCGTAGATCTCGAGGGATCGGTTCATGCCCTTACTGAGACTAAAAACTAACATGAAAAAGGAAGAATTTTTTTACTCATGTGTCCAAGGTACATTTCCTATTCATCTCTCTAGCATATAGTAGGTTGTTTAATGATTAAATTTTAAGATTGGGACAATTTGCACTATATATATATGTTTATTATTTGTTAGTTATGTATTTAAAGGGACAAACTATGAAGAGGTTATTTTTTCTTTAGATTCGTTCTTACTGATCGAGATGAGATTCAACAAGCGACTGCACCTCGCGTGGTGACGTGTAACTAGTGAATGCGGTTGCTACCTGCAAGAGAGAAGCAATGACACCATTGCCCCGTGGTGACAACCACAGAAAACTACTACATTCGGGTAGTAGTTAAGTGTTGTGAATTGGCGAAGGCATCACAATGTGTGGAAGGTGGCTGCAGGTCTAGGACGCGGCGATGGTCAACAATAGTATTTGACTATCAAAGTTGGCACGTGACACTAGGCAGGTGGCCGATAGTGATAGGTGTGGTGGCAAGCAGTGCTAGGCGGTTGTAGCAGGAAGTTCTTGTCTCAATCTATTTTTCATTAAGATAGGAATTTGATTTTGCAAGCCTAGAGTTTTCTATTTAGATATTTTCATTGTTATTTTTCTTCCCTACCATTTTGATTTTTATATTTTGTGCCGTTAGGTTATTTTTTTATGCACATTACTTTCAGACGCTACGTGGCTTTAGATTTCTGAAGGACAAGTGTTTAGGATTGCATAATGAAAGATAAAACTAATAATTGATTAGGAGCCCAAATTTGCTAACCCTAGAAGCATGATATTAGGTTAAATTAAGATGCATTAATTAATTTTAATAGTCTTGCTAGATATTTAATTATTTTAATTAAATTGTGAGATTATTGAAATTAGATTAAATTGTTTGAACCTACAAATTACTATTGAGCATGCTTAAATAATCAAGGTAGTTTATTGAAAATTTGGTTGTAAAATATCTAATGAAACTTAGTAACACAGTAGTAAAAACTCACATCTTAAAGAAAAAATTAAATTGGAGCGAGATTCTTATCAAAGCCCATTGTCCCCATCATTGGATCATAGTAAGGTGTTTGGTTACTTCATCTTCAATCTTAGAAGCTCTTTAAAGGAGGGTATCTGAAACATCATGTATTGCAAGTATATATTATCTTCTTAACGCTCATCTTGATAAGTGAATGATTGAGAAGAATCTACCAAAACACGAGTTGTCCACTTAGCACGAGTCCGAGGGTGTAATAATGATGTACAATTGACTCATTTTATCCGTCTAAGCAGTTCTTATTAATTATTTCTAGAGATTTAAACATAATGTTAGCTAATTACTAGGTATTAATACCAAATTAGTAGAGTATTAGGTATTATTATCATATTAGTAATTGATTAGATTGGATTATCCTACCTGACTTTTAAATATGTAAGAGCATGCATATATTCTGGGAGTTGGGATATTGTTGCGTACAATTGCATGTTTATTTTTGAATTTTTATTTCAAGCTATTATGTATGATAAAATTAGAATATGGATGTAATAATTAATATTCTTTTATTATTATTTTTATTTAAACTCAACATTACTTTGCTAATAAAATACTAGAGTGATGATCAACTTGATTGGCATAAGATCATTTACAAAAGTTGTAGTGTCCCTAGAAACATCTTTGTGCCTTGGCAGGCTTTTAAGATAGGTTTTCTACTAAAGGTAAGCTTTTTTCTTGGGCGGTCACTCAAAATACTTATTGTGTTCTTCGACCATCATGATACTAAAATTCATATTGTGAAAGGAGTCACCGCCCACACCAATGTCTATTTTGTCGCTCGCCCCAGTTGTGAACCTCTAGTTACCGTCTTGTACTACCATGAGTGGTCGTGCAACGTGAATCGATGTGAATCATGAATTGACGTGAACCATCATGAATCGTACCTCATGATCTTCCTCAAAGATTAAACATGGCATACCTCAGAAACACAAGCCCAAACCAAAAGCTCAAGGAGGCTTCTTTACAATATGAGGAGGTAAGTTCCACAGATGCACAAGGACAATGTTAGCATGAGTCTAAGGAATAGACCTTTGGGACCAAAGTCTATCCCTAACAGTGTTGACTATAATCCTAGTCAAGGTATTACTATCCCTAGTTTTACTCTAAAAAATTCCTATTGTTTTTCTCTGTCCAAAGGTTATACACAAAAGAATTAAAAACAATCTTTAGGATTAAGGATCTAAGGTCTTTCCTCCTAGTAATCTTAGCTATCCAGTTAATCTTGTGATCCCAACTAACACAATAACATTGAAGATCACATGAGCTTGTTCCTGCAGCCCAGCCAAGTGATGAAGCTGTGCTTAGGAAAATTACAACTATACCAAGTGAGGAATTCCCAAAGAACCTTCTTACCAAGCTACTTTAAGAATAAAAAAAGCTAGTCAACAGAGAGGACTCCATTTTAGGCAGACTTCAGCATCCACTTATCAGGACCCAAAACATGAGGATCCATAATCATGGAAGCAGTCTTAATCTCTTTGAGACATGAGGTATTGATCACAATCCAATACCATAGACCATTGTTTATCACCATACTAACTTTAGATCCATCACTCCTACCTGTATCAGTAATGAAAGCTCTCCAAACTTGTTGTAAAGCACCCTCAATTGATGCCAAGGATCACCCAAAGAGAAATAAAAGATCCATCACCAATTCTGGCATGGTAAAGGGTAGTAAACCAATATTTGGCTTCCAACAACTGTCTCCAAATCTAGAAATAATCATTAGGATTTTTGACAATGAAGATAGTGACATCGTTAACCAGGTGTTTATAGAACTATTTGCTTCATATAGAACCCATTGGATTAGATAATAAGAAACCAAAAGTGTTTAGTAGTGGCATCACAATTCCATGTAACAACATTTCTCAACCCCAACCATAATTTTCTTTAGCACAACATACCTTAATCGATTTAACTTTAGAGCTAGCATGTCTACCTAAGTTACCAGACCGAAGAATAAACAACCTTCCCTAAAAATTTTAAATGGCTATAATAGTAGACAGGATAAGCTGGAGTTCGCCAGCAAAAGATAGATGCTTAACTTCCTAACTCTGTATTCTAGTAGCGATCATGCCAACCAAAGAAGCACAATCAGTTCTTCCAAGCATAGCTGAGATCAAAGGTAAGCCAAGGTATCTAACAAGAAGGCTACCACTCTAATAGCCTAACATATTAGTCTAAATAAGCTTGACTTGTTCAAGGACCCTAGAGAAAAAGATTTGGCTTTTCAATAGATCTGGCTTCAGCCCTATAAGCATAAAGAACACATCCATACAATCTCTGATTAAGCTAATAGAACTTTGGTCACTTTTTGAGAAAGTGAGGACATCATCAGTTAAACATAGGTTAACAATCCCCAACTCCTTGCACCTTCAATGAATATTAACACCAGACATAGTAGATGCCTGCTTTAAAAGACCAGTGAGGGCCTCCAAAACATTAATAAACATATAAGGGAAACTGGAATCCCCATACCGTATGCACCTAGCTTCATAAAATAGCCACAGAGCTCTCCATTAATGTTAATCGAGAAAGATGTAGAAGTAATGCAGCCATAATCTAGTTGGTGAAAATAGTAGGGAAACCAGTGATATTGAGAATTTTCTCAATAAAATAGCCACAGAGCTCTCCATTTCTGTTAACTACGAAGGATGTAGAAGTAATGCAAACCATAATCCAATTGGTGAAAATAATAAGGAAACCCATGATGTTCAAACACAGTCATAGGCTTTCATGAGATCCACTTTAATAACAGACCTAGCCATCTAAGTAGACCTTTGATGTTTCCTAACCAATCATGAGAAGAATATGTCATCAGTAATCCTTCTACCTGGCACAAGAGCATTCTGGTTGTCATTAATCAAGGTAGGGAGGAAACCTTTCAATGTGTTAGCAAGGAGCTTGGATATACACTTGTAAATTAGGTTTGAATAGGACATAGGCCTGGAATCATGGACATTCTAGGATTGAGAAGTCTTTGGAGTCAAGGAGATAGAAGTTTGATTGAATTGAGGAAGAAATTCTCCAATTTGAAAGACGTACAAAATAGCCCTGGTGACCCTTCTACCAACCACTTTCCAAGCTTTCTTAAGAGCCCTGCAGTGAAGCCATGAGGGCCTGGTGCCTTAGAATCATTGCAAGAAAAAACCACCTTTTTCACTTCACTGACAGTGATAGCTTTGGTGAGGTTGTTGGCTTGCATAGACATACATCTCCTAGGATAAAGTAGCTATAAGATGTTCCCTATTCTTAGTGCCTAGGAGGGAAGTATAGTGTTGCACAATATGGTCTTGAATGTCCTTTATATTGTTTAAAGTGCTGCCCTAGCCATCATAGAGTTGGACAAGCCTATCAATAATATATTCCTCTTTACCATCTTAAGAAAGTATGCAGTGTTATTATCACCGAGACTAATCCTTTGAACCCTAGCCTTCTGTCTAAAAAAGCTCTTTTCAACTGCCTCAAAGAAATGAAGTTCTAAAAGGCTAGATGCTCATTAGAATGTAAAATAGGATCATGAGGCCTACAAAAAAGCTCATTCTGGGCAGAATCCAACTTAACCCTAGCATCTAGGGCCCTAGCAAAATTATCTAAAAAAATGGGTTTTGTAAAGAGTCTTGAGAGTAACTTTGGTTTTACTCCATAGGTATTTGTCCATTCGTAACAACTTCTGCAATAGCTTCTTCACCCTAGACTTATGCCTCAACTAACAACACTGCTTCAAACACATGTAATTCTCAGTTATATCCTCTTTCTGATAGATTGCATAACTTTTTTTTTATAATTCTGCCCTACCTAATTACACCATCCCCACTCAAACTTTTCCTTTCCAACAGACTTCCTCCCTTTCCCTGTCCCCACCTACCTCACAAAACCTGCCCCACCATATTGCACCCACTTCCACCCATCATATAATCAAAAGATCCAAGAGTGGAATTTATAAACCAAAACTCTTCACTGCCAAACTTTTGACAGACACTTCTGAACCTAAAACTGTCAAAGAGGCCTTAGCAACCCTTCTTGGAGAGCTGCCATGCTTGATGAATATCAATCTTCTACCAATTAAAACACTTGGACCCTTATCCCCTACCATCCTGACATGACTATTGTGTGTAATAAATAGGGTTTTAAAACCAAATTCCACCTCAATGGGAGTGTCCACAAGCTCAAAGCTCGTCTTTTTGCCAAGGGATTCCAACATACCCTGGCATAGACTATTTTGATACCTACAACCCAATGATTAAGCCATGCACAATTGGCAGTCACCAAAGGATGGGATGTGCAACATCTGGATATAAACAATGTGTTTCTCAATGGTATGAGGTTGTCTATATGTCCAACCCCCCAAGATTCATCGATCAGTCCAAGCCATCCCATGTTTGCCTAATCCACAAGTCTTTGTATGGCCCAAGACAAGCACCACGTGCTTGGTTTGACAAACTAAATCCAGATTGACAGTTTTAGGTTTTATAAACTCTGCATTTGATAGTAGCTTATTCTTGAAATTTCACCACAGAGACATCATTTTAGTCCTTATTTACGTGGATGATATTCTCATTACTGGCACCAATCCAACTTTGGTTTAATAACTCATCTCTTCACTTCAAAAATAGTTTACTCTTAAAGCTTTGGGTTCTCTATGCTATTTTCTTGGGTTTGAAGCTTCAAGGGATAGCTCTGGCTTATATAATTAACCCAAACTAAGTACATGAAAGATATACTGGCCAGAACCAACATGCTTGACGTAAAGTCATGCCCTATTCCAATGTGCCACTCTCATAAATTCAGCTCTGATGACATATTTTTCAGTGATCAAACCTTGTACATGAGTGTCATTGGCAGCCTCCAATTCCAAACAATGACTAGGCATGACATAGCTTTCTCTATCAATAAGCTCAGTCAATTCATGTCATCTCCAAAAATAGCACACTGGAGTGCTTACAAAAGGGTTCTACGCTATCTCAAAGGTACTCTCTCCTATGGCATTCACTTTAAACCTTCATCCAGGCTACATTTGGAAGGTTTTAAGACGTTGATTGGTCCAGTTCTATCCATGATCACAAGTCCACTAGTGGTTACTATTTTTATCTTGGTGTCAACATCCTCTCTTGAAGCTCTAAGAAACAGTATGTTGTAGCATGCTCCATTGCCGAGTCTGAGTATCGTGTTCTAGCTCTGGCCACCACTGAAGAAATTTGGCTCCAATCACTGCTTCGTGAACTCAAATTTTATAGATCTATCAAACACATGTGATCTGGTGTGACAATTAGAGTGCAGACAGTTTTGACTTTTAATCATATCTTCCACTCCAAGACAAATCATATTGAAGTTGGCGTTCAATTTGTACGTGAGAAGGTCTTGTCCAAAGCTCTATAAGTTCATTATGTCCCTACAAAATCTCAGACTGTTGATGCCCTGATTAAGGCTCTACCTCCAGCTTAGTTTACTAGCTCTCCGGGATAAGCTCAATGTCCCGTCAACTCCCTCTCGCTTGAGAGGGGGTATTGATGAGGCTTCTGTTCTTTTATCCTAAGAATATATATGAACAGAGGAAGGAGGAGTACTGTGAGCTTCCATGCAACACATGCACGTTGTACGTCCATTTCATCTTTGCCATGCTAGACTGCCACCATGCACTATTTATCACGTCATCTCTCCTTGTTAGCCACGCCAATCCACTCGTGCGTCAGTGATTACTCTAACAGTTTATGATTCTCTTTTCTCTCTCTTCTAACGAGATTATTACCTTATAAAGTTGTTATCTTATGATTTGCATTCTTTAGTTATAAGAGGAAGAGCTCCTTTGTTTAATTGTAATTTTTACTACTGAAATATTACTTAGAACACCTTCTCCAGGATTTTGTCTCTAAATTCAACTATAACAAATACGAATAAACCACCAAAAATAATTCCTTGATTTAAAGAAACCATATCACCAAAAGTAACAGAGACAAACAAACCGCTAAAAGAAACGAACTTTCAAATTTCACATGAAATCCCTATGAAAACAACATAATAATATGAACATCACGATTAGCACAGGAACCGTAATAATCTAAAAACCAGTAATTTTGACACTGTGATTAGCAGAGGAACCATAAACCTAAAGGTTTCATGAAATTATGAATATAAACAAAACAAGGTCTAACCAAAGAAGAGAAAATAAAGGTTTGTTCGAGGGTTTTGATGAATTTCCTGGCTTCTTTCTGGAATGGTCTTGGTGAATTTGTTCTTCGAGATATTCCCTGGGTTCGTGCGGCGGTCTTCTCGGTGGTCCGTGCAATGGTCGTTCTCCTCGTCTCCTCTTCTCCTCTTCTCCTCTTCTCTTCTTATTTTCTTCCATGTTATGATATATAAACGGGCGGGTTAGATAAAACTCAAATATTCGGGTTCTACTCAATAAGCGATATGGAAAAGTATGGGTTTCCTTGGTATTTTGAGAAACTTTAACGATGTTAGTATGGAAAATAACATGTTTGGATTATTAAGTCTCCAAAAATAAAATGTTAAGGGAGGACCGTATTTTTTTTAAACTACAATGGTGTCCGTGTCTTTTAAGTAAATTACAGGAGGTGTTTAAGTACTTTTTACTAAAAAATAAAAAATGGACATAAGTTTAAAGGACATAAAAACGGCCATTTTAAAGTGTGGCACGCTTCTAAAAATCGGGCAGTTTTCTAAAGTATATATGATATATATGGAATATACTACATATTTTTTGGGACAAAGTTACATTATAAAGGAGATGAAAGAATATGATTTGAACCAACGACCTCTAGGGTATGAGTGTGGAGGGTTAGGTTAACCAACTGTATCAACTTAGCTTATCATAGAATATACTACATATAAATATATATTATAGGTACATTGTATATTATATTTGCAATATATTTTTTACAAAATTTATGGTGTTCTTAAAATACTTATGTTATATATATATATATATATATATATTATTTATGGTGTGTTTCTAATTAGTATATTTACATTATTTAGGTTTATTTAAAAATAAGAATGTTATATGTTATTATATTTATTCATTGTTTACTCTATGTAATAAATTATATTATGTAAGTAAAGTTTTTACATTATCATTTCTTCATACTCAAAGTTCTATGAACAAACACACGCGCGGGTAGTGGAAATGGGTGGGGTAGTTTGTAATCAAATTTATATTTATTATTTTATTAATTAAAAATTAATTTAAATAATCTAATTAACTGAATTAATAATTATTTATTAATTTGTTTTATAAATGGGGAAATGGGTCAACGGAAAAGGGAGGAGTAGGGTGGGGTGTAAAGGAATAATGGGGGAACGTCGGGTGGGAGAGAGAGGGTGTCTGTGTTTGGGCATTGGGGAAATGGGTGAGACTGGGCTTTAGGGAAGGGCGGCGCGCGGGCATGGGTTGGGGGAGGGAGGGCTGGACCGCTAATTTTTATTCATATTTTAATCCTCATCTATTTTTGTACTATTTTTCAAAAGCTGTCAATTCTTGATGATAGCTATTTATTCTTACGATTACAAATGTGGATGTGTCCATAAAAAATTGTCCAAACGGACCGGATCCGCAAATCCATCCCGAACTTAGGAGGGCGAGACGAGATTTCATACTTGGCAAAGACAAGATGAGATACATAAGATGGACATATGTTGGACATAGGATGAAAGTGAGTAAATTGGAAATTCTTGTCCCTTCCTTTCAAACATAGAATCATCCATTTTCGTAATAGTATTAAGGAAAATTTACGACAATAGACAAGAAACATAAGAGACTTTAAGTAAATGCCAGACTCTTATAAATTTTAATAGAAATAACAGTTTTTATAACCGTCAACACCTTTTACAACTTTGATTTACTAACATGCTCATTCTTTCAATTAAACTAAATCTTTCAAAATAAGAGATTTTGATTTTGATTAACATCTACATGATAAAAATAAAATAAATTGAAAATGAAATTCTAGTCTACTAATTACCCATTTTAGGTAACCACAAGTTTTCATATTTAATAAAATCCCTAAATACACCAATTATGTAATCGTTCGTTGATATAGCCAACAAGCAAATCAATGATGCAAACCACATAAGAAAATCAATGATATACCGCATAAGTACTACAAAAAAATTGTATTAGTGATAAAATACCACTGATAAAATTCTTAGTAAATAAAATTTGTACTAAAAACCAATCATTCTTTGACCCTGTATATAAGTATAAAGTATATTATAAACAACAGTTTACTGAAGAAGTTGAACAAGCGATGAAGGACCGATGATGTACCCATGGTTGATGGACCGTTGGATGGGCCGTTGTTGATGGACTGTTGTTGATGGACCACCTTCGTCGAAGATGGAACGTATTGATGGACTATTAAAGAATATTGACCACCAGTTGATGGAGTGACGGTTGATGATTCTTCAATTTTCTAATTGAAAATTCTTCACAAAATCATAATATGAGAAATTCTTCACAAATTTTCAATTGGAAATTATTCAACAATTCTTTAACTCAAAGAAACTCTCTATTGAAACTGGAGGAAGAAAACCAAAATTAGACCGGAAAATAGAACTTACCGTATAATAAGGAGATGTTAATTTTTATTTAACAAAATGTGCTATTTTTTAGAGACACAATCAAAACCCATAAAAAATAGGAGAAAATTTGAAACAATATCACATAAATATATCTTCAACTGTAATACATTCTCAAACTAAAAACGTATTTTTGTTCATTCTGAATTTTCATATTGACTAAGTAATGAGGTGGCATCACAAGTTGTATATTGTTGCAAATAAAAAAATATATTAAATTGAGTTTCAAAACTTGACTATTTGGTTTAGTTTCTTTAGTATTAACCACCTAAGCCCATTTGCTTCAGCCTATTAATTATAAGGGAAATTTACACAACTAGATAAGTTTAGGGGTGATGTCTTAAGAAATGTCGGGTTATCTAAAGTATTAGGTAAATAGAAAATTATCATAAATGTCAATAATTATATCTATCTGAAATTTATTGAATGATATAATTAGTGACTAATTAATTGACTCATCTCATTGCTTACATATAGAGAGTCAATTAATGCTAGACATAAAAAAAATGTGTTTACCATTAATATATATATTTTGACTACCTATGATTAAGAGATAATTGACAGTATTGCAGATAGATGAACCTGATGTATCGCACAAAAATTCTCCGAATTGTTTGAGCAGTGTAGCCATCTGTGCGTCGTTGTGTGATCTGTCCATTTCTTCCATTCGATCGGGTCGGTACCCATTACCCGAACCGGGTCCTTCTGTCATGTGGGCCTGCGGTCTCAGTCGGGTCGAGACCCGACCGACCCGTAACCCGCTCCGCTGAACCCTCGGTATAAAAGGGAAAATTTAAGAAACAATTAAAATGCTAAAATACATGATGATAAAAATAATCAGTAGAAATAGGAATTTGATTCAAAAATCTATAAAAATAAGGACAATATCGTCTCTTTAATTTTTGTATCAATTAATGATTGATGACGTGACACTAAAACTTATTTATTCCTTTAAAGTTAAAAAATTATTATTTTTTAAAATGAGTTTAAAAGTTGTCTATTTAATATAATTACTTATAATAATTACTTGAGCCCCTTCAACCCATTTCACAATACCTTAGCCCATTAACGCCAGCCCAATCTCTTTTTCTTTCTACCATTTTAATTCAACGGTTCAACATATACTTTACCATTTTCCCTCTTTGACTTTTACTTTTCACTCTATTTTTATTTTAAGTTTTTGCCTAAACTAGACCTCTAAAAAATCAGATTGACTAAAATATACCCTTACACTATTTTTGGCTAATATATAAGCCTGGCCCACCATCCATCAATTTTTTCTCCATTCTTTCCCCCTCATACCCTTCTTACGCAACATCAAATCAGTTGTCAACTTATTATTTCTAAACACTCAACCTCTATGCCTTCATTTCTCCTTCTATGTTAGTCATTTTTTCACCTTATTATTCCACTCCTTCAACGAGAGTATTCGTCATTTCTTCACGATCTTCTTCCCACTGCAAAAGAAGTTTTTTTACATGTCAAGAAGTTCTTCATCTTCAAAAAAATCTTGCAGGTATTATTGAGTTTTTTTCAGGTTTTTTACGTTATTAGGTTTTAAAAGATGTTTTATGGGTTCTTTGTGTTATTGAATTATTCTACAACATGCATTAATTCAAGATGATCTTGATGTTGTCTTGTAGTATATAAAATAGATTTAAGATGGTCTTGAAGCCTTCTTGAAGATTATAAAATAGCTTCAAAGTGATCTTGAATTTGTCTTGTAGACTACACGATTGATTCAAGATGATCTTAAAATTATCTTGTAGCTATCTTTTAGAATTCTATATATTTTACCGAGCTTAATACTTCAATATTAAATATTTTCCACACTACAACACATATAAAGACCGATGGGCATGATCATTTTAAATATTTTTCCATGGCTCTTAGACCTCAGTTCATAGATTTCTTAGTTGTATATGTGTTGTGATTGTTGTTGATGGAACAACCCTAAAAGCCAAGTACAAGGGGACATTATTTGTTGCGACATCAAAGGATGGGAAAAACCAAGTATATCCCATTGCATTTGGGATTGCTAATTCAAAAATAATGATTCATGAGTATGATTCTTCCGTAAACTACATGATTCAATCGATGATCCAGAAGATTTTGTGTTTATATCGGATAGGGATACTAGTATATCAAACGGAATACATGTTGTCTTCCCCAATGCACTTCATGAAGATTTCATATTCCATTTGAGTTAAAATATAAATTCAATTTTTAAAAAAGATTATGTCATTGCATTATTTTCTGAAGCAACCAAAGCATACAATTTATCAGAATATGATCGACTAATGACTCATTTAACTTGTGCATTTTTGAAAATCGCAGAGTACTTGATGGAGGGGAGTTGAAAGGTTGAAACAATTTTGTTTTGATGGAAGACACTACAACATAATGACCACCAACATTGCAAAATATCTGAATGGACTTTTTTAAGATGCTAGAAAGCTTCCCATCACATGCCTAGTTGAACATATCTGTGATATGTTACAATGGTGATTCTATGAACAACAGACGACTGCTTGTGAAGTCAATTCCCAAATGATAAAATGGATTGAGGAGGAGCTTCAAAAGAAACATGAGGCATCATGATCACTTTCATTGTATCCTTCTGACATCCACCAATTTTTTGTCACTGATGGGGGCAGGGAAGCAGTGGTGAACTTATATCTCAAGATTTGTACATGTTGAGAATTTGATCTTGATCAAATTCCATGTAAGCATGAGTTAGTTACATGTCGGCTATGCAATATTTCTGTGTATAGTATGTGCTCCAAGTATTATAGAAGTGAAGCTCTATTTGCAGGGGCGTATGTTTTGGGGTAAGTTGTGGAGGGAATAAAAGATTAATGATAATCTTTATGATTCTTATATTTTTTAGGGCATTTGATGCATAGAGAGATCAAATTCCCCCTCTTAGGGGGAATCCTATATCTCCTCAAGAGGGGAGGTATCAAGTATTCTTCCTCTTCATTCATCTCCCTCTTTCCCACCTTCCATCTCTTTCTCATTTCCCGTTATCTTTTTATTGTATTTTTATTCTCCATTGAACATTCTCAAGGAAATATATATATATACACACACACACACTAGAAATTTCATGGACAAATTTTCAATGTGGGATTTATGCAAATCCCAATTCCTTGGTAATTTTTTTAACCTAAATTTGTTTGGGCACTGGGTTTTTTTAACAAAAAATTTGTGAGATTATTTTAAAATTATTGGACTCTTATAACTCAAAATGTAATGGATTCATAAACCCAAAGTTTAATGTCATTTCTTGAATCTAATTTTTTTTTAAATTACTCTAACTTTTTGTCAGTATTAAGGTGTTTTCTATAATATTCAATATTATTTAACGAAAAATAATTAGGTCTTGAGAATATTTGAAGGAAAAAAATATAAAACTATAATTTCATATATTAATACATATATACATACACACACACAAACAAATACATCCACCATTAAAAACATTTTACAAATCAAACACAGTAATCTTGCATTCTAATTAATCTCTTGCAAGATTCAAACGCGTTACTAAACATAGTAATCATATATTCTCACAAATATAATTCTCACTAATCACATGTCTACAGGTAATATTTGAAACACCAAACCAAACAGCCCCCGCAGCGTATGTGAAACAATACATCTTCCTAGAGATTGAGCAGATTGGTTTATTAGCTAAGAAGTTCAATAAAAGGTCGTATTACCACTTATAACGAGGCGGTAAAGTGGAAGACCGAGAACACAAAGAATTCCATCAATAGGTGAGGAAGTAATACAGAGAAAATGCGTTTGTTATGTGCAAAATGGCCATAACTGACAAACTTACAGAGAACCAATCATTCTCTTTCAACATGATGTCAACACAATGCCACATAAAAAAATATTTTAAATATAAATATAGATATGGAATTGTAGTAATATTAAATATAAATATAAATATGAACTTGTAGTAATATTGAGAGATTCAAGATCATCTCATAGATTTCAAGAGGCCCATGAAGTCATTTTGTAGATTTCTTGTAAGCTTCAAGAAGTCTACAAGATGACCATGATGTCATCATGGAGCCTATAAGATAACAATGAATCATCGTGTGGATTTCTTGAAGTCTACAAGATGATCGTGAAGTCGTCTTGTATACTTTTGTAGGCTTCAAGAAGTCTGCAGGATGACTGTGAAGTCATCGTGCAGACTTCATGATGTCTACAAGATGACAATGAAGTCATCATGTAGACTACTTGAAGTCTACAAGATGAACGTGAACTTATCGTGTAGACTGCATGAAGTCTACAAGATGACTATGAAGTCATCGTGTAGACCGCCTGAAGTCTATAAGATGATCATGAAGTCACTGCATGAAGTCTACAATATGACCATGAATTCATCGTGCACACTTCATGAAGTCTACAAGATAACAGTGAAGTCATAGTGTAGACTGCCTGAAGTCTATAAGATGACCATGAAGTCATCATGTAGACTGCCTGAAGTCTATAATATGACCATGAATTCATAGTGCAAACTTCCTTAAGTCTATAATATGACCATGAATTCATCGTGCAAACTTCATGAAGTCTACAAGATGACCAAGAAGTCATCGTGTGTAGACTTCCTGTAGTCTACAAGATGACCATGAAGCCATCTTGAAGCTTTCTTATAGGCATATTTTCAAGATCATCTTGTATTGAATAATTTTGGCATTCAAAATCATGTACTACAAAAAATAACCAAGTAAAGTATAATAAAATAACCAAGTATATCCCAAAATTAAGTTTTTACATGTCCACGAATAAATTATTCAACTGCCATTCTTCGACGAAAGTCTAGAATTTGCTTTTGAGTTATGTCTTCTAATTTCAGTGCGAATGAAATGGTTTCAACAAACATCAAGGTCAATACCCCACAATTAACGATTCAACGCTATAAAATACAAGAAATGTCAAAACATAATTAAATAATATGTATGACATCATAAGTGTATAGTGAATATCGATTGTATCTTTTACTTACTCATTCTATTGTTGATTAACTTTGTTCATCTCATATATCCATATTTTTTATGGTTTGAACTTATATCGAACCATAAAAGTTCATGGAATGAAGCAAACGAGATTATATATTCAAGAACGTGTGTGTACCTCTCTCTCCCTGTCTGAGATTATGACTATGTTTGTATAAATTTCATGTTAATAAAATTTAAGATTTCAATAAACGATCATGTAATTACTTTCACTACAGAATATTTTATATTACATATAATAAATAATGAAAAATATCATCTAATATTCTTATTATCACAAAATCTAACTAATGTATAATATACTAATTAAATACATACCATAAATATACTAAATTTACAACATATATGTTTTAAAAACCATATATTTTGTAAGAAAATAAAATGTCAATATAATATATATTGTACATATCATATATAATATAATTAATATATATAGTACATATGATATATAATATCTACTGTCAGTTTTTTTTTTCGCTGAAGTTTTTTGTTTAACGTCAAATGTTTTGGGAAGTGCACCGTCCTTAAAGTGGCCAGTATTGATGTTTTTCATACTTAAAGCTATTTTTTATGATTATTTTTAAAAAAAATAGTCTAGTTATGATAAATACTATTGAAGAGCACAATGATACGAAGTCCATTGCAAAGCCACACGTGCTCATGATGGAAGAGAAGCTTAAGAAACTATTCATCTTCTTTCCAAGCTCATTCTTCGTCGACAACAGAGAAACCCATGGTAGAAAGTAAATCAAAACCATGACCAGTCTTGATCCAACATATGTGTTAAGAAAACATATTCCCGGCCAATAATGCAAAGTAAATCTGGGGACCATAAAGAGCAACCAATCCGAAGCACCACGAGCCTACATCTCTTGCTTCATACATAGCCTAGGTCTCTGAAATCTGACAAATTTTCAAGCACGTGAAGAAGATTTTGAGCGCTAAAACTAATTTGATAAAATATGAACAATATTAACGTCAGTATTTTCATTATTTATATCTAATTTTTTTAATTAGTCTATTTTATTTCTATAAGTACGTATATAATTTATGTATATGATCTACTTATAAAATTTTCATTAAATTTATTTTTTTAAATATGGATTAATCCCTTATTGTTAGGGGAATTAGTTATGATTTTTCACGTAAATATATATTACTAATAATGCATTTAATGAAAATTATATAAGTAATTATACATACTTCTAACCTTCTTTACCAAGAGTTTTTAAACAAATCTTCACCTAGAGATTTTAAGATCTGAAAATGATTTTTTTGACAATACCTTCTCGCAAGACTCAAGATCTCTTTTCCCCGTAATTGTTGCTTCACTAGGTAAATGATGGTAAATCTTTTTCTTTCACTAAGTAATTAGTAAAGAAAAACCTTCTCGCAACATCTTCTCTCTCCCTCCGTCGTAAATGTTGCTTACCTAGGGAAATAATGGTAAAGCTTTTTTTGTTTCACTAAGTAATTGGTAAAGAAAATTAGTTAAATATTCACTATAAGAAAAACTGCAATTAGCGGTGATTTTTGCATCTTTTGCGGCGGCTAAAACCTTTTGCAACAGTTTAAAAACTGCCTCCTTATCCACCACCGCAAAGCTTTTTTCCGGCGGTTCTTCCCACCACGGGAAGACCACCGGTAAAAGGGGGTCTGTGCTAGCGGTTTTAAACCGCCGCCAAATTCTGAGAAATTAGAGAATTTTTTTGGGTTTTTCTGGCAGTTTAAAACCCCAGGTAAATATTTTTTAGTGGTGGTTCAAACCTCCATAAAAGCCTAGGAAACATAATAAAAAATACTTTCCGACAGTTTTGAACCGCCTCTATAGCCTCTAAAGCCGCCAATATAAATTGAAATTTTGGCAAGAATTTTTTGTGTTTTTTAAACATCTCATAATTTTCAAAAATACATGTTTCAAAAAACATTCTATATCACAGATTTCACAATCAACCAATACAAAAATTTCAACAGTTCAGAGTCCATCAATTCAAATATTTATAAATTATTACATTTTAAACGTTCACAAATTCAAACATTCACAAATATTTAAAGATTCAGAATCAATCAATTGAAACATTCACAAATTCTAAAGACAAAGCTATATAAGTTCAAACTTAAGCAAATATAGTATTTTTCATCCTCACCGAACTTTATGCGATCATGAAGTTGAGAGATGATCTCTAGAATTCTATAAACACATTAAAATGAACAAAATTAGTATTAGTGTTGGAATAAACATAATTTATAATTACATAAAGTATATATTCCTTAGAAATCTTACATGATCACCACCGGGGAATGAGAACGAAGGATTCTGTGCTTGCATCATTTTCATAAGGTACGCCACTTGGGATTGAAGTTGAACTTGACCATCTTAAAGTTCATGGAGCTGTGATATAACTCTCTTATATTCTGCACGTGGAACGAACGCCTGTTCAGAAAACTGATGGCTGCTCTACGATCTAAGTACACTGGTAGGAGTTGGACCTAGTCCTATTCCATGGACTCGTCCAGGATGCTCTGAACCTATAACTTCAGAAAATACTTCTCTAGGGGTGATATTATTCCCATCCTGCATTTGGGTTGCTAGAAGTTCTTGCATTTTCTCCTACAATACAAATAAACAATTCAATCACATATGTGATAAATATAGTTGAAAAAATAAAAAAATATTGACAAATATAGATTTAAAAATAATTTTGACAGCTCTAGAAGCAGATTCTTGATCTACCCAATTCTCGTCTTTGCGTTTATGCATTTTTATAAACAGTTCGATCGCATTGGACTCTCTCCCCAACACCTTCATCCCTCCCCATCCAACTTTACGCAATAACTCAAGCGACCCCGATAGTGGCTCATTACTCAATCCATGAAGATACTTGAGGTGGTAAAGATGCATAATAAATGGGATTTTTGAAAAACTTTTGCATCTTGGATATAAAGATTCATTACTATCTCAAACTAAGTCAGAGAATCATTCACCTCCACGTGTTGAGCATCATTTAGTTGCTCATTCATATTATTAGTAGTTAGTTCTGTTTGCAAGTCATCTGTTCCTCTCTCATTATCCACAACCTGAATGCATCACTCAACAAATCATGCATATTGTCATCACAAGCTTCATACACAGATGTATGGTTCACATTTCTTTTATTAATCTCTTCTCCATTTCAATTTTGCAATATGGATTCACCATGAAAAAACCAACATGTATAACCAATGAAAAACCCATCACATACCAAGTGCCCATGCACAGTCTCCCTATTCATCCTATGCGTATTCACACAACGTTTACATGGACACAAAATCTTACTCTCTATAAAAAAATTTTCAAAAGAAAAATTAAGGAACTCCTTAACTCCATTAAGGTAATCTTAACTAATTCGAGAATTTCCAATCCAACTTTTATCTATATTAAAATCAATCTGAACACATTATAATAGTAGTTCAATACAATGAAAATTAAACTCACAATGAAATAAATGTCACAAATTGAGGTACAGAACAAAGACAAACAAGTTGCAATCACTACAAGAATTAAATAAACTAAAAAATTAGGAAAATAACAATAAACAATTAACTAAACAAATTAGCTACCCATATTCTAACTATTCAATTAAATTATCTACCTATATTCTAACTATTTAACTATTAAATTAGGAAAATTACAATAAACAATTAACTATATTCATAATTAGATTACAATAAACAAACTAACCATATTCTAACTTTGGTAAAAATGAACCAAAAGCACCAATCAACATGTTGAGAATTTTAGATAACATAGCTGAGTATAATGAATTAATATTAAAAACTTTTCATTGTGCAAAGAGTATACACACAAGATAATATTTATGAGTTTGATCTTACTTTTGTTTTCTTTGAAAATTTGGTATTAAAATTTACAAGTGGGGGAATCAAGCATTGCCTTCCGTTGATTGGTGCAATCTCAATGACAACTACCTCTAAAGTACTAACAAGAGTCTTCACATCATTATTTGACTTATAAATAGACTTCACACATCCATACTTGATTATAAATCACCCTATGAAATTCCTTACTGTTACAAATCAAATGATTTGTTATTAAAACCCTTCCGTTGCTCATGTTTTCCTCACCCTTATCAATCACTAAACTTTCAATATCACACAACCAAGTATACTATTTGTGATATAGTAATCATCATAGAGTGTTTCTTTAAATGAGTTTGAGTTCCTATTTTATTCTTTATGTTCTCAATCATCATATTCTTCCTCTCGTTCTACTAATCAACAGTCATGTTCTTTTCCAATACCAACTTTTCTGGTTAGTTATTGTCTAGTGGTACAAGCACATCAGCTAATATTTTACCTGCATGTAGAACATTACCAATATCATCATAATTCAATCACTCTATTTATCAAAATACCATACTCACTTCCTCTTCATCCCAATCAAAATCACACTTATCAAATAATACCTATGTTAGTCCTTCTCTGTTTGTGTCGTTTGTGGATAGTTAAAAAACAAACTCAAATACTTTTACCAATTACAGCCGCCAAAGTTTTGCCAGTTTTTTTTACCGGCGGTTGGTATATTCGCTGCCGTAAAACCGACAGGGAAAATCATTTTTCTTGTAGTGATTGGGGTAATGTGGAGTGAGTATATTTTGTTAAATATGCAGTTTTTTTTAACAAAAAGCACACTCTTTTCGGTTAAGCAAAATTTCAAGTAAATTTAAATCTAAGTAAATCTACGTAATTTTATATAAGAAAATCTACCTTTCTTATGATATTTTGTTTTACTTAAATAAGCGAATCTAACCATTATTTAAACTTATTGGTGATTAATTCGGTTACGTTATTTTTCCTTATTTAATGCTCCATCTTATTTATAAGATAAATTATACAATTATTCATTAACTATATCTAATTTTAATAATTAGTTAAATATTATTTCAATATTCTATATATTTAGGGTTGTAATACTAAAATTCTATAAGTTTTTGTTGACATTCTAAGTTGTCAACTAAAATACTAAAAATAAAAATAAACGACTATTTTACGAAATAAATTTCTAACGTGTTATATACCCCTAAAAACCCTTAATCTTAGTGTGACTAGCCAGATTTGTTGAACTCAATGCTTGGACAAGCCCAATTCAAAATGAGCAACTCGGTCAATATCAATCAGGCCATCGTGGAAAAGGATGGGCCTTAGCCCAAACATTTAGAAAAGAAGAAGAAGAGGCAATTAAAGAACGGGCTTTCATCAGAAACAGACCAACTCAAATAATAAATATCAAATATGGCCCAATTGCAAACCATCATAAAACATAGTTACTAAACTTTTAGGCTCACCCAATGTTCTACAACCCAGCCCGAACTCCCCCTTCTCTTCTCCAGCTTCCCACCTCCCTGCGCACTCTCCTTCCATTCCTCAAGCTCATTTGACCCAGCCCATTCTCTTCCCCCACCCAACCCACTCCCCTCACCCTTATCACAAATTCATTCTTTCTTTCTCAATTACCCCATTTTCTCCAATAAATTTATTTTAGTTAATTAAATAAATTATTATTTAGTTAATTAAATTAACTAATTAATTAATTTAATAAATCAATTAATATTTTAGCTGATTACAAGATCTAGGTATGTACTCATCACACTTACCACTATCGCCTCACATAATAACATCAAAACAATCATGTATTGAAGCACATGGGTGTGGATCTCTCTCTGTCTGAGATTATGAGTATATTTGTATAAATTTCATTTTAATAAAATTTAAGATTTCAAGAAACGATCATGTAATTACATTCACTACAATATATATTATATTACATATAATAAATAATGAAAAAAATATCATCTAATATTCTTATCATCACAAAATCTAACTAATGTAAAAGATACTAATTAAGTACATATCATAAATATACTAAATATACAACACATATGTTTTAAAAATAATAGATTTTTTAAGAAAATAAAATGTCAATATAATATATACTATATAAATAATATATATACTACATATCACTCTGTCACTTTTTTTTGCTGAAGTTTTTTCGTTTAATGTCAATTTTTTTGGGAAAGCGTACTGCCCTTAAAGTGACTAGTTTTAATGTTTTTCATACTTAAGGCTATTTTTTATAATTATTTTTTTTAAAAATAACCTAATTACAATAAATACTATTGAAGAACACAATGATACGAAGTCCATTGGAAAGTAAAACAAAACCATGACCAGTCTTGATCCAAGATATGTGCTAAGAAAACATCTTCTCGGCCAATAATGCAAAGCATATCTGGGGACCATAAAGAGAAACCAATCTCAAGCACTACGAGCCTACGTCTGCTGCTTTATACAGGGTCTCTGCAATCTAACAAATTTTCAAGCACGCGAAGAAGATTTTGGGCACTAAAACTAACTTGTAATGGAGCCAAAATCAAATTGTAATGGAGCCAGAACCTCCACAGACATATATGAAAGGGGGTTGGAGCAAGCTTAAGGTTAATGAAGAAATCCATATGCAAAACCTCCAATGAAGCTCTTAGTCAGAGCTTCCATGCATGGGAAACTTGAAGCTAGCTTAGCCAGAATCATCCTCGTTCAAACTCTCCCATCTTAATAGCTTTTTCCCTCATGTATTTCATGCTGTGATAGAATTCATTCTTACAATTCAACTCTCATGCAATACAATGATTCCATTCAATCATTTTTTAGTTTTAATTGTATTAATTATTATTAGCCTTATTTATACTCAAATCTTCAACAATCGGTCTTGGAAAGGAATTGATGATAATTTCAGGCGAGCTAAATTAGTAAAAATGTTCTGAGGTGTATTTTTTATTTGAATTCTTTACTTTGCAGTAATTCAGAGCATGCACGATACTCCAGATGCGCTATTCATCTTCTTCACACGCACCCTATCTGTACAAGCCTAATTCAACACGGAGCCAACATAATTATATTCAAGGAAAGTTTGAAATTCTTAACTAGTATCCAAAAAGTCCAACAATTCAACATCAAACAATACGATCCAAACTTCAGCTAATCAAAGAAATAATGATACAAAAACACGTCACAGAACATAATAAAATAGAGTATTCAACCTCAATTTATTACCCAGACTCACATTGTTACATTCATAAAAAACAATTGCAAAGTCGACTCCGATTCAACCTAAAACACATTGTTACATGCATATGATTATGTGATTTCAGTCCCTCTGGAAGTTTCATAGTCGACTCCGATTCGTATCTCGTCATCGTCGATCGTGCGGTGGTCTCATTGGTCTGGGTGTGATTCAGTCTACAATTTAGTCCCTTGATGCTATGTTAGTCTGTCACACTCATCTTGTGAGAGAGATACAAAGAAATAGAAGATGATGAAGTTTAGAGAGAAATGTACAAAAGTCCAAAAGCTAGGGTTTGTTGTTTGAGATGCGGCTGAATGCTGATGAGATTAAAGACACTAGGGATATTTTTAGTGATTTAGACTTTCCTTTCATCTGGACCTTTTAATAAGGATTTAGTCTAGGCATGAATTTTAGTTGTTTGGGCCTCCCATTTATCATCTTTTCTATTTATTTTTTTTAGATGGTAAATTTAGAAAAATAGAACCTAGACAGTTTAATTATACTTGAAGTAATTTTTAAAAATGATCTATTTAGAACGTGGATTATGTATATGAATATGTTTGATGTAGATTTTAACGATCTTTATTGTTAAATTCATCATACATTACCATATTAACATAAATATATTTGTTAATTGTATAGCCATATTTTTTTGTACCAAATGTTTCAAACAAAATCATGTAATACACGTTTAATGCTCGTATACAAACTTTTACGTATTGCGTATTATTAGCTTAATTTTTATCAAATGTTTACCATTTAGTACATGTATTATACTCACTGAATAATTTTATGTAATTTTCCATCCCTGAAATAACAAACTATGGTTCAGCCTCAGCTTCTGCCCATTCTATGACACTACACATCCCACTTTTTCTTTCGTCAAATGCCCTGCAACCATATATCCGCCTGCGCTCGTACCGTAGTTAGCCTATTCTTTTCTTTGGCTCACAGAAGAAGAATTAAAAGAGAAGGAAGTGTGAGCTTGTTATATTTTTCTCTCTCCTTGGTCTAATAGGGCCAAGCTATAATTGAAATCTGAGTGTAGTAGTTTGAACTAAATAAGAGAAATAAAGTTACATCTTAACTACAAGCTAACGATTTTTAATTCAATGGTAATCGTTTAATCCTACAATTGGCATCAGAGTCAGGTGGTCCGGAGTTCGAGTCTTAGTGAACGCATTGTGCTTATTGACAGTTACTGAGGAGAGGATTATTGGCAAGTGGGCCAGCATCTTGCCATGTGGCGGAGGCTTGGTAGGCCAAGGCACATGCGAAACCTGAGAATAAGTGTTTGAACTAAATAAGGAAAATAAAATTGTACCTCAACTACAAGCTATAACTTTTAGTTCCATGGTAAATGCTTGATCTTACAATTGAAAAATAAATTTTAAGTTCAAACATATATGCTCAAATTTTGATTGTAAGTTTGACCCTTTGCCTCTGTCACGTAGCAAGATGCTCTCCATAAAAAATCCTACCTCAGCATCTGCTCGCGAACACAATGCATTCTCTGATATTTGAACCCCTAACTACTAGGCTCTAACATAAATTGTTGTGTCAAATATTTACCGTTGAACTAAAAGTTATAGATAATAATTAAAGTATAACTTTATTTCCTTATTTAATTGAAATACATATCCCCATGCAGGATGTTGGTCCACCTGCCAACAATTCCTCCAAGCATAATGCATTCCTTGAGAGTTGAATCCATGACCATCCGACTTTGATATCAATTACAAGAACAAATGCTTGTCATTGAACTAAAATCTATAGCTTGTAGTTAATGTGCAACGTTCACTATAACAAAAACAAGATACAATGACAACCACTTATTTAGTACAATGACAGCTTTCTAAAACTTGTCAAAGGAAAAAGGTGATGGGTGCGTTAATTTTTATAATATGACAGTTTTTAATTAAATGTCATAAATGTATTACCTACGATGACAGTGCAAAAATAAACTATCAACGTTTTATAATATAAAAAACTCACTAATTAGCCAAAGTTCACTTATTTTCAAAAATACCATCTTATTTAAACCACCCCAAACCCTAGTTTCATCTTACACTTCATTTTCCCTTTCCCGAACC